>VDFB02058242.1:313729442-313993300 GCA_007258455.2 Sequoia sempervirens | reverse complement strand
AACAAATAAAAGATTTCTAAATACGGTAGGATAGATTTATTAATAATAGAAACAACAGCGACTAACAAATGTCAAATAGACATGCTGACCTCCACCAAATAAGCTCTCACAACACAGCACAATTATACCAATTCGGTAGAAAGCTCTAAACATCAAACCAATATCACAAAAAACTATTGTTGTGAACCTCATTTCTCTGAAGCAGCGGAAAAACATTGTAAAACTGTAAACATGCCTCAACATAGCAATCTTGTCATCATGGCTATCAAATTAGCAACAAGGCTTTAAATGGCAATCGTGCTGGCATTGTATTGACTTGGCATTTGTGACACATGGTCGATGACTTGGCATCAGATGACTAGTCCAAAAAATATAACTCGGCTTTTCATCTATTTCACGGCAGAAAACCTCAAAAAAGCGAAGTAACAACAAATAAAACTGCAAAACAGAAACTAAGCTAAATAGCAAAAAGAAAGATCGACGCGATATATGAAATGCAAAACGTCCAGACCACTTTGCACTTGCATAACAACATAGCAATAGCAGTACACACTGCCGCGCATAAGCAGGATCACACTAACAGCATCTCTCCACATAGGCAGATCACAAAATTAAATTAAGGGCAGAACACAATGTCATTGCAGTGATATATGATGAATTATGGAATTGTAGTTGTATGCTACAAAGAATAATTGTATCACAGCAATGCATGACAAAGAATTATGACATCGCAGCACTATGCACCAAAAAAATATTGCATCACAACATGCAAATAATGATGACATTACAGACTTACAGTGATATGCAACAAAGAATAATGGAATTACAGTGCTGTGCAACAAGCAATGCTTAAATCGCAGTTATAAGTGCAGCATAGTGTTGTATGGGAAAGAACAGGCTGAAAAGCCCCCAACATACTCTCAATTCAAATGAAAAAAGTGAAATGCACCTTACAAAAGAACTAATGTTTCCAACCACCTTAAAACTACCTCAATACAGAATATCTGACCTTAAGTTAAAATTTATAAATATAGGTAAGCCTCGTATAAATAACATATGCATCAATGACATAACACCACCCCAAGGAATCAAAACCAAAAAAAATCTACAGCCAATGCCACTACAGAACCTGTTCTGTGAAGTCACTACAAACCTGCTATCTAGATTCTCCAAAGAATGATAAATTCATGGTCTAAACCACAAGGTGTACAAACAAACCCTATAATGAGAACCTTGTGCCTACTGCCTACCTCTGCAGCCTGACACCCAGTGACTCGTGTCTACTACCATCATCCACAATCTGACACTCCCTAACACATCTGATGTCTTAAATGTCTTACTCCCCACCATCCTATGGTCAAGAGCCTCTACTTGTAGTCTCAAACATGTACCCAGTGATCTAACCGTGTTAACTACTGTTTGTAAACAGTATATTATATGCAACATCTTTTCAAACCTGTTCAATGCACTCAACAATCGTGAATCTTGTAATAATAGTTGGAAAATTCGGATTCGGCAAAAACTCAGCAGATCCAAAATTTGTAATTCAGCAAAAACTCAGCAACTTAAAAATTGCTTATATTTCTTTATTTTTGCAAAATTCAAAGACAAAATATATCTATTGAGGCCATAAATGAGTACAAAAGTGTTTTCTATCAAAGACAAAATATATCCAATGAGCCCATAAATGAGTACAAAAGTGTTTTTTATTAAATTTGATTCATTTGAATACAAATTGAGTACAAATCCCATCATCATGTGAAATCTGATACAATAGTTACCTGACAACTATTATAAATTGTCTTTGAAAATCATCATCATAATTCATAAACTGTATATTAAAACATTTGATAACTTCCTCTATCCTAATCTAGTGAAAACTTGGGGAGAGGTTCTAATCTTTGCACACAATTGTAGTCTAGTGAAAACTTGAGGAGAAGTTCTTATCAATGATATTATGATAGTGATAAAAATCCCATCATCATGTGAAATCTGATACAATAGTTACCTGACAACTATTATAAATTTATGATGATTGTCTTTGAAAATCATCGTCATAATTCATAAATTGTATATTAAAACTTTTGATAACTTCCTCTATCCTAATCTAGTGAAAACTTGGGGAGAGGTTCTAATCTTTGCACACAATTGTAGTCTAGTGAAAACTTGAGGAGAAGTTCTTATCAATGATATTATGATAGCGATAAAGATATTGTCTAAGTTGTCGATTCCAATCTCCACTCCCAAATCCCCTCATTGTTATCAAATTTCTTATATGAGAAGAGATCCCAATAACTAGTGGGGGTAGGAGTGAAGATTTCAATGAGGTCGAAGGACAGTGCCCCTTGTGGGGGTTTGGGGGCAACGCCCCCAACAGGGTCAAGGGGCAGCGCCCTTCATAGGGGTTTGAGGGCAATGCCTCCAGTAGCGTTGAGGGGGCAACATTTCAAAATTTTATCACTTAAGGGAGAAATTAGGTATTTGGCACATTTTTATGAAGAATATTTACTCTCCAACTGCTATGTGAGTAAGTGTGAGAGGCGTTCATGCATTTATAGGGCAAAATAGTGAGTTTTAACTATTTTTCCAAGAAAATTGCATTTTTTTTTTGTGTTTTGAATTTTCAATGTATTTGGCGAAATTTTTTTTGTCAAACTCAATGAGTAAATGGCACTAAAACTCGACATCTATTTGACTCGGCAAGTGCTTGTTGACTCAGCAAGTTTTCTACGAGAATGCCATCTATGCGTGTAACCACTGAGTAATCCTATATCAATAACTCTTGAGAGAAACCTGTGTAGATATTAATTCAATAATGAACAACAAATCTAAAACACTTCTAAGCAAAAAAAACTGATCTAAAATATTGCTTGTAATTATTTTTAGCATCAATGTTTCCAATCACACTCCATGATCCATCATCAAAATAAGATAAGTAGGTTTGCAAACTTTGAGGTATGAAGATAGTAAATGAGAAAATCAAAGTCAAAATAGCATCAATGAAGTGGACGTGACTTCCCTAAATGTCTCATCCTCGTCTCCCAGATGATCCTCATACCGGGACGGGCAATCTCGGGTCTCCCCTTTTTTTTGAAATTCTTTTAGGTGCAAAAGCCCCTGAACGTGAGGGGACGCTTGTTGACCCGGGATACTGACTGTCCCGGATCGAAGGGGATCGCATTAAAGCCGGGCCCCTCAACCATCCCTCGGGGATAAGGTGGGGACAGCAGTAGCCGCCCCAT
Source organism: Sequoia sempervirens (assembly GCA_007258455.2). Taxonomy (NCBI): domain Eukaryota; kingdom Viridiplantae; phylum Streptophyta; class Pinopsida; order Cupressales; family Cupressaceae; genus Sequoia; species Sequoia sempervirens. The sequence goes on along the minus strand of VDFB02058242.1, from coordinate 313,990,058 downwards.
CGGGTTCCCAGAACGGCCGTAACACTCATCGCTTTAAAAGTTTTAAATGGCAAAATGCAACGCCCCTACCTACGGTATGTGTAGCCCAATTGATTTTGAATCTTTATGGTATATAAAGGGTCTTCTAACCTCATTTTATGTGAATTTTGTTTGTTTGAGCAACCTGGCGCTCTAAAGCACAGCTGCAGCCATCAAGGAGAAGGAGCAAAGCTAGCTTTGAGGAGGAGAGGAGGTTGAATAGTATATTGGGAGGCAACCAAAGAGGTATGCATTTCCCTTCCCTATTTTTATTTTTTTCATTTTTTTGCAAAATGTGAAGCATGCATTGTCTGATTTTTTTATTTTTTTTTGCATTTTCAGTTGAATCTTGCATTCTAAAAATAAACAACATGAGCAGCAATGAGGGTGGGAGTGATAGTGAAGTTGAAATGCAAACTAGAAGGGAAAGTGGTGGGGATGTGTTGATGCGTGTTTTGTGACACACCAAACATCAGAATAAAATGCCCAAAGACACCCTATCCTCTCTTGAAAAACCACTGCGTATGCTAAGATTGCGAGAAGATCATATGGCGATTCCAAGGTTCCTTATGTCAGGTCTTGACGTATGAATAAGCTCAATGGTCGTTGTGATATGTTGGTTATACAAAGGGACTTATGCTAGGCTTGTTCAATTCACAATGAAGGTTTAGGCAATGAAGCTCTATTATTTGGGTCTTTCAAACAAACTAAAAAAGGAGATAAGGGTTTAGAATTCCTAAGAATTCAAGAGACAGTATTGACTTGGTGAAACTAGTAACCACGCTTTGCTTCGCCACACTCAACGACAACTACACAAAGTGGGTGCAATCTTCAAGGGAGTGTGCTTATAATTTTCACGTCATGAATAACTACCATCAAATTGAACAATATTTATCCAGACAGAAGTTAAGCATCCACAAAGTAAGCTCAAGCTAACTTTACGCATTGAAAGAAAATCATTCGTTCAAAGAAAGTATGAGCGAAAGATTCACCATAAATCAATACTTATCAAATCTTCCATTCTTCTAACATACCTGAAATACAATCTAAACTATGATGAGGGATAAGAACCATGACAACTCCAAAATAAGAGAATCAATCACCATCAAAACAATGCATGCATTACTTATTACTTTGGCAATCGTACGCATCAATTACTTATCTCAACATGTTTTGCAACATGCTCCCATGCTTTACAAATGAGGAGTGAGCTCAATTTATAGGCTCCTTGATTACAATTCAATGGCCAAGATTGATTTAGAATCAACGACCGAAATTAAAATAAAACCCTAATTAGGGCTTGCCATAACTAACTCCTTCTCGACCAATGAGAAGATTACACTCAAGGGCACTTGTCCTTTTTGCCAAATATGAACCCACAATAAAATAGTAAGTTGTTGAATCTGGATGTGCTGACTTGGAACAATTTGATTCGTTGAGGTGCCACTTCAGCAGGTTGGATGTCCGCCTTGGTCACTTTGTTCGTTTTTCCATATTCGTGCCTTAGAATATTTTCCTTGCCGATGACTTTGTCCTTTGTGCTCGTTTCTTCCTAGCTTTGATCTTGGATTCCTTTTGAGACTTTGATTTTTTCTTCTCACTTGTATTGGAAGTCTCGCCTTGGAACACATGTTTAGATTTGAGGTTATTAAGGTTTTCTTTCTTGATTGCTTCAAAATTCCCACAAGCGCCTTGAGCTAGATTGGTGCTATTCCTTTGGATTTCCTCTCCGCTTTATCTAATTTGTGTCAAGAAATTATCTAAGTGCGGAAATTTGTTTGGAACAATCTTCCTGTCACCATCTGATTCTGATTGAGAGTTTGTCTTTAATTCTTCAGGGGATGAAATCCTTCAAGAAGTTGCCCTGGTTGCTTCAACAAGTTTGGGATTGTAGATGAAATCCTCCCAAGATGTCTGAATATTCTTTCAAGTGCCTTGAATTTGAAGAAGAATGCCTTTGTGCTTTCCCCACAATGGAGGAAATTGGAATTTTCTCCGTGAAGTATTTCCCATACTTAGGGATTCTGCTTTTTTGCTTTTTTGCTTTTTTCGTTTTTGGCATTTCTGGACCAATCTGGAATTTACTATTTTTAGAAAGTTGCTTTTTGCTTTTTTCTATTTTTAGTAAGTTTCTAATTTTAGAAAGTGCTAGGTCTCACTGGCAGTGGAGTCGAAAGTTTCCACTTTTAGAATTAAAAAGCATGCAAAAATCAAGCAAAAATCTTTAAAAAAAAAAATCGAAAAATCATGAGAAAAGTAAAAGAAAAGCGCATGCAAAAGTTTGAAAAGCAGGAAAAAGTGCATGCAAAAGCTGGAAAATCAATTGAAAAAATCGCACCTTCAAGAGAGAAAATCAACAAAAAATCAAGTAAAAAGCAAGGAAATTATGGTGAAATTCACCTAAGGCTGGAGAGGTGCGCCCATGAGGAAATCCGGTTGAATCTTTGAAAAATCCATTTGAAAATCCAATTAAATCTTGAAAAAATCCAATTAAAATTCGTCCATTTGAGAAGTCTTGTTAAAATTCGCCCAGTACAAGGAAATCCAGTTGGATAATTCGAAATTCCAGTTAGAAAATGATGAAAGATTGGCTAAGGCAAGTAAAAAATTCGAATTGGACTTCAAGAATTCCAAGATAAAGGAAATCCAGTTGGATGATTAAAAATTCCAGTTGAAAGTCGAATTTACAAGAGAGAATCAAAAAAATTTCTAAGGCAAAGACCCACCTTGGTAAAGGGAAAAATCCAGTTGAAAAGTGGATTAGTCCACTTAGAAGTCGATTTTTTTCTAAAAGCAAAGAGAAATAAATAACTAAAGTTTTTATTTAAAAATAAAGACTTAGTTAGCAAGCAAGAAGGGACGCCTTGGAAAAGTCAAAGGAAAGAAGATAAGATCGGTTTTTGCATTTTAGAACAAAGCACCCAATCAGAGAACAGATCGACCCAGGCAAATAAGGAAACTTTTTATTATAAAAGAAGTGCTTGTGAATTTATTTTTCATTATTCACAAAAGTTTTTTCACAGGAAAACTTCTCTCAGCCAAAGGCGTCCTTATTTTCTTCTTGAGCTGCAAGTTACATTGATTCCAAAATACAAGGTTGGAAATTTCTCTTCTATTTTCAGATTTCTCAATCATCTGCAGAGTCGTAACTAGCGAATTTGAAGGAAGAAAAAGGATTTTTTATCTTGGATTTGCACAAAAACTTCAGTTTTCAACTTTAAAAGTCCAGTAAATTGTTTAAAAAATTATTTGAATGTTCTTTTAAAAAGATAAAGGCTGAAAATTTTTATTTTATTGAAATTTTATTCTCTAACCAGCCTAGGCAGTCGAGTTCTAGAATTTTTTAAAATTAATTTAATTAAATATTCTCCAGCCATAAAATCGCATTTTACAAATTTGTTAAAATATTCTAACTTCGAGCTTCGTACAGGCACAATGTCTACTTCGAAGAACGTAGGAGGTGGAGTTAGAAAGATCCAGGTGAAAGAAGTTCTCAGGGAATTCTATCCAGAATCCCAACTGTCGTCAAAATGGAAGAAAGTAGTAGATACCAACTTCGAGCAGTTCAATGCAATTCAACACAAGAAAAGGATGTTTGGTACTCAGCATGAAATGCCTACACCTATTGCAACTAACATCGTCAAGTGCGGACTTCACCAGGCAGCAGGATTTCCACCTACAATTCAGTGAAGTGAGTTGATGGTTGAGTGCGCAAAGAGATACAATCCGCAAACAAGATCCATTAAAGCATCTAATGGGATCACTTTGGCATACTTCACAGAAGATTCAGTCAGAGAGGTGTTTGGTATTCCTCGTCGCCAGTAAATGTTGAACAGGACCCGAGAAGAATCCCAAACCATGTTTGATCAAGCCAAAGAGTCTTGTATGGACATAGTTAATTCCAATTGGATCAAAGAACCAAAAAGACATCGCTCTAAGTTGCCAAAGAGATTAATTTGCACAGATTTTAAACCACAATACAGTGACATGATTCATATGTTGAAAAGGATTATGGGTACTTCTCAAGGGGCTTTCTTCGAAGTATGGATGTTTTCATATGTACAAGAGGTCGTATTAGGAGTGGAAGCAATAAATTGGGCAAAATTGATAAGTGATAACATTGATTTCCAGTTGAGAAACTTGGAGAAGACCAAGACCTTCTATATGAGTTCCTACGTAGTTTATATCTTGGCACGGTTTACTAAGTATAGAGGACTGATTTGCAAAGGGGAAGTTCAACTTCGAAATAGCCAATTCAAAGCATATGAGTGTTACCCACAATTACAGTTGCATTATAAAGACAATTATAAGATAACTAATGACGCTTTCCTCATGTATATCACCCGATTGCTTCAAGGAGGAATTCAAAAAAGGTTGTCTAAAGAGGCTATGGTATTGCTTGATAAATTCGGATCTTGGTTCATCCAATTTCCGACTTTTACATACATAAGAGTTCATGGATTCCCGGATGCTCCGTATCAACTCCCTCGGTATCCAACAGACAAGATTATTATGCTTGAAGTTGCAAGGCAATTGGCACACGTGGATTCCATTCAGGGGAAGAAGAACAAACAAGGAGTGGATTTTCCTGTTACAATTGGGAAAATGCTAGAAGTTTGCCCCTCATTACAATCAGCCAAGACAACAAAGTTAGAGTTACAATTTTATAAGTTTTCAACTTATAAACCAAGGTCTGATTAAGATCCATATTTGAGGGTTCACGGGAAGAAGTCCCTTCATGTTATGCAGATTGAAGACTATTGGTCTAACCTGGTGGACGAATATGGAGTGAGGAAGAAGATGTGGTCTAGAATTACAGTAGACCTTGTAAAAAAGTGTGACTTATTCCCCGTCCCTGACCAGATAAAGGACAATGGAGACTACGTGCATCCTCAATTTGAACAGGAAAGGAACAAGCCTATCTTGTTGCCTAACTGGACACATCCTGAGTTGACTGATTTGGATATATTGATGAAGGACATTGTAGCATACTCAAGGGAATGGGCGGATAGTCAAATCAGCAAATTGAGAAAAGAAGGAATTTCCCTTACCTATGCCACGATGAGCAATGAAGAAAGTCAAGGGGAAGCAGTTGGAGAAGGTCCTGATGAATTCCCATGTGGAAGCAAGAGGAAAGCAATGATCGAAGACCTTCAAACAAAGGAAAAGGAAGCAGCTAGCAAAGAATTGGAGAGTAAGAAGCAAAAAGTGAGTGAAATTCCATCATCTTCAAGTACTTTATCTATCAGAGTAGTAGAAGAGGTGTCCATTGCTGAGATTGAACCAAACCATGAACAAGAGGTTGAATTTCAAGAGTTGGAACCGCTGGATTTTGTCCAAGAGCAAACCTTCACTGAGTGTTTGGAAGGAGATGATACGTTGATGATTGAAGGCATGGGAGATACTGAGATCCTTGAAAACAATGAGGAGCTAGGAGATGAAATAATTTCTGCTTTAAAGGAGTGTGATGATGATATTCAATTGGAAGATGGGATGGAATTATCCACTATCCCAACTTGGTTGTCTGAGAGTTTGATGAAGAAGTCTAAACCACTAGATGAAGTTCAACCAGTTGAAAGCATGCAGGACTTCTTAGAAAGGATTGGCAAAGCTAAAACGCCAAAGAAGCCTAAAAAATACTCTCAAATTATCAGGAATGATGCAGGATCCAGGGTTTTACAAGTTGCAATTCCAAAAGTTGACAAACCTAGAGATCAGATTACTCCTATGGATTATGATGTTACAACGTTGGACATTGGGCCAACCACGATAGATCAAGATTTCCATGAGTTAGCAGACACTTCCAAGGCCATCAAGGAGAAATTCGACAAAACAGAGGAGAAGAAGGAAAGACTAGAGGTAGAAAATTTGAGGCTAATAGAATTCATTCAACAACTAACAGCCCCTTTGCGCGAAGAAAGTGAAGCTTTTATTCCGCCATCATCCCTTCCTCCGGAATCCATTGACACTCTTGAAGCTATAAGGATCACAAGCCAAGCGACCAGGAGTTGGATCAACAATATCTCAAAACAGATGGAGCAATTCTTGGAGAAATGTGCTCAGACTTATGACTGATCTGCCTTGCTTATGACAGAAATTGGCCAAATTGGAGATAATTGGGAAGACTTCCAGTACGTAAATGACAAAGTAATACCTCGTTTGAAGGTTTTAAAAGAAGTATCCCTACAAATATTGATCCAAGAAGGTGTTATTGAGGAAGGAGCCTCATATGATTTCAGCAGATGGTATCATTCCTTGTTGGCTAAGAGGAAGATATATGATGGAATGAAGGAAGAGTGTGCTGTTGCACATAATGCAATTGGGAAAATACAGTTTAAAATCCTCACCTCTCTTGAAGGATTAATAGGGCAGGAGCATCATAATGCAGATGGCTTGGATTTGGAAGGTTTGAAGAAAAGTGTGATGAATATTTACTTCAAGGAAATGCAAATTATCACAGAAAATCAGCTTGATGACATGTCTTCTCGTTTGACCTTTATGGATAACTTTCAGAAACAAGAAGGTAGATGGGAAAGTACTTTCACTCAATGCCTTGAAACCTTGGACATAATGGGAGTGCAACTGGATTCCATGCCAAGCATATCAATGGAGGAGCTCGATTTGGTGTTAACAAAATTTCTTGCATTTGCAGCCAGGGAGCAGGCCAAAGGGAATTGCATTTTGGATTCCCATTTGCTCGAGTAATTTGCAAGGTGTCATTATTTTCCACACTCCAAGTGGCTCGTCCTACTTGTGCCATGTGTCCATTGAGTTGGTTATGCTTTTTAGGGTTAGGGTTTCTTGAAATAATCTTGGCCATTGATCTCAAATCAATCTGGGCCGTTGCTTTGTAATTGGGGTGCCTATATAAACCCCACGCATTTCATTCATTCAGGGAGAGACTTGTGAAATTGTTGCTACTAGTGCTATTCAAATAATGATTTGATTCAGAGTTGAGCATTTGTTATTTTGAGAGCTTGCATGGTTTCATAATTTCTTCAATAAAGTAAATTAGATTTAACATTTTTGATGAATGAAAGATTGATAGTGTTGAAAATAGTGAAATTAAGTTCATACCTTTTTCAATTGAATGATTTTCAATTTGATGTGCAAGGTTAGTCTGAACTTTGAAACTGTTTAACTTGAATTCTATTACCTATATACATTGTTCGAATTGATGGTGGTATTGTGTAATAGGACATCATTCGTAAATCCATTGAAGATTGCACCATCTTTGTCTAGTTGTAGTCATTGTGCTTGGCAAAACAAAGATTGATTTAAATTTCACTATCCAACATTTGTCTCTTAAGTTCATAGGAGTAGTTTGGCATAAATCTAGTTTCTAAATCCTCATCCCTTTTCCCTTTTTTTAATCTCAAAACCGAAAATCCCAAAAAATACAAGAACATTCAACGTCAAATCAATCTAAATCCCTACTTTTGAATAGTTCATTATCCAAGGTCCCTTTGTGAAATCAACATATCACATCATCCATTGAGCTTGTCCATCCCCAAACTTATGAAACATTGGAATTACCGTATGAGCTTTCTAGCAATCTTAGCATACAAGGTAGAACGATCAGTTGCCACCAGTTCATCTTCAACAAATCCAAGTTCTTCCAATAAAATGAAGAATGGTGCTCCCGGCCAACGTTCCTAATCCAAATCAAGATCCACAGCCAGTACTACAACCAAACTTGGGTTTTCACGACGAACAGGAAGACATAATCACCGAATTGTTTAGCCTTGCTTGGCAAGTAAAAAGAAATGCCCCTGACTGGCTTCGAATGCGCTTCATCCTTGAAGAGGAAGAAGAGAGAGAGCTAGGCGTATTGAGTTCAACATTCAGAGAGATCTCCTTGTAGAAAGATTTGAAGCTCTCCAGCGGCAGCAGAATCAACAAATTCGTCAACAAGTAAACCAGCCAGCTCTTGAAGTGGTTCCTACACGTCCTCAACAAGATTGAAGAAGACACACTGGATCGAATTGGTTCCTTCTCAACGGATCGATTTCAAAGAGTTACTAGATCCACTCCAAATTCTTTCAAAGAATTTGTGGAGTTGTCACCCTATAGAAACAAACAAAGAAAGAGAACAGAAATATCACAAGGTGAAACATCTAGTGCGGTGGGTCTTAGTAAAGAGATACTATCACCAAGTAGAGAAGCACCAACTGGAGAAGTTTCTTCCAGTCTATTCCAAACACCGCCACCATAGATTCCCATACCAAGCACTACTCAAGTTCCATTATTTGCACAACCTTTTCAACCAGTTCAAATAAATCAATAGAACGTTCCAATGGCTTGGCGTCCAGCGAACGCGTCGCCTCTTACTACATTTGCCAATTATCATGAGATGCCGAAGAATCCGAAGCATTTTTGCTCCAAATTCCAGGTCGGCGATATGAACCGGACAGCTAATGAACATATCAAGATTTTTGAAGATACTCTCCAGAACCGAGACATCCAACATGAAGATGTAGCGTGTCGATTGTTCCCATGCTCTTTAGGAGAGGAAGCATATTATTGGTACGTAAACGTACCAGTGAATTCAATTCGAACTTGGCAAAATCTAAAGGAAGCCTTCTTGGCAAAATTCCGATTGCCAACCACGCCAACTGAACTTTACCTACAGTTTGTTGAAGTTAAAAGACAAGAGCACGAACCAATCAGCACCTTCAACAACAGATTTCATAAGGCGTATACAAGGTTACGTGATCCATACCTATTAAATGATGCTGCAGCGTTGCCAATTTACTATGCCACCCTCGATAGCCTTACTTCCATGTTTGTAAGAAAGGCCAACCCAGTCCCAGCTGATCTTAAGGGAGCATACGCAGAAGCCATCAAGGTTAATTCTGATTTGGGCATGAATGTTGCAGGACCACTTAATCATCTAGGGTACGCTGCTATGCCAAAACAGATAACGGGGATCAATCAAGCATTGACACATCACACGCCAGTAACGAACCCCATTCCACCACCCAACAATCAGTTGGTGATTCACCCAGGAGGTCCTATTTCTCAAGCACAACCTTCACAGCCGGTATATCTACAAGGTACGACAACATCCACCAGGACACAAGAAGAAAAAGAAGAGATGAAAGAGTTAATTGAACAAGTGAAGAAATTGTCTACTGAGGTAACCTATCTGAGAAATCAAAACAATCAACTCCATAACATGCAAAGGAATTCTCAAGGATACCAAGGTAATTATCAAAATTACCAAGGTCAATCAAGCAATGCTCAAGGCTACCGTAACAATAATCAAGGATATCAGAAGAGGACATGGAATACAAGACCGAATAATGGAAACGTGCCATCGCCCCTAGATAATCCCGCAACTCGTGAGAATCGACCAACAAAAAGTATACTCCTCACCGAGTCAGCCTTATCAAGATGGTGTCAGTTACACAACACCAATCAACATTCTGAGACACAGTGCAGAGAATTTCAGCTCGCAACCGATATTTTCCAGAGGGAAATACAAAGGGAAATACCAGATGACTCGTATACTACTATAGTCCTTGTAGTGAAGTACGATCATGCTTTAGTTTTGGAGGATTTCACATTTCCACCACAGTTTGAACAATATCAAGCACCTGACCAATTTGGAAGATTCCCACCAGCATCAGCCAATGAGCCAGTGGAGGCGCCACCTCCTATGTATTCACACGCAATTGTTGATGGACCAGTAGAAGACACAACGAATTACAATTTCCCACCTCTAAACAACAGTGTATTGGTCGAAGGCATAAAAGAGGTTCAGACGTTTCAACAAACAGGAAACGGACAACCAAAAGTTTATTATTGATGTGATATGCTGATTTCACAAAGGGACCTTGGATAATGAACTATTCAAAAGTAGGGATTTAGATTGATTTAACGTTGAATGTTCTTGTATTTTTTGGGATTTTCGGTTTTGAGATTAAAAAAAGGGAAAAGGGATGAGGATTTAGAAACTAGATTTATGCCAAACTACTCCTATGAACTTAAGAGACAAATGCTGGATAGTGAAATTTAAACCAATCTTTGTTTTGCCAAGCACAATGACTACAACTAGACAAAGATGGTGCAATCTTCAATGGATTTACGAATGATGTCCTATTACAAAATATCACCATCAATTCGAGCAATGTATATAGGTAATAGAATTCAAGTTAAACAGTTTCAAAGTTCAGCCTAACCTTGCACATCAAATTGAAAATCATTCAATTGAAAAAGGTATGAACTTAATTTCACTATTTTCAACACTATCAATCTTTCATTCATCAAAAATGTTAAATCTAATTTACTTTATTGAAGAAATTATGAAACCATGCAAGCTCTCAAAATAACAAATGCTCAACTCTAAATCAAATCATTATTTGAATAGCACTAGTAGCAACAATTTCACAAGTCTCTCCTTGAATGAATGAAATGTGTGGGGTTTATATAGGCACCCCAATTACAAAGCAACGGCCCACATTGATTTGAGATCAATGGCCAAGATTATTTCAAGAAACCCTAACCCTTAAAAGCATAACCAACTCGATGGACACATGGCACAAGTAGGACGAGCCACTTGGAGTGTGAAAAATAATGACACCTTGCAAATTACTCGAGCAAATGGGAATCCAAAATACAATTCCCTTTGGCCTGCTCCCTAGCTGCAAATGCAAGAAATTTTTTTAACACCAAGTCGAGCTCCTCCGTTGATATGCTTGGCATGGAATCCAGTTGCACTCCCATTATGTCCAAGGTTTCAAGGCATTGAGTGAAAGTACTTTCCCATCTACCTTCTTGTTTCTGAAAGTTATCCATAAAGGTCAAACGAGAAGACATGTCATCAAGCTGATTTTCTGTGATAATTTGCATTTCCTTGAAGTAAATATTCATCACACTTTTCTTCAAACCTTCCAAATCCAAGCCATCTGCATTATGATGCTCCTGCCCTATTAATCCTTCAAGAGAGGTGAGGATTTTAAACTGTATTTTCCCAATTGCATTATGTGCAACAGCACACTCTTCCTTCATTCCATCATATATCTTCCTCTTAGCCAACAAGGAATGATACCATCTGCTGAAATCATATGAGGCTCCTTCCTCAATAACACCTTCTTGGATCAATATTTGTAGGGATACTTCTTTTAAAACCTTCAAACGAGGTATTACTTTGTCATTTACGTACTGGAAGTCTTCCCAATTATCTCCAATTTGGCCAATTTCTGTCATAAGCAAGGCAGATCAGTCATAAGTCTGAGCACATTTCTCCAAGAATTGCTCCATCTGTTTTGAGATATTGTTGATCCAACTCCTGGTCGCTTGGCTTGTGATCCTTATAGCTTCAAGAGTGTCAATGGATTCCGGAGGAAGGGATGATGGCGGAATAAAAGCTTCACTTTCTTCGCGCAAAGGGGCTGTTAGTTGTTGAATGAATTCTATTAGCCTCAAATTTTCTACCTCTAGTCTTTCCTTCTTCTCCTCTGTTTTGTCGAATTTCTCCTTGATGGCCTTGGAAGTGTCTGCTAACTCATGGAAATCTTGATCTATCGTGGTTGGCCCAATGTCCAACATTGTAACATCATAATCCATAGGAGTAATCTGATCTCTAGGTTTGTCAACTTTTGGAATTGCAACTTGTAAAACCCTGGATTCTGCATCATTCCTAATAATTTGAGAGTATTTTTTAGGCTTCTTTGGCGTTTTAGCTTTGCCAATCCTTTCTAAGAAGTCCCGCATGCTTTCAACTGGTTGAACTTCATCTAGTGGTTTACACTTCTTCATCAAACTCTTAGACAACCAAGCTGGGATAGTGGATAATTCCATCCCATCTTCCAATTGAATATCATCATCACACTCCTTTAAAGCAGAAATTATTTCATCTCCTAGCTCCTCATTGTTTCCAAGGATCTCAGTATCTCCCATGCCTTCAATCATCAGCGTATCATCTCCTTCCAAAAACTCAGTGAAGGTTTGCTCTTGGACAAAATCCAGCGGTTCCAACTCTTGAAATTCAACCTCTTGTTCATGGTTTGGTTCAATCTCAGCAATGGACACCTCTTCTACTACTCTGATAGATAAAGTACTTGAAGATGATGGAATTTCACTCACTTTTTGCTTCTTACTCTCCAATTCTTTGCTAGCTGCTTCCTTTTCCTTTGTTTGAAGGTCTTCGATCATTGCTTTCCTCTTGCTTGCACATGGGAATTCATCAGGACCTTCTCCAACTGCTTCCCCTTGACTTTCTTCATTGCTCATCGTGGCATAGGTAAGGGAAATTCCTTCTTTTCTCAATTTGTTGATCTGACTATCCGCCCATTCCCTTGAGTATGCTACAATGTCCTTCATCAATATATCCAAATCAGTCAACTCAGGATGTGTCCAGTTAGGCAACAAGATAGGCTTGTTCCTTTCCTGTTCAAATTGAGGATGCACGTAGTCTCCATTGTCCTTTATCTAGTCAGGGACGGGGAATAAGTCACACTTTTTTACAAGGTCTACTAGAATTCTAGACCACATCTTCTTCCTCACTCCATATTCGTCCACCAGGTTAGACCAATAGTCTTCAATCTACATAACATGAAGGAACTTCTTCCTATGAACCCTCAAATATGGATCGTAATCAGACCTTGGTTTATAAGTTGAAAACTTATAAAATTGTAACTCTAACTTTGTTGTCTTCGCTGATTGTAATGAGGGGCAAACTTCTAGCATTTTCCCAATTGTAACAGGAAAATCCACTCCTTGTTTGTTCTTCTTCCCCTGAATGGAATCCACGTGTGCCAATTGCCTTGCAACTTCAAGCATAATAATCTTGTCTGTTGGATACCGAGGGAGTTGATACGGAGCATCCGGGAATCCATGAACTCTTATGTATGTAAAAGTCGGAAATTGGATGAACCAAGATCCGAATTTATCAAGCAATACCATAGCCTCTTTAGACAACCTTTTTTGAATTCCTCCTTGAAGCAATCGGGTGATATACATGAGAAAAGCGTCATTAGTTATCTTATAATTGTCTTTATAATGCAACTGTAATTGTGGGTAACACTCATATGCTTTGAATTGGCTATTTTGAAGTCGAACTTCCCCTTTGCAAATCAGTCCTCTATACTTAGTAAACCATGCCAAGATATAAACTACGTAGGAACTCATATAGAAGGTCTTGGTCTTCTCCAAGTTTCTCAACTGGAAATCAATGTTATCACTTATCAATTTTGCCCAATTTATTGCTTCCACTCCTAATACGACCTCTTGTACATATGAAAACATCCATACTTCGAAGAAATCCCCTTGAGAAGTACCCATAATCCTTTTCAGCATATGAATCATGTCACTGTATTCTGGTTTAAAATCTGTGCAAGTTAATCTCTTTAGCAACTTAGAGCGATGTCTTTTTGGTTCTTTGATCCAATTGGAATTAACTATGTCCATACAAGACTCTTTGGCTTGATCAAACATGGTTTGGGATTCTTCTCGGGTCCTGTTCAACATTTTCTAGCGACGAGGAATACCAAACACCTCTCTGACTGAATCTTTTGTGAAGTATGCCAAAGCGATACCGTTAGATGCTTTAATGGATCTTGTTTGCGGATTGTATCTCTTGGCGCACTCAACCATCAACTCACTGCACTGAACTGCAGGTGGAAATCCTGCTGCCTGGTGAAGTCCGCACTTGATGATGTTAGTTGCAATAGGTGTAGGCATTTCATGCTGAGTACCAAACATCCTTTTCTTGTGTTGAATTGCATTGAACTGCTCGAAGTTGGTATCTACTACTTTCTTCCATTTTGATGACAGTTGGGATTCTGGATAGAATTCCCTGGGAACTTCTTTCACCTGGATCTTTCTAACTCCACCTCCTATGTTCTTTGAAGTAGACATTGTGCCTGTACGAAGCTCGAAGTTAGAATATTTTAACAAATTTGTAAAAGGCGATTTTATGGCTGGAGAATATTTAATTAAATTAATTTTAAAAAATTCTAGAACTCGACTGCCTAGGCTGGTTAGAGAATAAAATTTCAATAAAATAAAATTTTCCAGCCTTTATCTTTTTAAAAGAACATTCAAAGAATTTTTTAAACAATTTACTGGACTTTGAAAGTTGAAAACTGAAGTTTTTGTGCAAATCTAAGATAAAAAATCCTTTTTCTTCTTTCAAATTCGCTAGTTATGACTCTACAGATGATTGAGAAATCTGAAAATAGAAGAAAAATGTCCAACCTTGTACTCTGGAATCAATGTAACTTGCAGCTCAAGAAGAAAATAATGACGCCTTTGGCTGAGAGAAGTTTGCCTGTGAAAAAAACTTAACCTGTGAATAATGAAAATAAACTCACAAGCACTTTTTTTATAATAAAAAGTTTCCTTATTTGCCTGGGTCGACCTCTTCTCTGATTGGGTGCTTTGTTTTAAAATGCAAAAAGCGATCTTATCTTCTTTTCTTTGACTTTTCCAAGGCGTCCCTTCTTGCTTGCTAACTAAGTCTTTATTTTTAAATAAAAACTTAAGTTATTTATTTCTCTTTGCTTTTAGAAAAAATTCGACTTCTAAGTGGACTAATCCACTTTCAACTGGATTTTTCCCTTTACCAAGGTGGGTCTTTGCCTTAGAAAATTTTTTGATTCTCTCTTGGAAATTCGACTTTTAACTAGAATTTTTAATCATCCAACTGGATTTCCTTTATCTTGGAATTCTTGAAGTCCAATTCGAATTTTTTACTTGCCTTAGCCAATTTTTCATCATTTTCTAACTGGAATTTCGAATTATCCAACTGGATTTCCTTGTACTGGGCGAATTTTAACAAGACTTCTCAAATGGACGAATTTTAACTGGATTTTTTCAAGATTTAACTGGATTTTCAAATGGATTTTTCAAAGATTCAACTGGATTTCCTCATGGGCGCACCTCTCCAGCCTTAGGCGAATTTCACCATAATTTCCTTGCTTTTTACTTGATTTTTCGTTGATTTTCTCTCTTGAAGGTGCGATTTTTTCAATTGATTTTCCAGCTTTTGCATGCGCTTTTTCCTGCTTTTCAAACTTTTGCATGCGCTTTTCTTTTGCTTTTCTCATGATTTTTCGAAAAAAAAATTTAAGATTTTTGCTTGATTTTTGCCTACTTTTTTATTCCAAAAGTGGAAACTTTCGACTCCACTGCCAGTGAGACCTAGCACTTTCTAAAAATAGAAACTTACTAAAAATAGAAAAAAGCAAAAAGCAACTTTCTAAAAATAGTAAATTCCAGATTGGTCTAGAAATGCCAAAAACGAAAAAAGCAAAAAAGCAAAAAAGCAAAATTCCTAAAAAATAGGAAGTGTCAGAATTGAGCGAAAGCACAGGCAATCCTTGTCTACCGGGTCTTCTAAGCACTTCTACGACGTTCACATTCAGTTTCAGGCTCAAATTCTCAACTTAGCTTGGGTGTTGACTCCAGACTTTTGACATGAAATTCCCAGAGCGACAGAGATTATGAAATTGCTCCTCAAAGCTAAACCCTAAGAGCAAACCAACGAGGGTCCCCATTTGCAATGGGGAGATGTGTGAAAAGGTCACAACAAGATGGTAGTAGAACTAGCGAGCAAAGAAACCCTGCCCAAAGCCCTCCTTCATCAACCAATACCAAAAACCATGAAAGACTATGCAAGACACCCATTAGACAAAAAAAACCATTCCTTCGATATGTGACAGACATGGGTGAAAGACAAAAAAATTCAGGGGGGAAGTAGGGTTTGGCTTTGCCATGTTTGTGAAAAGGAGTTTAGAGGCAGCTACACAAGAGTTAGGTCTCATTTTTTGGGTGAGGTGGGCCATGGAGTTAGAGTGTGTCCCGCATTGACAGATGAGCTATTTTTAAACAAATGGTGAAAGACATAGCCATTGTTGGTCCTTCATTCGTACCCCCTGGAGATCATAAGCTACGCACCACCCTCCTAGACAAAGAGTACTCCAAAGTTAATGTGTTAATGGAGGAGATGAGGCAAACGTGTATGAGGACGGGGTGCTCTATAGTGATGGATGGGTGGACTGATTGTAGACGTCGGCCACTCATCAATGTCATAGTCACATGCCCTGTTGGTTCTTATTTTCTTAAAGTCGTAGATTGTTCGGGGAGACGTAAGGATGCAGACTTCCAATTTTCCATTTTG
This sequence comes from Sequoia sempervirens, assembly GCA_007258455.2. Taxonomy (NCBI): domain Eukaryota; kingdom Viridiplantae; phylum Streptophyta; class Pinopsida; order Cupressales; family Cupressaceae; genus Sequoia; species Sequoia sempervirens. Next base: position 313,973,914 of record VDFB02058242.1, on the reverse strand, counting down.
AGAGATGCCATAGAGGAGGTTGGGGCTGCAAATGTGGTGCAGGTGATCACCGATTCAGCACGTGTGTGCAAATCGGCTGGGTTGATGGTTCGGGTCTTACAAGCACATATTTTGGACCCCATGTTGTGTTCATGCATTGAACAATGCATTGAAAGACATAGGGAAGTTGGATTGGGTGAAGAAAACGGTGGCAGAAGCTAGAGATATTCAGATGTTCATTTGCAATCACCACACCTCACTTGCTCTCTTCAAAACATTTTCAAAGAAGGAGTTTCTCAAACCTGTTGAGACAAGGTATGCCATTTACTTCATTTTGTTTCACTTTCAATTTGTATTCATAATCTGATTTTGTTTTAAATTTTTTTTTTTTAATGAATCATTGAATCAATGAATGTAGATATGCCACATACTTCATCTTGTTGGAGAGGATGCTTGAGGTGCATGAGCCTCTACAACTGATGATGGTCAATGCAGAGTGGACTAGATGGCCTAATGCAAGTTCTACTCAAGGAAAGACCATCAAACAAAAGATCCTCGATGACGATTGGTGGGCCAATGTGAGGTAAGACATATTAGATGGCTGATTTTCATATTAAATTTCTGATTTTAATATTTTAATTTTATTGTCCAATGTTCCAACTTTTGAAGTTTCTAACATGTCAATTAACTTGTCAATTAATTATTTTGAACTTTTTGTTTGCATTTTGCAAATATATTTGCTCCTTCATCTCGCCTATTGTAGATGTCATCAGATATGCTGATATAGACTCTCCTAGTCTTGGAGAGATATATGAGACATTTGACAGTATGCTTGGGAAGATCAAGCAAGTTATTTTGGCAAAAGACCCCACTTTGGATTTATATGAGCAACACATTAGGCCCATTGTGATGCGGAGGTGGAATACAATGAACGCCCCACTTCATATGGCTGCCTTTGCTCTAAATCCAAAATGGTATGCACCAAGGGATGGTAGGGTGCCTCCATGTGATGATGTTGAGGTTTTAGATGGGTTCACACAGGCCATTGAAAAGATTTATCCAGTAGAGTAGGCTTCACTACTTCAGTCACAATTCCTAGACTTTGCAAATCTTAATGGCCCAAACTTGAGTAAACCACAGGCGAGGTAGGATAGAGCTATATTAGCTCAATCGAACCCGATTGGATGGTGGACCTATCATGGGAGGGATACACCGCAGTTGAAGACACTTGCTACTCACCTTCTTGCACAGGTTGTCAGTTCCTCTACTGCAGAGAGGAATTGGTCCACGTATAGCTTTATCCACTCCCTCAAGAGGAATAGACTTACCTCTAGACGAGCGGAGAAGCTAGTGGCCATTCATAGTGCTCTTTGGCTTCAGGATCGGCAGACTCCAGCTCTACGGTGAGATATTGATCCCGAGGACGTGGCCCAAGTAGATGAGGAGGAGACAGCTGAGGGCTTGGTTGGGTTTCCGTTGGATGAGGAGGAGCATCACAATGGCAGTGACTCAAAGGATGACTCTGATTTTGATGCGGTTATGAGAGATGATTAGGGGCAGCAGTGCTCTTTGTTTATTTTGTATTCATTATTGACATACGATATTGTATTTTGATTTTCATAGCAAACTTTAAAACTATATGGCAGCAATGTAGCCTTTGGGCATTTTGATATAAGTTTATAATTCATAACTTGGAGGTTGTTTCATGATTCGTGTATGTTAATTTTGAATGCATATTGAGTATTGGCATAATGTTGAACACAAATGTTATATGTTAATGTTCTATAATGTGTATTATGCATGCCTTGTCCATGTTATCATATGAATATTTAAAATTCCCCTATATTTTTATATAGGCGTCCCTGCCGTCCCTAATTTTGGCCTCAAAAATCGAAAACTTAGGGACTTGTCCCGCCATCCCCTGTCGGCCCCGTCTCAAAAACTTGGGGTAACCTTGGAATTTAATCAAAAGGATGTAGATAAAGATACTAAGGTGGACAATTACAGTGAGATCAAGAAAAATTAAAGGCCACAATGACAACCACCTAAAAAAAATTAATAATAAGTTTGTAATAATAAAAATAATAGTAATGATATTTATAATAGTTTTCTTTTGCTTTACTAATTTCTTATTTTCCTTAATATGATTATTATATAATATTATAATGTTATATTATACAAATACTAATAATATTATTATAATTTATTAATATAAATATTATATTATAATATTATAATATATAGATATAATATTATATATAAATATTAATTATAATATTATATATAATTATTAATAAAATAATATTATAATAATTATAATATAAATATATAAATTTTAATAATATTATAAATAATTATTAAAAATATTTTAATATAAGTGGGTGGATGGGTGGGCTCCCCCTCGCCCCTCACATAGGCATGGGGTGTTCAAGGTGGACGTGAGGTGGCGGACGGGTTGGACAGGTAGCATGCGGTTTTGGCTTGTTTTAGTCACATCAAACCTTCTAAATTTGGCGGAATTCGGGTGTTCCTTGCTTGGTTTATCGGCTGTCTATTAGCTCAAAACTTCTGGAGTTGGTTTAGTGGCATGTTGGGCTCAGTTCCCACAGCGCCGCCTGTGTGACACGTCGGGCACGGTGACCCTCGTACTGTTCGCGGACGTGCCGAGTGGAAATTGCCATTAATTGCATTGATTATGGTTCTAACTTGGATGGACGGTGGCTGTATTTCTACTCATGCCAAGGACAGTTTTGCTTCGCCATAATTCTGTTCCGTATGCGAAGTCTGACCGATCATTATTCGGGGTTTTTATTAAGCTTATGAAGTCCGTTCCTAAGCATGGGTTCTGCATTTTGGTTTTTGCTTTTTGTGTTTTTGTTGCAGGGTGCGACTGGCAAATTCCTGCCAATGGAGAGACATTCGAAGTCGAAGTTACCATTCTCATCTCGGCGGAAGGTCTGGAATCCTTCGGTGTTGATACTCCTGTTTCATTAATGGCTACGGAGAGGCAAATTGCCTTTCGTGAGGTCACGGACCAGCGACTAAAGCGCATCTTGCTCGTGGATGATCCGGCGTCGGTGGCTGCTGTGAAGATGGTCCTTGGTAAAGGACACTTAGAAAGGAAAGAATTCGCCCGTGACAATGCTCACATTTCATCTCGGTTTCTCGCCGTGCTCCTGGATCTTGATACCCCGAAGACAGTGGCCAGGGAATTGATGGTGCGAATGTTTCAGGATGACTTGCTTGGCGGCCTCGAAACGACTTTGAAGGCGGCTTTTATTGGTAAGGGTATTCCACGTCCTGCAGACCTAGCTTCTCTATGGGAGTCTGATGAAGCGGTCAAGGTTTATCCTTTTCTGCTGGATCTCAAAGGACCCGCATTATCACGGCACCGAAAGCTTGCAGATGTGGCGGTGGAGTTTCTGAAACAAAAATTGAAGATAGTGCCGGTGGATGGAACGGAATGGCTGGAAGGTTTCATTTGTTTTGCAGAGGTAAACGGTTTCTGGTGAATTCGTGGGGTATTTGTTGTTGCCCGTCTGGTTTCTACTAGCTCTTGTATTGTTATTCTCTGTATCTTCGAACTTGAGCTATGGTTTTTTGGCTATTGTGGAGGTTAGGCCTATGTTTTATCTCCTCCGTTTCGTTACTCTTTCCTGTTTTGGAACTGTGTGGAGTTCATCCTTGTTGGCTCCTTTTTGGCTATCTGATGGTTATCACTGAAAATTTCCTGCCTAGCAGACGACTGTAAATTTCTTTAAATATCTATATAAATATCACCTTACGGATCCAAAAAAAAAAAAAAAAATTTAATATAAATATCATATTATAATATTATATATAAATATTAATAATATAATAAATTATAATAATTATACTATAAATATGTGGGTGGCTAGGTGGGCGGCTTTCCACACAAGTGGTTGTGGAAAGCCCGATGTCGTCAACAAGTATTAAAATGGAAATGACATGGATTGCCATTTTGGACGTCAGGTATTGGTCGAACTATAGGCATGTTGCTATTTTGGGCCTATCGATTGAGAGAGTTGGCAGATGTAAGCTTAATGATTACCGAATGTCAGCTTGAGTAGTTTGGTCGGCCCGAATAAATGATTTCGTTGCAAGGGGTATTACGAAGCTTGATTTCGTATCTCCACTAGTCACTTCAATGGTACTCACGGCTTGTGCTTAGTGTTATGATGCGTTGAGGTGGCATCCTCATCGCATCCATTGGCAGGTTCTCCATGGGGAACGCACAATCAATTTTTAATTGCTGATGCCAGAGTTGGGTGCATTGTTGTATAATCATCGGAGTTTGGGAAGGGCTGGCTTATTTCATCCTGGCGTTGATTAAGTGACGGCACAGGCATTGTGGTGCTTTCCTAGTTTGTTGTTTGCTCTGGTGCGGTGGCGATCAGGGAGCGTTCGAAATTTGTAGTTAGGATCTCCATTGAAACACTAACAAGCATTGGAGCATCCACGCCAATTCGGCTCAAGAGTGTGCGCCGACAAATGGCTTTCTATGGAATTGTCACCGACCAGCGTCTCACCCATATCCTTAAGCGGTACGATTCTCTCATTTTAGTGGCTGTTAAAATGGTTCTTGGGCGTGGTTTTGTGGAAGATGATGAGGCTTACCGAGTCGGAACATGTATCTCCTCTCAGTTCCTGGCGTCAATTCTAGCGATCAAAATGTCGAAGGCGGAGGCAGAAGCTTTGGTCAAGCGGCTCTTTCCCTCGGACCTACTAGTTGGCATTGAGGAAGTTCTGTATGCCGCTTCCTTGGGTATGGGTATCCCTCGCCCTTGGGATATGCATACCCTCCACATCCCAGGAGAGGTTATTAAATATTACCCATTTCTTCTCAATTTGAAGGGAATGGCGCTGGTTCAACACAATCATCTGGCTGTAGTTGGAGTGGATTATCTGTTGAAGGTTTTCAAGCTACCTCAAGCTCAGTGTGGCCGGTCTGTCTCAAATTTCAAGGGCTTTGCCCAAGCTAATGGTTTCCTCGGTGGTGAAAAGTTTGGCTAAGAATTTGTGGTGTCAAGGCTTCCAATTTTTGTTTGTTTTCTTTCATGTCTGTTAACAATTTGGTGGTTGCCGCCCTCCGCTGGGGGTTTTTGTTTACATATATTTTCATGAGTATATGGTGTGTTGATTGGTTTGTGATTAGCCCTGCTGGCTCCCAACCCAAACCCCTGTATTTTTGCTTATCTTTTTATGTTTTTTGGTTTTTTAGAGAAATTTTCTAGACAGAAGAGAAGGGGCATACAACATAAAATGCTTATAAAATGTAAATCTAAGCTATTTTTGGTGAATCGAAATTACAGAAAGTAATAAACAACCTCAACAATGAATTTACAACTCATGAACGTACCCAAAATGCTCCAGATTATTTTATTAAGAAAATAAGTCAACTCGCCAGCCAAGAATGGTGAAAACTAACAAATCCAAGCGTAGAAGACTACAAAATGATTTCTCCAGCCTGGAAACTGAGGTAAACGAATTGTAGAAGCTAGGCGCCAAGGATGCAAGAAAGAAACGGCCAAAAATGAAGGCGTTTTAGCCTGCAGGAGAATCACGCCTTCCCAAAGGAGTACGCCAAGCAAGAACAAAGTATGACTTTTTGAAGATCCTGAGAGTCCTTTCTGAATCAAACCCTCTGCAGAAGAATGGCGTCCAAAAGTGAAGCCTACTGCCTTATTTCAAATTGGAAATTGCTGAAAAGAAATATGATGAAGCACAGATGAACTTCTGGATGAAGCTCTCACAGGTAATCATTCAACTGGTATCTCACAGCCTCACAATTACAGATTCAATGAAGAATTGACGCTCTCTAACGAAGGTTTTCTTGAAACCCTTGTCCTCAGACAAAAATCCATAGAGAAAAATAAATTATGCAAAGTCAAATGATCAAAGATGAGTTTGATTTGCAATTTCTCCCTTTTATGCAAAAAGCCACGCATTTCTTGAAGAGCAACGCACTTTTGGTCATTTAATTACCTTTTCAATAGTTATAAATTAAATCTTTGAAGTGGGCGCACCTTTTGAGTCACTTAAGTGATTTAATTTATCACTTTATAAACCTTAAGTTACTTTTAGATTTATTTAAGTGATTTTTAAATATTTTATAGAGTCAATTTGACTTTATAATATTCCATTTAAGTTAGATAATTAACTTAACCACTTAAATAATCATAACTCTCTCCAAACTCAGTATTTTTCTGTGCCGTCAGAAGCTGGCGAACACTGTGCTACAGATGCCTGCACTGAATCTGCTACTGGAATGAAGGAGTGGGAACGTCAATTACCCACCAAAACGGCCATTGACTCCCTAACCAAGAACTGTCAGCCTACGAGAGTCCGAGTAATAGGCTAACCAACATCAAACAGGATCACGCTAAAAAAGGGGACATTACATGGTTCCGCTGGTGTGTGGTCGTCGGGGTCAGTGGGTGTTATGTTTCGGTTCAGGTAGTCTGATAGTGCAGAAAATTTCTATAATATTAATATAAATCTTCCTTGCATATCAAAAAAATTATAATTATACTATAAATATATAAATTTATAATATATAGATTATAATAATATTATATCAATTATTAAAAATATTTAAATACATTATGGGTTTCGTAACTCAAACCAGTCCCGAATTTGGCAGCTTGGCTTGTGGATTATTACATAAGTTGTTAAATTGGAATGGGGTATAATTTGCTGATACAACAAAAAAAGAAAAAAAATAGGAAACGGATGAATTTTGAATACATTCTCATTAAAAATATATAAAAATCAAAAAATCATAAATATATAATTTAAATTCATATATATGTTAAAAAAAAAAAAAATCATAAATATGACGAAGTTAAAATATAATATAATAATTCTATATCTAACTTGTCATAACCTAAACATTTATTTATTTATTTTTAAAAAATAAATTTTAAAATCTAAAAAAAATCAATCAAAAGTAAAAATAAAAAAGACAAAGCATAAAGAAGAACGAAATAAAAGAGTAGAAAAAAAGCTAACCGAGGAACAATACAAGTATTACATTTGATTTCATATAAAGTGAAACCGAAAAATGAAATAAGCTAACCAAGGAACAATATAAGTATTACATTTGATTTCATATAAAGTGAAACTGAAAAATGAAATACGGCTCGTACTGTGGGAGTTAATGACAGAGAATGGGCGCAAGTAATAAAGCGAAAACTAAAGAAAATAGGTGATGAATGGTTAAATAAAGATTACTGGGAATGATCTAGGAATGCATAATAAACTAAACGTTAATTTTAAGTTTGCTGCAGACACTCTCTCCTCAATTGTTAGCAGTGGGCTGTCCTATCAACACCGAAAACTCCTTTGCTTTCCCTGTTCATTGTTTGTTGTTGCTACAACTCGGTAATATGCCAGTCGTTTAAGGTTTCGCTGGCCAAAAACATCAAAAAAAATCCCATGAAAACAGAACGCCGGAATGGCTTTGATATCGGATTGGAAATGCCACGTCGACCGCAGAATCGTCTGAGTACGCCTTGCACTGTTTCCACACAACTACAACCCCTCAAATCCGAACCTTGCCCCAAACCATGCCCAATTCCACAGGCAATTTGGATCAGTACTCAATTCCAGTAAAGACAAGTACTTGGAAACACTGTATTTTCCAGCCAGTTCAGTAACATTGATTATTATTAGTGTCATTACTCTTATTATTATTAATTTTATTTAAATTGGTGTAATTTTGATATTTTAGTGGATAATATTTGCCAATTGGCTAATAGTAGAAATTAGGGATTAAAATTTGGCTAGTACAAATAGTAAGGTGATATGACTCATCATATTTTTACAAAATTTTATTTTAGTTCTGGTTAAATTGCCAGAACATTTACTTTATTAAAATTTTAAAATCAAAAATTTGTCACAATATTCAATACCTAATTAGATCAGATTCACCTAAACTTTATAAGTTATGAAATTAATTCGCCAATAATATTATATAAGTATTGATTGCTTAATGTCACAAGGCGAATTTTCAATCACTGGCATTGCTTTTATTTAAAATGGCGGGGGTTATATTCCATGGGTTAAAATGTACCCACAGAGCTTCAATGCCCATCAAATCTGAAATTGTATTTGGATTGTTGAAGATTTATAATCTAATGATTGGGGTTAAATTTTTATGGAATTTCAATAGGATTAATGTGGATCTTTCAAGCAATGAGTAGAATTGAATCTTGCATGTGCGAAATTAGAAGTAGGAATGTATTTGTACTTTTGTTTTGTGCGTTATTAATAACTTAGAAGTCACTATATAGGGTTAGTGTTTTTTTCCTTTTTCCATTAAAAAAGACTAGGTCCACCCAAAGACCCAACCTAGGCCTGCAGATTTGACCCAAGTATTGCTGAACGTACTTGGGCCAAATCCACAAGCCCAATGCAAGACCTAGGCCAGATATGGACTGCGATCCAAACCCAATGCAGACCAATCCAGCTTAGGTTTTTGCTAACATGATTTATTAATGCTTGGAGGAGTTAGCATGATTAATGGGAAGGATATTGGGCTGTGTTATGCCTTCGTTGAATTTATGGAGTCAAAATAGTATATTGAATGAAACAATGTATATATGATGACTAAAAAATTTAAAATACTATCTAGGTGAGAGGAAATGAACCATTGAAGCAATGGCTGTCCTTCATGTGTCACTATTTATGTTTTGATAATATTATGTAGGGGCAAGGAGACTCTACAAATGCCTTATTTTTCAACTATCAAAAAAGACTTATATAAACACAGAAAAACAGTAAAAGATCCTCTAAGCACTAAATAGGCAAACTGAACAGACTTTCTGACAAGCCAGAGTCTATATAATAAACAAGAAATGGTATAGAAGGTTAAAAAAGAAGTGAACTAAAATTAGGGAACAAGCAAAATACACCTATTAAAGTGAAAAAAGAAACACTGAACTTGACCGAAGGCTTAGTTAATGTATATAATCCAGCAAAGCATTTATATTTTTTTAATGGACAGAATCCTCAAAGGACACGTTTGGAATAAAGTCCATCATGTTATGACAAGAATGGAAGTAAATTGACTCTTACAAAACCATTCAATTTACACCCAAAAATAGATGCAAAAAATTTATACACAATTTTCTGCCAGAAGTACCACTATCACATACAAACCATGTGTTTCCACATTACACTGTCTTTAAGCCATAATAACTAAATCAATTAATCATATATCAATACTCGAATAACCTTTAAAGAAGTTACAAAGATTTCATACTTACATGGTATTTGGCGTCCCCAAAGTGGGCCAATTCCCTTGTACAGACTGCAAACAGCAACAAAAACTTCAAGGTTTTATAACAATTCAATGAAATTTGGTCTCACTGTGCATTTAGAAAACACTTAACATGATAGAGATTTGAGGAACATACCCAAGTACTCCTTCTGATCTAACAAACTTTGGGAGCCCATCAGACAATCCTCTAGCAAATCCAGGTTGAGTTTGCACTCTAACTTTAACAGCCTCAAAAGGACAAAGTGCAATATCAGCAATAAACTCTGCCGATGCAGAACCTGCCAAGTAGATCAAGGTCTTGTACTTGGCAGCATACTCAGGCCCTGCAATATCTGAGTAGGACTTTTTGAAATACTCATAAAATCCAAACTTGCAGGCACCTTGAGCACTGTATCCCAAGAGAGTTGGCACCCAACCCCTGAACAAACCCCTTGCTCCTTCTTCTTTAAGCAAAACGCCAAATCCAGAGAGAATTGACTTGTACTTTACAGGATTGATCTAAAAATTGCAGCAACGAAAGGTATTTAATATTTACTAATATAGCAGCATACAAGTGATAATGAAAGAATGAATACATGCCGACTTTACTGACTACGCAAAAAATTATCAAGATGAACCAAGATGGCAAATAATGGTAATAACTTTCACATCCTTGATGTCAGATTAAAAAAGAAGATTCATTTCAGTCAAAATTAATACTGCAACAATTATTAACAGACGACTCAGAAAAATCCCTGCTGAATGAAAAAAAATTCAATTCTGACTAACATTCGCATTAATTTTTCTAGGCAGAAATTCATTCTTATAAGAAAAAGAGATTCAATTAAGAGTTTCATTTACATCATTTTTCTGGGGAGAATTTCAATTTCATTAAAAAACGATAGGCGAATTTAAAGCTGGGCATATGGTTCAGTGTGATTTTCTGAACACAAACATAAGGAAACTAATATAGCATCTACAAAAGTAGCACAAAAAATTCTCACTTACATCAGTTTTTCCACTCAATATTCTTTCATAAATATAATGACAGGGTAATTTACAGCTAGACAAATGCTTCAAACTGAGACTGTGAACAAAGAAATAAGGAAACTAAAACTAATATCTAAAAAGGAACTATAAAAAACTCTGTCTGAAGATGTGATGACATATAGTGACTTCAAAAATAGCTGTCAGAAAAAAGACAAAAAAAAATACGTAAGGCAAAACAGTATAAGGAGATTATGTCCTTAAAGATGACTAGACGCAATTTAGCAATATATCCAGATTTATTAAACAAGTGCCAGAGATAGAGAAATGCGTCAAGTTAATTTTTCTTACTATCAAGACAATCATAGCTGGCTTCACCAATTACAAATGTGCATGGTGTGCTTTAAAATAAATTCAACATGCATCTAGATGAATAAGTAGATTAATATTGCTGCAATAGTTTATGGAAAACTCTTAATTTCACCAGTACCCAGGAGCACAAATAACAGAGGTTAAGTTGAGTCGGAGTCCCATAGTTACCGGGAGACGCAGGGTACTGGTACTGGTACAGGCACGGGGATGCCAATCAAATTAGGGTACGTGAGTTAAATGAATAAGGAGACAGCTATTTTATATGTAAATGATTCACCGGAAATTTTGGGTACGGGGACTGGTACATTGTCTATGTTCCCATAATGGAGAATCCTGGCAACTATAAGGTTAACAGCTATAGAGACCTACAACTGATTCTTTCTACCAATAAGTAATATAATTTACAAGGTTATGATGGAGAGAAAAACACATATTTACCAGTTGTCGAAATAAGAAAAACACATATTCAGGAGAGAAAATAAATATGCTGAATGGAACCCAAGGTAATGTCTATTTTAATAGACATAAATGCCTAGGGAAAAGATTAAATCAACCACCACAACACACGCAAATGTTTGCAGAGGTTCCTGTATACTTAAATCTAATTTTACAAACAACCAAATGATAAAAACAAAATCAAGCACCCCATATGAAATGATTATGAATTAGTAAGGTAAGAAAGTACAATTTTTAACAACTGAGATATACAAAAAAACCAAGTGTTTCGTATGAGATTCAGATGAAATAATAAAGATATTGGTAGACATGTCAAGCACCCCATGAGAAATGATTTTGAAATGGAAAGCTAAGAAATCATAATTTTTCAACTTAGACATACAAAAAATGACAGAGTTTTTGAAAGATTCAGATGACATAAAATAAATATCATAGAGACAGATGAATAAAAAGGTTTAAAAAAATGACCACCAAGGTTTAGGTTCTTATTGGATATTTTAATAATGCCATAAACTTGAAGTTGACAAAGACTTTTAAGCAATATATTCAAATTCCAACCATCATTGAGATGCCTACATATTATTATTTCCAAGTACTACGAAATTTATAATCTTAATGGACATGAAATTGAATGCCTAAATTCTTGGCATAAGTTTTTCTCAGATGCCTAGAATAGTATAAAATGTTTTCAGACCCATGTGCATGTCACAGGTTTTTGACAGGCACCAATTTATAACCTGCAGGCTGACCCGCCCTGTTCATGGGAATCTGGGATAATCAATAAATCTGTAGTAAGGGCTTGCCTATTATGGGCTAGGCCTTCGGTGGGCTTTCTTAAGCTTAATTTTGATGTTGGCTTGGAGGGGAAACCTGGGGGAGGCTGGGGTTGGGTGTGTGCTAAGGGATGACAAAGGGTCCTTTGCAAAAGGCGCTTCATTCTTTCTTGGTAGCAAGTCTAATTATGAGGCAGAATGCGAAGTCCTGGTGGAAGGGTTAAAACTGGCAGTTTCACTCAACTGCCGGAAGTTGATTGTGGACAGGGATTCAATGTTGGTGGCATCAAGGATAAGAAGTTTGCTAGGTGCTGGAAATTCAGAGTACTCTTTAAGGATGCTCTGGACCTCTGTAAGAATTTGCATGTGGTCTTCTCTACACATTCCTAGAGAGATTGTAATGAGCTAGATGCTAGTGGACTTCTTGTTGAATAAGTAGATCGGCTTGCCTCTCATTAAAACAGAAATCAGTTATCAAGAGGATGCATGGGTTGGCTTGAAGGATCCAATTGCTTCTCACCTTGCCACTTCTAGGCCATCAATGTCAGGTCCTTTTATCTAATTTAGTTTCTTTTGATTGTGTAAGATTGACATTGTTTTGCAGGGAATATGGTATCCTTAATAAAGGTTGGCAGAAATCTAACTCCGTGTGTGTAACGTGAGTGACATTATTACCTTCACTTCTTTTTATATGTGATCAGCACCTTTGAGACCTCACTCACTGCTTGTGTTGGTTGGTTTTTGTTTCGGCTTTTTATCTCTGACCTTCTTCTGACTTTTTCACCTTGCCACAGGCTGAAAGGGATATGCATTGGAGAAGAGTGGTGTCCAACCACTGTCTGAAGGCAATTTTCACCTTGCCCAACACAGCATCATTGCAGATGATTAAGAGTGTTCTGGGGCAGGCTGGGTTGGCTATCAAAGGTGTTCCACAGTCAACATGGTTCATTGCAGAGAACTTTCTGGCCAAGTTGAATGTCATGGTGCTAAATGCTGCTGTGCAGGATTGGGTTATTTTGTTAGTACTGTTGGGGTCGGAGGGGTTGAAGGATGCTATCAAGGATGTGGAGGGGGATTTTGAGAGGTGTCAATTTTGCCCTTGCATTCAGGAGGCTCCCTGTAACCTGAAAGAGGAGATCGACATGGTAGCAGACAAATTGGTGGACATTATGGCCTTCTCGACGGACTTCTCCACAGTACTGAAAGATTGGTGCATTACTCACAAGAATGGCAACCCAGTTTTGGCTTCTCCCTTCTTGTCATATGACAATTGTGCAGAGACCAGGTTCTTTCCCGGTGGTTCTTTTTCCTCTCATGCAAATGGATGCTTATCAGGACTCTCAGAGCTGCGAAAGTGGCTGTCTTCCTCATGGGGTTGCTGGGGTAGCAACAGAAGCTGGATCTGTTTGGACATCTGGTGTAGCTGATGTGGCAAAGGATCTGGTGCCGACTAGGCCTTGGCAATGTTTCCAACTGTGTAGCTCTTCGGGTTTTTTGATGCAACTGGTAATCTTTGTTTCAGGATTGAAGTTGCGCTATTTTTGTATATTTCTGGGTTGCTTGCTTTGTATGTCTATGGCTCTTAAGGATTAAGCCTTGTAGCTCATAGGCCTTGATGCCTTGCTTGTAACTATTTTCATATATATGTTTCATGGGTGAGTGCCCCAATAGAACCCAATCAAAAATACAAAATGCAGTCCTAACCAAGTTAGACAACTTTAGTTATCAGACAAAATGGTATCCAAAAAAAGATTTACAATTTAAATAGATGCTCAATAACAGCATTCTGACAAGTGCCTTGATAAACGTCTTATCAGATATCTAGATACTTATCAGTAATTTTCTCAAATACCAAGATGCTTCAAAAGAATTACATCAGATACAAAGACAGCCAGAGCCTGACACATATTTTAACAGATGCCTAGTTGTTTAGAATTAATTGTATCAAATGACATGATTCTCCACCAGGATCTCCAAAAATGCTTAACAGAGTTTAAGGCATCTTGCACGTTGCTCATAGTCATATAAACAAATCCATATTGAGGAATTGCAATGTGAAAAAAAAAGTATTATAAAACAGATCACCAGATCATTGATCCAAGATTCAAAAGTCCCAGGTTCAGATTTAACAGAGAACCAGAGACTTGAACAAGAAATAGATTTAAATCCCCACCCTTTTGGAAAATCAAATTGTCATGTATCTAAATGACCTAACCAAAAGCAAATACCCAAGTTCTCAGATACAGAATTTTAAATAGAGTTGAAGATTTGTAGATACACGTAAGCAAAAAACTTATTTAAATCCCCACACCAATGAAATTTTGAATTAACAAAGATCTCAACGGCCTATCAAATGCATATGCCCAGACGCCAAAAGCTCATAAGAAACACTCTGTCTTACATCCCCACCCACATGAAAATTTTAAATAACCCGGATCTCAACCGCATACACATATGCACGAAACAAATCAATTTGAATTCCTCAAACAGAAAAATACGAATAAAATACCCATAAGCCAATAATTGGTGTACATACACACAGCATGAAAATTTGACCTAACATAGATCTCAACCTCCAAACCATGTACACAATCAAAAAACTATTTGAATCTCCACTAACAGAACATCAGAAAAATACCAATAATCAAAAAACTGATTTACATCCCTGCTCAGATGAAATTCTGAATTAAAATAGATCTCAACAACCTACCCAAATGAAAAAATGTAAAGAGAAGAATTTGATATCTGCACCTGCCAAATATTAATATGAATAACATAACCTAATCCAAAAGAATAAAAAAAAGCATCTACCTGCATATTGCATTTGACAAGATCGAGAGGGGTTACGCCAGTGTGAGTGAGACCACAACTGAGAATGCCTCCCATGGTGCAGGCCGCGTAGAAAGCCGGTGAATACATGGCTATCTTCCCCGGCTCACTGGGAGCGGGCACAACAAATGCCTTTCGAGGAGCAGAAGAAGAAACGACATTCGCATTTTCTGTGACGACATTCCTCCTATTCAACACAACATCCGACACAATCGAAGAAGAAGAGGAGGAATATAAAAAGCTTGGAAGCATTGATCTTCTGGTTTGCTCTGATGTAATAGCCATGGCTGCACAAAACAACAGAGCTCTTCTCCGTGTAGAGGATGGCCTGAATACCCACAAACCAAAGGAAAGACCCCTGCCCGGCTCTTCTCTATTCTCTTATTACGAAGTTCTAATTTTATTTTACTTTAATCGGTCTTCCTATTCGCGTGGAATTGAGGAGGTATATTCCAACATAATTACGTATATTTCCTTCTTTTCTATGTAATTGTTTATTGTTGTTTATGACGTAATAACGCTTCTTTTTTAAATTGTTCTGTTGTTGACTTTATTCGCCTTTGGGAGTTGGCAGCATCAGCTACCATTCGCTCATTGGGCCCACCAGATTTCCAAACCCTAAAGGAAGAGCATGCGTCTGTTTGTGTGGGACTAGCTACCGTCCATTGTAAATAGTTGGGTATGATGATAATGCGTCACCTCTTTAGGTTGAGTTGTTTTTAAGAGTCAAAGGAAAAGTTATTAAATTTAATGGTAATGGGATTGTATTTACACGTTTTTAATTAAAGTTTTAGAAGATTCTATTGCAAGGTGTATTCTTGGTCTTTTTTATGTTGTGCAGCATAGCGTTTGGGCTTGTGACATGGTTTAATCGCTTCTCATGGATTCATTAACTCTGGCGGTTGTATCGGGCATTAACAGGTCGATTTTTTAGTAAAACGGCAATTGGTTTTGCAACAATTGGTATCAAAGTCTGGGTCACAAGTTTGAACCTCTCGCTTGCACTAGGGGTAGCGCTTGGGTTCGTGACATGGCTTAATCGCCTCTCGCGGATTAGGGGGGATTGTTGCAAGGTGTGTCTCATTGGTCTCCTTGTGTTGTGCAACGTAGCGCTTGGGTTCGTGGCATGGCTTAATCGCTTCTCATGGATTCATTAACTCTAGCAGTTGTATCGAGCAATAATAGGTCGATATTTTGGTGCAATGACAACCGTCTTTGCAACAAATTCTATGATGAGAAAGAGGAGATTTTTGGTAAACCTTAAGAAATTTAAAGGGTTGTATTTGTATATATAATTTATTGTATTGTCTTTTTCTTAAATAAGGTATATCTTAATATTTAAAGAGGAATTATGAATATGTGTTCAAAAATAGTTGTATTGGTCGATCATGGAGTGGATATGGGTTGTCAATCATGATAATAAAGATAATCAAAGTGTTTTCATGGAACAATGGTGAAGGATTGAGAGGAGAGATGTGATAAAAGTCAATTATAGGATTTTGTCTGGCAAAGCATTGCAACACTAGCCTCATCTTGATAGATTTCATGGCACAAAAGGCATCCAAAGGGTGGGTCTTATTCCTAATAGTGAATGGAGTTTTAGAGGAGAAGCCCTAATCAAGGAAACACCCACAACTTTCAAGCCCCTTCAAGTTAGAGGGGAAGTAGTAGGCTATAGTAGAAATTTGTTACTTGGTGGTGTGTGAGGATCCTCATTGATTCATTCAATGAATTTAAAAGCCCCTTTCTATATGGCAAGAGTGGAGAATGGCAAAGGATGGGCTTAGTTGAGAAACAAGGTTAAGTCCTCCAAATGTTCATGCATGCGGTGTCAGTCTTTAGAGATATTACCATTTCACTTCGCCCCTCAATTTTGGAAAAAAAATATTGTTTTCTCTTTCACAAAATGCCTTGATTGGAAAATTTTCTAGGCTATGGCCTACCATGTAGAATTGATAATAGGATAAAATCTTCATGAGGTGATTCAGGTCATGTTAAATTCTTGCTAGAGGGGTTCTTCATTGCAAAATGTCATAGGGAAGAGATGAGGGGAAAATAATTGAAGGTGGTCCATGGTTCATGGATGGAGCTAGTCTATTTTTAAAGAAATGGACCCCCAATTTTAATACTACGAGCTTTCAAAATCCTTGAACTAATGACTTAGATTAGGTTATACAACCCTCCTAAGGAATATTGGGACCTCTTCATCCTAGAACAAAGTTGTGCTTCTCTTGGCAAGTTTTTAAAGTGTGATGAAGACATCCTTAATGGGGAATATTTTATGTTAGCATATGCAAAATCAAAGACCCCTCATGGTATCTATCCAAATACATTTTTTTGAAATCAGGTATGTCTTTTTGGTGCTAATCTAGATTGAAGTTGAATTCCTCTCATCATAATATAGATTTTACAAGTTCAAACCTCATTTCCTTGCCATTTGCAAAAACAAACCCTCAAGGAAGCTAAAATAGTACGAAAGTTTTAGGGATCTACAAGCAAAGGTGGACCCCCTTATTTAATGGAAATAACGAGATCCAATCAAACTCCCTCTAATATTAGTAGTGATTCCCTCCCTCCCCACCTAACATTTGAGTCCATTATGGAACCATTATATATTCTCTTTCATTCAACCAAGAGCACTTCCCAAAAATGCATGTACAAATGAGTTATGCTAGAGTAGATATTCGATGTAGGAGAGATGACTAAACAAAATGAGGATATGGAAAGGTTAATTTTTAACACTATTTGCACTATTTCACAATAAGAGAGAAAAATAATACTAGTTCAGTGGCTCAAGTATAAGATGTAGGAGAATAAGGTAGGAAGTCACTTTGGAAGAGTTCAAAGTTGGGTTTCTATCCACCTTAAATTTTGACAAGAAAAACACAAAGTGAGGGAGAAAAGGATCCCTCACAAGTGTAATGGAAATCTTATCATGGAATGTCAAGGGATTAACTTCCCTTGACAAGAGATGCTTAGTCAAGCATCAATTAGACTTGTAGAAACCATACATCATCCTTCTCTAAGAAACCAAAATAAGCATTGGAGATGCATGGAAGCTTACTTTAAAATGCTTTAAAGGGAAGGGTAAACTTTCTTCAATTATGGGGTATTCTAGTGGTCTAGGTATCTTGTTATTTGATAGAATAGTTAGCATCACCCCTCTCATTCACAACTCAAATTAGGGTGAATGCACAATAGTGTGTCCCACTTGTGGGACATTAAATATTTGCATGGGATATGAGAAGAAATTAGGAAACCACCTACAAATTAAGGTGCTTTTATGTGAAGGTCACATGGAAATGACCTTTGAATGAAGGTGGACCTTCATTTGAAGGCATTTTTTTATTATTGTTTTAAAGTATAATGTTGAAGGTTTGGTTTTTGCAAGCCATTTACCTTTGTTGAAAGGTCTAGCATTTTCAATGGGAATAATAAAAATTTAACCCACAACTAGGTGGATGATGACTAAATGGACTTAGAGTGACATGTGGTCTTCAAACAAAGGTTGGCTTGCCAACCTAGATAGGTAATGAGGAGAAACTATGAATTTTCCCTTCTTTTCTAGGTTGGAAAAAACCTTAAAATCCCTAAACTATGTATTTCCTTTTGAATTTGATTTCTATTTGATAAAATTGTAAACATTGAACTCTATATTATTAATTGATTTCTATTTGATAACATTTTTAAACCCTAAACTCTATATTATTAATTTATTTCTATTTGATAACATTTTAAACCTTAAACTCTATATTATTAATTATTTTCTATTATATTGAATTTAATTTCTATTTTCGTAAGGGTCTTTGTAGGATCATGGGGGGCCAAACAATGGCGATGCAACAAAAAAAAAAACACAATATGAGGAAGTAAAAAGCACGAAAATCATGTTTGACTTTTTAGTTGGGTTGATTAAAAGTACATTTTGCTAAGATAAAGATAGAAGCAAAACGGATATCCGCTTTTAAAAAAATGGATATTTGTTAATAACGAATATTCGATATATAAATAATGAAAATCAGTTACTTGGCTTTAACAAAGGATATCCACTACAGATATTGAATATCCCTTATTGGAAACTCACAATACCAAGTACATGTATATAATATAATAATATAATATAGTATTATATTATTATATATTATTATACATATTACATAATATTATATACTATATAATGTACTATATATACTATATTATTAATATCTTTAATATATTAAATTAATATCATTAATATATATTAATATATTAATATTAAAATTAATGTCTAGTGTCATACTAATAATATTAATATATTAGTATATTTATTTTTTATTTTTTGTAATATTTTAAGATATATAGTAATATATTAATATATTTATTTTTTGTAATATTTTATTATATATTAATATAATATATATATGATATATTTTTTGATAGATTAATAGTTGCTAAGGGGCAACACCATGTATTGATCAAACAAAAGAGTTTGTACAATGCTTGTTATCTTCAAACAAATTCAACCCCTAAACCACCCTAGTACAATTAGACCCTAAACTAATTTCACATTATATTTCCTACCCTTGTCCATAGAAGCACTTCCAAAAAACTTCATTGCAGACTGACCCTTACATACAAAACGACCATGGACTGAGTACAAAGATAGACACTATTTGACCCACTACATATTTTCAATTACAAAAAAAAAAAATTCATAGACTATCTTGGATTTTAGTCTCCATCGTCGTCGGCCTCCCACATCCTCTTGGCCTCAAGTGCATCTACTACCACAAGGCAATCAGCACCACATGCATGGTGAGCAGGGTGGTTGTCCTTTACCTCCATGTATCAGAATTCGTTCTCTATCCATTCTTCCCCTAGCCTCAACTCCCAATCCTCATCATCCTCAGCACACACCTTCCCCTCCAATCCTTCAGCCACCACAAACTCCTACACCCAACCCTCCTCTAGAGTCCTGACAATTCTAGCCACACGCATTAGGAAAGAGATGCTTCAATCAATTTCTCCCCAATGCTTCTTAGCTCGTTCGACTTCATATTTCGCACCACTGGAAGTTTTCCAACTTTCACCCCATTCCCCATTCAATGATCCCACAATAGTGGTTTACAATTTTTGGCCAAATTGGACACTGAATTTTTTTTTAACTAAATCTTCACTTTTGGGCAACTATAGTGGCTAAACCGTGAGGAATTTGAAGATGATGCAAACTAGAGTTTCATGACATTTTGTCTGTAGATTCTAAATATATATTTTTCAAAAAATTTTGGAATCAGATTGCACTTTTTTCCATCTCCCTCTAAAACTAGTTTTTTCAAAAACAATATTTTTAAAAGTGACTCATCATATAACACATAACTTTTTTCCATGAAGGATAAAATTCTAATTCTTTCAAATTTAGATTTGTAACTCTGATATCTAGTGCTTCCACGTGGTTAGATAGTTTTTTATTGAATTTTTTCTTTAATAAAGTTTTGAAGTCAAACCAATTACAATTCAAACATAACACGCATGTATAACTAACTTTTTTTGTATGTATCAAAATTCAAAAAAAAAATTGTTGGATCAAGGAATTCAATATCGGGTGCACTCATATTTTTCAAAAAAAAAATTGGCAATCTTCTATTTTTCCACATGTGCAGAATAAAGAGTTTTATTTTCGATGAAAAACCTACATTCACAAGAAATAAAAAATAAATATAATAATTACATTAAATTTATTTAAAATTATACTTTTTGGGAAGCTTATAATAAGGAATACATACTTACAAAAAATAAATTTTAAATGAATTCATTTGATCCCCCAAAAGGTAAATCAAAAGTTGTTTTTTATCAACATTTTGATAGGTGTAAAGGAGACTTTGTTATAGGTATGGTTTAAAACTAGCAGGGTTCTATCCAAGGGGGTTTGATCTAATGTAGATTGATCAGACCCTCTTCAATTATAATGCTTTAAATGAAAATTTTAAAGGATTAAATCATTATATTTTCTAAAAATATGCGATTTTGGCAAAAATTAGAATCTTTCAGAAATTGTAAACCAATTTTGTGGGATCACTTAGTGTCATGTAATAGTTCTATGGCATCGAGATGAGAAAGTTACCATCCACATTATCCAGGGCTTTGTTTATCTTACCAAGCATTGAGTGTTGGAAAAAGCATCTAGCATAACTTCCTATTTTTAGCTTTGTAGACACCCACATAGAGCAACATTGCTAGGAACATCGTTGTGATGTCAACATTTACCCTAAATCATTGATGCACCAATAGGAATTCCTTCCCAAAAAATATTTTTGTCACCTAGAGGACCAACGAGTGTGTCGAGACCATAATTCCCTTCAATCGTTTGTTTGTGACTTCTCCATGGAATGCTTGTTACAACTTGGTGGTGTTCAAGAAAATTGATGTTTCCATTGCACTCAGGTGAACAAACATTAAGACCCAAAGCTATTTTTGATTTCACCACTGCCACTGTCGCCTATTTCAAGAGGCTTACCCTACGTTGTCATGATGGTCTCATTGGGTGATGTATCCTCTAGAGCTCCCCTTCAAATCTACGAGATGCTGGAGAGATTTGGTCGCATCTTCCAACACACATTTGTATGCAGCCACACCAATTTACAATCACAAAAATAAAGAAACCTATCTTTTCCAATGTCATAAATCTTGCAGCCATCCCTAAAGCATAACTTCTCATGTGTCTTTGAGCCTGACATCTATTTCTATTTAAGACCCTTGTCCCATCAATCGCGCATAATGCCAGTCTAGTTGTCGCCTTCGTCTCGATTCCTTTTTGTCGCCACCTTGGCCAACCCATCGTCCACATCATTTAATTCCCAGTATACTTGGCTAACCCTATATGATTTGAACTTTTCCAACAACTCCTTGATGGGTCGAAGCCAATGATTAAGCTTCCAATTCGGCGTGCTACTGAGTTGGATGGAACTTATTGTTATGAGGGAGTCCCCTTCAAGGTGGATGTGTTTAGCACCTATCTCCAAACCCATTTGTAGGCCAATCAATGCTACTTTGAACTTCACTTTGTTATTGGTGCACTCCCCAAGATAGATGGATTTTTCAGCAAGTGCTTCACCTTGTTTATCATGTGCAACACACCCAGCTCCACTCAATCCAAGATTGTCTTTAGAGGCCCCATCAAAGCTAATTTTAATCCATCCATCCTCTAGAGCCATCCATTTCACATCTAACCTTTTTTTCAGATTTTGATTGCTCCCACATATATATGAATATAATATATATATGATATATAATATATATATATTAATATATGTCATATTTTAAAAAATTAAAGTGGAGAGCTTAACAAAGCTACACATAGCTCTAGAAAATGGATATCCATTTTGTAAGAAACTAATTTTTGTTTTCAAGTAATTTTCTTGCAATTTCTATCAATTTTGATGAATTCTAACCATTTCCTATCAATTTTTTCATCAAAAAGGTATGTTAAAATGCATATTTTTGGATTATTTTGATAGTTTTAATGATTTTTAACAAAATATTAGGTTTTTTTGTTGAAATTTTAGGAATTAGTTGCAAACTACGTGTTAATTTATAAATTTGTAATTTACAATAGTTTAAACAACACAAGATTTAGCAAACCCTCCTCCAGCAAACCCTCCTTCAATTCAGGACCTAATTGAAATAAATATTACTGAATTGAGAAACATTGTTGAGAGATATTGTACCCACAAGCATTTGTGATCAGTCACATTGAATATAGAGGCCATAATCAATCATGTTAGGGACATCACTAGGTAGCATGCTTCATTTCAAGAATTGAGAGATCAAAAGAGGTTAGAATATGCAAATGGTTTGGGGTATGATGACATTAAAAAAATAGAAATATCTAAAGCCGATTTAGCCCAACTTTTTGTGGATCGAAGAATAGGACAAAATGTTGGTTTACGCAAACCAAGATTTTCCATAAAATGGTGCACCCACCAAGGAATAGTTGCAAACTTTTGGGATTGTTGGTGGATGGTTTTTGATAAACCACCCAACAACAATCTTGATGTCCCTCTATACTTTCTCCATGACTTATATGAGGAATTTATTTTAGGAAGACATGTCAACTATTTTGATTTCAGGCATTTTTAGGGAGTGGGTATGGGTATGCTCCAACATAGACTTGGGGAAATGTGTATTATGCAAGGTACTTATGTTTCCCCTCATCTTCCTTCCCCACTCCAACACCCCATCCAGACCTTGTTTCCTATGTGACCCGACATAGTCTCTTGGCCATACACTCTTTGATTGCCCATTTGATTACATAGTCATCATAGTTCACTCAGCTTCTAAAGGGTGGCGCTCCTCGTGCTTTAGTTGATACTGGTTGCACAACATCATCATCTATGCATATTTGTGTGCCTCATCAATGTACTACATGCAGGCATGCATGTCTAGGTCCTACGGGAGATACAAATGAACCTACCCTAGACACATTTGAGTATGAGGTGCATGATGTGTCACTTGGAGGAGATGAGGCACCAATGCATACTATAGGTGCAATAGAGACATGCGAGGGAGGAGCAGGTGCAGTTCCCTCCACCGATGCAGATGAGGAGCAACAACATCAATCTTTTGTATGGGTAAAACTTAAATTTATTTCATAGTGCATTTTATTTAAAATTAATATAACAAATAGTACATGTTACTAATGTATATTTAAGTTGGTTTGAATAGTTGATAATAGAGGAACATATTAGAGATGTGCAACATGTCACTCTTTCGACCATTGGCTTTGGCCTAAACACATTAGTATAATTTTCTACATGTAGAACTCTTTTATTATACGCATATCCTTTAAATCATGATTAATTAAATACATACTAATTTATATCTTGATCTTATTTTTACTTTTGCAATGTATTCCAGATGTGACTAATGCCACACCTTTTACCATGATGATTTCCTCTCAATCAATTATCTCAATTGCATCACCTATTCGGGTATATGGTTTTTTTATATCTAGTAGATCTATATAAGTTTGTAGATATATGTTAGTTTATGTTTTTTTGTCAACAAGTATATATTAATCCTATCATTTTTATTTTTCTTCTTGTAGAGTATGCCACCATCCACATTCGTGGATCCAGGACCAAGACATTATGGTAGGACTCTTTAGCATCCTAAGGGACCATCGTTTGTTCAATATATGACAGCTAAAGAAAAAATGCTTGAGGTAATGAATAATTGAATTACACTTTAATTTATAGTTTAATATAGTGATTAGATGTTATTTTGAAAGTTATAAAAAATAGTAGATAACTTTATATTTAGTAGTTTAAGTTATTTACGATTGAGAGCTGATTAATCTAATTTGTGGTTTGAATTATTTTTGTGTAGACATCTCATCCATTAGGCAACATGAAGAGGCTACGTTTTGGTGATTTGTCAAAAGATTAGGATTTTATTGACATGGCATAGTCATTTGACATATACATTGTATATATATAGACCATGAGATGATATATGCCACATTTTGTAAATACTATTTTGAGTTGGCATATATTCCAAATTTGTATATGCAGATACACAATTACTTTACACTTTTATATATAAAAATTGATATTCAACATATTTTTTTCATTGTCTACATGGTTTCCTATTTTGAAACCTAAATTGGAATGTATAATCACTTTATAATGGTTGAGCTATGATGGATAACATGTTATATAGATATTGACTTCTTGCAATCTTGCACTTTAATAGTTTATGAATTACATAGATCATTTTTACTCATGTTATAGTATTGTTAAATTTGGTTGCTTTGGGAAACTTCACCAAATTTGATCCCTTTTATCATTAGTCTCTATAGTTGCAACCATAGTAGAAAAATTAAAATGCATTTCCATAGCATATATAGAGAAACTAAAATAAAGGGTTCAACCAATGAATTGTATAAAATAGATTTTTGTAATTTATATTCATATCGTTGATTACATTGCATTGCACATCTTTCAAACACAAAGATTTAATTCACATTGCATAACTAATAACTAGATGGTGATAGATGACACATTTTCAATTACGATAGTTTTTACAAAGTCAACCTAAGTAGATATGAAATTACTTCACATTGCATAACTAATAACTAGAAGTAGCTGCCAATTGCATTTGCTTTTCATAGCATTCCATGAGGCCACATTTCTTTGAGGCATTTTTTCAAACAATTTGCTGCCTTTTCTATGCTACCAGATTTTTTCATACATGTATGCCAAAGCATTTACCAAACAGTTTATTGCCTTGCTACAATGGCTAAAAGCCTAAAATAGGTGCTTTCAAACAAGCTATGGATGCTTGGAAAAAATCTATCAAAGCATATTAGTACAAGCAATATTACATTGCATTTCCTTAAAAGATTAGTAAGAAATTTTTGTAGTTTATATTCATATCGTTGATTACATTGCATTGCACATCTTTCAAACTCAAAGCATTACTTCACATTGCATAACTAATAACTAGATGGTGATAGATGATAAATTTTCAATTATGATATAGTTTTTACAAAGTCAACCTAAGCAGATATGCAATTGCTTCACATTGCATAACTAATAACTAGGAGCAGCTGCCAATTGCATTTGCTTTTCATGGCATTCCATGAGATAACATTTCTTTGAGGCATTTTTTCAAACAATTAACTACCTTTCTATAATACCACATTTTTCATATATGTCTATGAAAGCATTTTATCAAACAGTTTGTATTCGTATCATTGATTACATTGCATTACAATATTGTTTGGCTACATTCCAAGAAATGTTCAGGTGTGGTGTGGGATTTCGATTACCAATTCTTAACTTTAAAATATCCTTTACATTCGGTAATACTCTAGATTAAGAGTGCCAAAATTGTTCAATTTCCTTCTTTACATTATTGGCTAGCTTCTTATCAACATGTGGAAGCCTCCCACTAAAATCCCATGTATCATTTTGAAGAGGACTATTGAGTCTTCCTCTTCTTAAGAGTGCTCTACACAATTTTTTACAATTTAAATTTAAATCAATACAAGTTTGTCTCATTAAACAGGACTTTCTCAAATGATGGCTTACTAGTGAGGTTGTGATCACTCTATGAGCAACTCTTTTATCTTTTTCCTTACTAGTCTTTCCAATAGAAGTTAGAGCATTAAAATGATTTTTTACAATAATACTATTTTTTAAATTTTTTGGTGACATGAATCTTCAATTTATTTAATAATGGTCTCCTTTTGTAATACTTTAGCAATTGCACAAAAAGCTGACATTGTTTGGTTAATGTCTTATTGGAAAAGTATTGATTGAAAATATTGGTAGCCCACAACCAAATTGTTCGTGATGACCTTTTCCCATCAAGATTATCTATTATGTTCTCATCTATTTCAAGTAACCATTTAGGGGTTCTTGAATGTTGAACATTTTCATTGAATTCATTACAAATAGATGGATTTAGGAATTCATTTTCTTCTTCACAAATATCCTCTCTTCTTGCATAATTAGGAGATACATTGACATTCATTGTTTCATTTTCCCCTATTTCATGTTCAACATTAATATTTTCAATCGAGTGTTCAACATTTTGAATTTCATTTTCATGCTCAACATTTTAAATTTCACTGTCATGTTCAACATTTTCAATTTCTTCTTCAATATTTTCAACTAAGTGTTGAACATTTTGAATTTCATTTTCATGCTCAACATTTTCAATTTCTTCTTCAATATTTTCAAATTCAATATCATGGTCACTTTGAATTTCACTTAAAGGTAAAGAGGATCCTTCTCCTTGAAGAGAATTTGGCATACCTCTTCTTTCCAACCTCTTCCTTTCTCTATCCTTCTCTCTACTTGCCTTAATTGTCTCCGCTTGACACTTTGTCTACCTTTTCACTTTGCGATGACTGCTACTTCCCATTATCCCAACCTAGACAAGTACCAAATGATTGAAAGAATAAACTTTATGTGAAAGGAGTGCTCCAAAAGTGAATTATTGTATGTAATGCGCAAAAATCACGATATTCCTGATGAAGCACAGAATGTGGGGGCTCTTGGAACGGGAAAATTTGACTTTTATCCATTTTTTCCACTCTCACAAAACAAATATCCATTATTTTAAGCATGCTTTATTAATATAAAAAATATAAAAAAAAAAAATTCATATAATATATTAATATGGTAGTTATTATAATAATATATATATTTATAATTGTGAACCCTAATCCAAATACCTGCAAAACACAACAAATGAACACATTAGAAGATCAAATGCAAGCAAGAATAAGGATTCCCCATGGAATCCATTTACAAAGTTTTAAAATAGGAAATGAGACAAGAATGAAATGAAAGAGCAAGCTGAATCCTATTGAAACTAATGCAAACTCTTGATCCCATGGGGGAATTGGTGCCAATTTGATGTGAAAATTGGCCCTTTCCCAACTCCAACGATGCAAGATTGATATGTGATGAAGAGTGATCCACTTTGTGGATGCTTGATGTATGCTTCAAGATGAAAATCTGCATAAAACCTAACTATGCTTGGATGAAATTGATGATAAGTTGCTATGGATTTGAGTATAATAACTTTACTCAAATTGTGGATGCCAAAATGAAGATATGAGTTCTTTACTTATAGATGAGATTGAAGGATGAATGTCCAAAATTGAGCAATGTGGAACTAACATTCATCCAATGGCAAGATGCCACTTGTCAACATGTGAATGGAGGAAGCTTGAGCACATTTTGATCCATGTGCAAGTTTGAAATTTGAATTTGATGAGATGACATGTTTAAGGGGGATGAAAGATGAGTTAAATGCCAAGTGGGAGACATGTAAGAGACAATGTAAGAGCCTTAAATGCTTTGTTGGATGGACAAGTCCTTTTGGGGGGAGATTTCAAATTTAAGGAATATTCCACCTTTGATGCCTTTTTGAATGAAAATAGATGATTTATAAATCAATTAAATTGATTTTCATGTGCAAGTTGCAAAATCTAGAGGATTTGAGTGTTTAGGATTAAATTAATCAGGATTTAATTAATTTAAGGGGAGATTTAGCTGATTTGACTATTTGATTTAGATTTTAGGATTGAAATAAATCAAAAAGAGATAAAAATGATTAAGATTTAGTTAAATAAATATTTTGATTTATTTAACCAAAAGGGGTGATGTTAGATTAAATTAGATAAATGCTTGATTTATTTAATTTAACTAGATTAACTTTAGAAATTTAATCAAATAATATAGATTATTTAATTAAATAAAGATAGGAAGATGAAATGACCTAGCTAATTACATAGAGATAATGATTTAATTAAATCGAGGGATTTATTTAATTAAAAGGGGAATTATGATGACTTTAATCAAATAAGGCTATTTGATTAAATGGTTAGACAGAGGGATAATTTAGGATGAAGCAATGTTAGTAGATCAGGATCGAGTGTGCGATATCAATTTGTATATTTTCGATGTCTACAATAATTATATCTAATATTAGTATATAATATAAATATATTATATAAAATATTAATATAGAATATTATATTAATGCACATAATATTTTAATATAATATAAATATATTATATAAATTATTAATATAGAATATTATGTTAATGTACATAATATTAAAATATTATATTATTTATATAATATTATATAATATTATATATATTAATTTTATATATAAAGCAAAAAAATCTGAGTAGGTATGTGTTCTCAATAACAAATATCCATTATGTACACATAATGGATATCTGTTATGCGAATCTCCCAACATAGCGGGCTTGTTTTTATGAAGGGGAAGTTGTTTTGCCCAAAACGATTATCCATTTTGTAGCACATGTCCTCTTATTGCTCCATTGCTAATTTGAATAGAGGACACACCATGCTCATCACAAATCACATATTGCCACCTATCGTGCTTGCGTCATATTCCACATAGCCAACAGTTGCCACATTTTAGTTCCCTATTGTCCCGTGGGATATAGTCAACATTTATAAATGAGATTGCAAGAGTGGAGGATGTCACCACGTCGACTCCTCTGATGCTTCCAAAAGTAGTGACATAATGGATATCAGTTATGCGAACCTCCCAACATAGCACGCTTATTTTTATGAAGGGAAAGTTGTTCTGCCCAAAAAGGATATATGTTTTGTAACACGTCCTCTTATTGCTCCATCGCTAATTTGAATAGACGACCCACCATGCTCATCACAAATCACATATTTTTGCCTGTCATGCTTGCATCATATTCCACGTAGCCAATAGTTGCCACATGTCAATTCCACGCTATCCCATGGGATATAGTCAACATTTGCAAGTGAGATTATGGGAGTGCAAGATGTCACCATGTCAGCTCCTTTGACGCTTCCAAAGGTGGTGACATAATAGATATTCGTTATGCAAACCTCCCAACATAACGGGCTTGTTTTTATGAAGGGTAAGTTGTTATGCACAAAATGAGTATATGTTTTGTAACACATGTCCTCTTATCGCTCCATCGCTGATTTGAATAGAGGACCCAACATTGCTAATGACAGTCAAGTTTTTAGTTGCCATCACATATCGAGAATATGACTTTGTTAGTGAAGACTCAAACTACGATGTGAAAGAGTGTAGCAATGAATTCATTGCACATCGTGAATTTCTCAAGGCCATGGTAAACACGAATGATGATGTGAAGGGTGTCGCGATGAACACAACCAATGTAACTGGTAAACACTAGGTGAAGGGGCCAGTTTAGTTGCACAATGACTTAAAATAATTAAGGTATAACTTAAGTAACCAAATACTGACAATTTCTAGACAATGAAAAAAAAACTCTTATCTAGTGCCAAAAACATGAACCCTTAGGGTTTTTCCTGCTAAACCCTAATTTGACCAGAGAACATAAAATTTCAATATGATCTCACAACGTGTCATCAAGATCTACAAATTCTATATCTATAATGCTCTTAAAAAACCCACATTGAATCTGTCATTAGGTTTCACCTCAAATATCTAAAAATGACCTCTACAAAAACATGTCACTTTTGCATGATAATCCTGCAACATTTGCAATATATGCTCTTCTCTCTATCATTCTTCCTTTGAATAATCTTCTAACATCAACCATCATGACCACCCTTTGACACCAATGACAACAATTCCAACATCATCTCTCTCTCTCTCTCCCCCAAGTCTCTTAGGTCTCTCTCTCTCAAGTCTCTCTCTCTTTAGTTTCTCCCTCTCACCCTAACTAGATAACTCTCTCTATCTCTCTCCCACTCCCTCTCTCTCCCTCCCTCTCTTAGGCCTTGCTCTCTCTCTCTCTCTCTCTTAGGTCTCTCTCTCCCTCTCCCTCTTAGGTCTCTCTCTCTGGTATCTCCCTCCCTCTATCCCCCCACCTTAGACAAATATCTCTCACTCCAACCCCCCCTCTCTCTCTCCTTGGATTTCTTTCCCTCCCACCCTACATAGACAAATCTCTCACTCCAACCCCCTCTTTTACACTCCCTCTCTCTTCCTGCCTCTCTCTCCAGTCTCTCTTTGTCTGTCTGTCTATCTATCTATTTGTCTATCTATCTATCTGTCTATATGTTTGTCTATTTCTCTCTCTATCTTAGGTATCTCTCTCTTTGGTTTCTCCCTCCCTCCCTACCTAGATAACTCTTTCTATCTCTCTCTCACTCCCTCTCTCAAGTCTATCCCTCTCAAGTCTCCCTCAATTCTCTCTCTCTCTCTCTCTCTCTTTGGTTTCTCCCTACCACCCTACCTAGATAACTCTCTCTCCCTCCATCTCTCAAGTCTCTTCTTCTCAAGTCTCTCTCCATCTTAGGCCTCTCTCTATCTCTCCCTCTTAGGTCTCTCTCTCTGGTCTCTCCCTCCCTCTATCCCTCCCGCCTTACCTAGACAACTCTCTCTCACTCCAACCCCTTCTCTCACACTCCCTTTCTCTCCCTCCCTCTCTCTCAAGTCTCTCCCTCTCAAGTCTATCTCTCTCTTCCTCTCTCTCTATCCCTCCCACCCTACATAGACAACTCTCTCTCACTCCAACCCCATCTCTCACACTCCCTCTCTCTCCTTGCCTCTCTCTCAACTCTCTCTCTCTCTATCCTTCCCATCCTACATAGACAACTCTCTCTCACTCCAAGCCCCTTTATCACACTCCCTCTCTCTCTCTCTCAACTCTCTCTCTTTGGTTTATCCCTCCCTCCCTACCTAGATAACCCTCTCTGTGTCTCTCACACTCTATATCTCTCACACTCCCTCTCTCTCCCTCCTCTCTCAGTTCTATCCCTCTCAATTCTCTCTCTCTTTAGTTTCTCCCTCCCACCCTAACTAGATAACTCTCTCTCCCACTCCCCCTCTCTCCCTCCCTCTCTCAGGTCTCTCCCTCTCAAGTCTCTCTCTCTCCCTCTTAGGTCTCTCCCTCCCTCTATCCCATTTGCCTTACCTAGACAACTCTCTCTCACTCCAACCCCCCCCTCTCTCTCTCCCACCCCTTCCCACCTCTCTATCCCTCCCACCTGTTGATGGGTGTTTCATACACTTCTCAACATAGGTAATATGTATGTGCACTACCTCTCTTTGAAAGGAAATCTCCAACTGCAAGTTGTTGAAAATCTCCCCAAGGTCTCTCAGGTGTCAAGTCATGACTTGCATGGAACTTCTCAGTTGATGTTTGATGTGATTTTGTTGGTAATCACATGGCAAAATTACTTAGCTGGATGCGAGGTGGATCTTCAAATCCAAAGTTTTTAAGATGGGAATCAAAGTGTACTTTGTTGTAGGTTCGAACAACAATCTAAAACTTTGATGTTTTCTTAAATTTTGGCTTTACAATGTGCAATGAACCTTAGCATAGGCTATTTCTTAAAAAAAGGAAAAGAGCGGGGAAGAGGAAAGGTTCCTAGATCTGCAACTAACTGTGAACAATGATCATGGAGGTTCTGCTATGGACAACTTCCTTCAAACAGGATTCCACTTAACCAAGAAATCTACAGTATCACGAAATCTGTACTATCTTCAAAAGTCTGCAAATGTTTTACCATTTATCCACCATTTACATACATGAATAAAGATAAATATTTAAAGATTAGCTTTAAATTTCAGCCTAGGCTAACTTTGCAAGGCCATTTACCAGCAGCAAACAACAAAAAGTATGGGTTGGAAGACATCAACACAGCAAAAATTTCCACTATCATAGAACAACATGACTAAAATCTATCAAAGCAATGATACAACTAACTAGAACAATAACAAGAAGCTAACTAAAGCATCTAAAAATGGAAATTGAACCACGAAACATGTGAGGAAATCAGAAAGTACACCAAGTCAATATATTTTCATTATAAATTTCAGCAACATGCCTTTACAACAATTCAACTCCCCTTGGAAATGAGAGGATACCCCCTATTTATAGTTCCCAAAAAACTAAATGAATGGCCAAGATTGATTTTCATTGTGTGGCCGAGATTCATTACAAAATAGGGTTTCACCTACCCCCAATATATTACAATTTAAAATTACATTCCTGTCCTCTCCCTATTTTGTCCTTTAGTGTTAGCACTGTAGCATTTTGTCTTTTGTTGGCTGCTCTTTTGTTGTAGCTACTCCTTTAGGAGCTCTTCATTGATAATAGGGATGTTCTCCTGCTTCTTTGAAGCTGCATATTCCATGAATTTTAGAATGACCGACTGGAGCTTGTCTACCTCAGTAATCTCATACCGCAGCATCTAGTAACTCCACTCTTTTGCATTATCTTCAAGCTTCTTCCAGTCTTCATCATATTTTATGCCTTGATCCCTGAACAACTCCGATTGGGCGAAGGCACGAGCAGTGAAACTCATGAACTCCATTGTTATTTCATTGGACATCCCGTCTTCCATCTTCTTTTGAAAGTAGGGCTTTATCTTCTCTGGATCCATTTATACTGCGGGCATGCCATATTCTGTCATCAGCTTCAGATATTGGGTGCAGTCCACCCTAATTTCCCTAACCCACTCGATGTTTGGATCCACCTTATTCATTATCTGTTCCAACCTTTCCTTTCTATTATCGAAATCCTGCCTCCACACGTCCATCAACCAATGATCATCGCTTTTGAATGTGAGCTCCTTTTCCCATGTGGCCTTTGGTAACCAGAGGATGGCCTCAATCTTTGGACAGGTGGAGTCATATGTTGCAGGGAAGTCAGTACAGAGCTTCTTCATGCTCTCTAGAGATTGTTGTAGATCCAAGAACTTGTTGGCTGTTCAAACAGCCTAACTAATACCCATGTTCTTGATGTACAGGACCTGTCGGAACCAACTCTCTATAGTCTTGTCCAAGTTCTTTCTTTTCTCCAATTTTTCAATCTACTCTTTAGACAGTAGTTGGGGTGGAGCCGCGGATGTGGTCGGCATGTCATCCATTGAAGACCATTGTTGGATGTAATTCGTCAAGGTGACCACCTGTGCTTTAAGTTCTTCCTTCGAGACCTTGTCCTGCTTTATCATGTGCACCACTATAGCCACTGACTCCTCAAGATGTCCCACCTTCTGCTCTCTGGTAGCGGTCCCCAAGTTGATGGTGGAAATTTTATAGCTTACACCTGCTTGGCCTACCATGGGTGTTGCTATCTATGTAGTTCGGGACTCAGAAGCATCCATTGTTATCTTGGATCTAACTTTAGGCCTTTTCTCTTTTCTGGTTAAGCTTTGTGCTCAGGCTAGGATAGCCTCTAACCTTGCTCTTAGATCCTTAGAAGTGGGAGTCTTCTTCTCAAGCTACCTTTCCAACCACTCGGGCATGGCAAACTCTTCTTTTGATGGCTCTTGATCACCGTCACCCTCCCCTGTTAGGCCTTTTGTTTGTGCACCTTTCATCTTGGTGATGTCTCCCTCTTCCTCATTAGAATCTAGGATGAATGTGAGGCATTTGATGGGAGGTTTAGTAATCAATTTCCCTCAGGGACTTCCTTCTACCTCAATTTCCTTTTCCTTTATGTCATCAATCTGTTCGCCCTTGTACATGTATTCCTCGGGTTGCTCTTCTTCTGTAGAAGGTGACAAAATCTCCTATTGTTTTTCCCTTGCAGGGATTTCTACATTTTCTGTTGTCTTGTCGCCCTCCTGCTCTTCTCTAGGAGGTGACCTTTATGCCTCTTCTCTATCATGTTTCAGTTGTCGGGCCATCTCTTCTTCAAGATCGTCATCGAAGGTTTGTATGATGACCTTACCATTGGCATCCTCCTCCTCATCCCCGCTCTCGGAAGAGCTCATTCCTTCCTCCTCGTCGGCCTCCTCTTCAATTAGTTTTGAGGCCTCTTGTTCCTGCCTCTCCCACTCCTAAAAACTTAACATTGTGGCCTCCATCGCTGGTGGTCCTGCTGGAGGTTGTGAGGGCTTAGTAGTAGCAAGGACTTGCGCTAAGGCAGCTTGAAGGGTGGGGTCCATAAGGATTTGGGAGAGTTCGGAAGGGAGATTTTGCATGTGCTTTGAGAAAGCCTCGGGCAATGCGGGAGCGGGCATTGGTGTTGCTATTGTGGCTAATGGGAGCGATGTAGGTGACATGGCAGTGGAGGAAGGAGGGGTAGTTACGATGGAGGAGGAGTCAATCAGTATTACGGGCCCCGCCGGAGGTGAAGGGGCAAGATGGACTGAGATGTTTACTGTCGGCGGGGATGTGGCGACCATGGTCAAGGAGACAGATGATGGGGTAGTCGAGACTAGGAGAGCTGGAAGGGGTTCTAGTAGATTTGTCCTTCTTCCTCATGCTCTTGGATTATAGGTGGCTCAATGGTGCTCCCTATTCACTTGGGCTTCTTGGAAGGTGAGCCTCCTGAGTCCTTCCTTGTGTATACCTTGGGATCTGAAGATTGCTTTGTTTATGTTCCCTTCCTCTTCTTTGATTTGGTGATAGAAGGAGACTTGGATGTCCCGCCTATTGAAGTTGTGGTGGCAACATCCTCAGTGGCACTGAGCTCACTCTTTACCTCTTCATATGTTAGGACCACTCCTTGTTGCTTTAGTTGGCTCACTTGTCTTTTAACCAATTCTTCGGTTCGGGCCATGATGCGTTTAGTCACGATGTCAAGGTCATCGACCTCCTATTTATCCTAGTCAATTGCGGGTAGTGGTAAGTTGGCAACTGTATCATACCAGGGATCCATGACATTGCTTTCATCTTCCTCTACTTGATTTGGTATGGGGAATAGTTGCACCCTTCTTATGAAGTATGCAGTCATCCTCATGTAGTGCTTGGCATGTACTTCTTTGTCATCTTGACAATTTGCCCATAAATCCTCAACATGATGCAAGTGGGTGTACCTCGGTCCCAATGCTTTTCTCACATGCCCGTACGGGTCCATCCGCTGGTGAGCAGTGTGTAGTTGGAAGTGGTATTCTCCCAGTTCCTTTTTTGAGTTCCCAACACACTAGGAGGTTTGGAGTTTATACATGCCTTGCATGAAGGTAAAGAGATAAGAGATCCTTGCCAAATGCTTGTTGTTGAGGATGGTGTGCACATGTTGCAGCTGCTGAGAGAGTTCCAATAGTATTATCCAGTCATTGGGGTACCGGGGCAGCTTGTTCGACCTCTCAGTGAAACCTTGGGCGCGAATGTAGGTAAACTTAGGGAATTGCAGGTATAGGAAAGCATACTACTTTGGGAACACCCGTGCGTTGTGAGAGACTCTCCTCTCAAAATCTCCTCCAAGTAATCAGATAATATGACCCATAAAGGCGTCGTTCACCCTGCAATATTCCTTCTTGAAGTTCCTGAATTAGAGCTAGGGATATCGGTCATAGGCCTTCAACTTTTGGCCTGGCTCCTCCTTGTTCACCACAAATAATCCGCTATACTTCCTCTGCTCTGCCAATGAATAGACCAGATAGGAGGTCATGTAGAATTTGGAACTCTTTTTTACATTCATAAACTGCTCATGGAAGCAGTTGCTAATAATACCTCCCGAGTAGAACAAGGCCTTCGTGGTGACATATTCATTCCCACAGATGATTTGCTCAATGAAGTACACCATCCACTCCTGAAAAAATGCAGTAGAAGGAAGGCCCATTACCTCGCTCAGCATGGTCACTAAGTCGTGATAGTCCTCATGGAAATCATTGCAAAAGAGTTTGTGAGGGACCTTTGCAACACTGCCTCTTTTCTCCTTGAGCGAGAACTAGTTTATCAACCTTCTGTAACCCATCGGGTCCTCATTCTAAGTTGCATTTCCCTCTTCCATTGTGGGCACTTCCATTTCCTCAAAGGTAGGAATGTGGAAGGTCTTTGTGATTCCCTCGGCTGACATGTCAGCGAGAATATTCCCATCTTTGTCAATGATGGTCCTTGTTTAAGGTTGGTAGGCCTGCCGGTAGGCCATGATGAGTTTAGGGGAAATAAGAGATGGGGGGAAATCTGCAAATTTTGCAATTCTGCTATGCCTGATTAATCTAGCATTATCAGTCTTTGGGTGAATCCTGACCCTTCTCTTAAATTCATCAATATCGACCTGGTCGATATTGGTGTCTGTGATTTCCTTCTAGTCCGTGGTGATTTTTGATCGTAGAGGGTCACCTTGGAACTAGAACTTCATTTGGTCTTTATCCTCCTTCCCACATAGAGTCTTTCCTGATTTCTTTCCTTTGTCCTTCTCTACAGTTCCTCCCAAGGGTCCTGCACTCGATTCCATATATCCTGCAAGCATGGATACAATGAGTACAATCTCTTTTAAACACATTATCGTTAGCCCAAAATCTTGTAAACTAAATAAAAGTAGACGCCATATGACTAAGATAGTTAGATATTTTCCTTTTAGATGCCATTAATTGCTTTTCTTTTAAAGGATTTCAGATAATTTGAGCCTAGGGGGCAGAACTCCCTAGTAGGAATGTTGTTTCAAAAGGGGAAAATAGGCTGGGGCGATCCAGGTGGTTTTTCCTATCTTCATATTTTTATGGTTCAAGGGTCTCATGTTGAAGAGGGCCAAATTTGAGCACATGGGTCGAGGTTAGTTTTCAAATTTGAGGTTGTTTAGGTCACCTTTGGGGCTCTCGGAGGGTCAGGCTCGAAAAGCCATCTGTAGTTTGCTCTCCAACTGCTTGGGCGAGACAAATTTTTGGGGATGGAACTCTGGGGTCCGGGACCTGGAAGGCTAAAGGAAGGATGGCGGTTAGGGTTCAGAGAGGCGAGAATTCGTCGTGTTATCATCATTATGGGACAGAAATTCGGGAACGAAAACCCAGACGGAGCGGCCCGGAGGACTGAACCCAATGTCAAGCTTGGATGTCTAACTTCTTTGTGAGGTATATTTCGGTGAACAGGAGGGTGGGGCCTGAAGGTCGAAAAGGTGGGGATGTTTCTCTCCCATCCAAGGTAGCGGGGATTAGACAGAATTTCGGAGGCCGGAGCTCGACGAGGGTGAGGAAGTTTAAGTTTCAATACTCAGTGTTTCATGGCGAACGAGGGCTCAGGGCCTGGGATGCGGAAGGTCATCGCTAGATGGCTGTTACGAAAGGGCAAAGCCACAATGGAAGTCCGCGGACCGGGAACCAGGGTCATGACGGAAGGTTGATTCCCGAGTGATTAACACCATACAGTGAGATGTAAGGCGGGCTCTGGGTGCTAGACAGACAGGTTCATTCCGCCGTTTGTGAACGACGAACACTTAGCATAATTCTGGACATGAAAGTCTGAGGTGTTAGGCCTAGGAAGGAAAAGCGAAGGCCAATTTCCTAAGTCACAAATCTTTAATTCAGATGGTGACTGAATGACGGAGTTCTAGGGTTTCGGGCCTGGAAGGACAATCCTCTATTTTGAAAAGGACGTTTTGTTTTCATAAGTTTTACCGACGACAGAAGGGTCCAGACCTAGAGGGCTCAAATTCCCTGTATGAAGAATGACGACGGTGAAAGAAAGTTCTAGATCGACCCTAAGGGAAGCATGGGAGGTTTTCAAAGATTCTAACATATGGGTTTTGTGTGTTTTATTACGTTTTAGCAAATTAAATCATTTTTAACCCATGTTATCCATCATTTAGGTGCAAAATTTATGAAAAAATCTTTGAGAGGGCGGACGACAAATCTACTTGGGAAGCCTGATGAAGGAGACTGTGAAATCCACTAAGGATCGACGGATGAAGGCGACGGGCATGAGGGTGGTGATCGACGAAGGCAACGAACTCCATAGGCAAGTGCTCTAACTTCTTCTGTAATCCTAACAAATGAAAATGACAGGTTGGTTCCTGATATGTATACCCCCTTGCCATTAATGGCTTCATTTAATGCCTGTATAGCCGACCCTTTGGTTGGTGAGTTTGAAAATATCAGACGATGGTGGGAGGTCTAGGGTCCAAGGTCTGGAAGGATGTGAGGCGGCGACCGCTTTAAAATTCATTTTGCAAACTGCCAGCGAAGGGGATCTCAGACTCCTGCGGGCAGATGGACATCGCATGTTCACCGTTTTGAAAATTCAGTTCAAAAACCATCAGCGGCAAAGGGGAACTTGAGGTCTAGAGGGTGGAATTTTTTTTATGGTTCACTGTCGGGAATGGTGAAGTCCGCATTGAATTTCAGACGCGGAAGTCTGGATGGTCGGGCTTGGAAGCTTCGAAAACAACTCAAATTTTCCTAAGTTTTAACTGACGGAAAAGAGGGAGTTGGGTTCTACGGTTTGGGAAGGCGAAGGCCTTTTTCCATTTAGGAATGACAAACCCCAAGAGGAAGCCCGAATGTGGAGACCCGATGGGTCGGGCCCGGGAGGGCCCAGAGCCATTGGCAGAAGGAAAACTGCCAAAGAAAACTCGAAAAGCCCCAAGGCTTAACCAAAGTGCAGTAGGCGAACATGGGACGTTAGGGGGACACTGACCACTCAGGATACCAAAAAGGGACACGCAAAATGAGGCAGCAACAAACACGACATGGCAATGCGAAAGAAAAGAGGGTCCTCATTCCAAATGAGGCGTGTGTGCTGAGGGCACAACACCATTGATGTATGAAACCTCCAAGGTTTGCTTGCACTTGACCAACAAGTAGACTTCACTGTGCCTTCCACCAAGAACCTGACAATCTTTGAGGCTCTGTCTTGACTTAGTTCACCAACTGAACCTTGCTACAACTCTGTTCAAGAGTTTCCACCTTGTGCTTTAACCTTAGAGGATTCAACACCTTCTTACACTTGCAATTTTTCTTACTACACCTAGAAGGATCTAGGTGCCAACTTCACCATCTGACTTGAAATCATTGTAGGGGAGGTAGATACTCCGTTTCCATTCATTTCAACACCAATGGGATCCATTTTGGTGATTCTTTAGGTTTCAATGCACCCGATTCCAAGAAATTGCCTTAAGAGGGCCTATTTTCTACTAGCCCTTACCAGTCACTATTTTGCTTTTTCTGCCCAAAATCTCCACACAACCTAGCAAACAAAACACATTTTCTGACACCCTTTTGGGACTTTTAAATCTTGCATAGGTTGTCAAGTCTCTGTCAATAACGTACAACTAATTCCAATGATCTTGGAGAGGAGGCCTAATTGGCCTGTTTTCTAGGGCTTCACTGATTTTGGGATCAAATCTGCCTATGGTGGATTGATGGAAGCCTAATTCCTTTTGGACTGTAAAGGTACTATCTTACCCCTTCTAGAACTGTATGGATTCCGTACAATGGACTATTCCCCTGCCTAAGTTCTTTGTCTTTACTCACTCAAACCTCTAACCGGGCAAACACAACTCGCCTAGGGTTTGGAATTAAAAATATTTGCTTGGCTTTCTAGAATCCCTACTCCTACATTCTTAAAATGGACTAGCTCCCCTATCATTTCAAACTAATTGCAGGGAGATCCCGTGATTAGTTCTTATGGGGGAGCCATGAAAAAGCTTGATTGTTCAAAACAAAAGAAACTAATAATCTACACTGTGATCTATGAATTAGAAACAAGAACCCTACCCTAAGCTACCTGATTTCCAAGTGAAAAACGTTCAAAACTATTCTATAAATCTAAATACAGTGGTAAAACAATATTTACAATGCCTTTTAAAGTCATTGTTTCCAAGAACTCACGGGTACCACAGAATAACACAGAAATATGCCAAAACAGAAATAAAAACCTTTACAATCTATTCTATGGATACAAAACACTATCACCACTCAAAGAAAACTGCTTATACAAAGAAAGATACCTAAACTACTCTGTGAACATGCATACAAAGCTGTTTCAATATACACAACGCTTATATTAACTCTGCTTTGCAAAACACACGGGGTTTGTAGGAAAACACAGAAAATACAGAAATCTCCAAAACCCATCTTCTATTCACACCAAAATCTTTTTTTTACAATGTCCTCTCACTCCTAACTATGAGTCACACCTATCTTGATGTCTTCTCCATCATTCAAGGGCAGTGGATCGAGCATTTCCCTTATTTCAAGGGATTCCCAACACCAAATAAGTTACATGCAGCTACTAAACTACGGTCATGCAACTTTTACCATCATTTTTTTAACTGATTAATATGTTATGATCCTAAAGTTTAGGACCTCAACCTCCTTACTTCGAACTATCAACTCCTCAACATTCCTTTGGCATTTTTCTTTAACAATGGCCAAGTGTTTTGAACACATTTACCGCCCTATATTGCAACATAGGCTATCTACAGCTAATTTAAAGCAAAATTTAACAATTTTGATTAACGAAGATGGTATAGTCCTAATGACTAACTCAGCCACACCAACAAGACTTTCTAAGGTCCAATTCAAACAACTAAGATCCTGAGTTGGCTAAGGTCAGTACAAGCCAAAATTGTGCAAACCAAAATGGAGGTCAGCCTAGGTGCTCCTGCACCATCGTCCACAAAATAGAAAACTTCAATCCATCCTTGGATTGAGTAAGTTAGGGTCAATGCCCAACTTCTTGAACTCTGCCTCCTTGATCCATACTGTATCTGAATCAGGTTGTCCATGCCTCTTGATCAGGTGTTCTTTATATTCTTTGGTCCTAGTCTTCTTGTAGACCCTGGTATCCAAGATTTGATCAGCTTGTTTGACTGTAGCAGGGGGCAGTTTGAGTTCTTCAACATCTTGGGTGACTTCATGGAAGGTCTGATCCATGTTGATTGGTGGTCCTTTGTAGTGTACAAGGTCTGCAACATTGAAAACAGGGGACAATCCACTGTCATCTGGTAATTGCACTTTGAAAGCATTGTTGCCATACTTCTCCAAGATAGGACAGGGACCTATCCTCTTCATTTGCAGCTTGTGAGGAACTCCCTTCTGCAATCTAGCCTTGTTCAAATGCACCATCACTAGGTCACCAACATTAAACTGAACCTCTTTCCTATGCTCATCCACCTTAGTTTTATGTTTCATGGTATTTTCTGCCAAGGTTTTTCTGACTGTCTCATGAATTTCTTGCATTGCACAAGCAAAGTCATCTGCATAGCCACTTCCCTTGACCCCATCCTTCAACTCTCTCAGCTCATAAACACCTCTAGGGTGCTGTCCATATACAATTTCAAAGGGACTCTTCCTTGTAGCTCTATTTACTGTATCATTATAGGCATATTCAGCTTGCCCTATAATCTGATCCCATTGTTGACCATACTCCTTGGTCAATCATCTCAAGAGGTTTCCAAGTGTCCTATTCACAACTTCGGTCTGACCATAAGTTTGGGGATGGTATGCAGATCCAAAGGACAAATTGGTGCCCATTCTTTGCCAAAGAGTCTTCCAAAAATGACTCATAAACTTAGTATCCCTGTCTGATACAATGTTGATCGGTAAGCCATGAATCCTGACTATCTCCTTAAAGAAAAGAGAGGCTATTTGACTGGCATCATTGGTTGTTTTGCAGGGTACAAAGTGAGCCATCTTGCTGAATCTGTCTACAACAACATAAACACCATCCATACCTTGCTTTGTCTTGGGTAAACCAACTACAAAGTCCATGCTCAATGGCCTAGAAGGGATAGGCAGTGGCTGGTATAGGCTTGCATTTGAAGAAGTGCCTTTTTCCTTTTGACACACTACACAACTCTCCACATACTTCCCGATATCTAGGTTCATCCTAGGCCAAAAATAAAACCTTTGGACAAGCTCTTGAGTTTTAGTGATCCCGAAATGTCCACTCAATGCACCATTATGCTTCTCTTGTATTAAGTTTTCTCTAATAGAACCTCTAGGAACACAAAGCTGATTCCCTTTAAACAATAAATCACTTTGCAAGGTATATTCAACATATTTGCTATGGAAATGGTTCTTATACTCTAGGCATACCTTATAAATATCTGCAAAGTCTTCATCATCTGCATATAGATCTTTGAAGTGATCTATTCCCATGCTCTTCAACTGAATTTCTTGAATTGTGAGGACTCTTCTGCTCAATGCATCAACCACTTTGTTAAGAGCTCCTTTCTTGTGTTTGATATTGAAGGTGTAAGCTTGCAAATACT
This sequence comes from Sequoia sempervirens, assembly GCA_007258455.2. Classification (NCBI taxonomy): domain Eukaryota; kingdom Viridiplantae; phylum Streptophyta; class Pinopsida; order Cupressales; family Cupressaceae; genus Sequoia; species Sequoia sempervirens. Next base: position 313,931,837 of record VDFB02058242.1, on the reverse strand, counting down.
CCACCCATTTCATGTGCCTGTGACTCAACTTCTCTTGTGAATTCAGAAAACTGAGTGCTTGATTGTCTGAGTACACAATAAATTCCTTGGGTAGCAAGTAGTGCCTCCACTTCCTTAGAGCTTGGACCAAGGCATACATTTCAAGGTCACAAGAAGAATACTTCTTCTTGGCTTCACTTAACTTCTCAGAATGAAAAGCCACCGGTCTACCCTCTTGGCTGAGAACAGCTCCAATAGCTACATTGCTTGCATCACACTCAATGGTGAATAACTTCTCAAAGCTTGGCAACACCAAAACAGGTTGGGTAGCTATCTTTTCCTTCAGCAACTCAAAACTCTTGTTAGCTTGCTCATTCCACACAAATTTGGTTTTCATTCCTCCTTTAATGGTCTCCAATATGGGAGCACAAATAGCACTAAACTGTCTTATGAATTTCCTATAATACTGAGCAAGACCATGGAAGCTTCTTACCTCTGTTGTTGTCTTTGGAGTAGGCCAATTGAGAATGGCTTCTACCTTGCTGCTGTCCATCTTCAAGTTGCCATGTGATAGCACAAATCCAAGGTACACCAGCTCTATTTTGATGAACTCACACTTTTCCAGATTAATCATCAGCTTCTCCTCCTGCAGCTTCTTGAAAATCAACTCAATATGTTGGAGGTGCTCTTCTCTTGTTTTGCTATAGATTAGTATATCATCAAGATACACTACTACAAAATTGCCAATGTAGTCTTTGAGGATTTCATTCATGAGTCTCATGAATGTGGAGGGGGCATTAGACAAGCCAAATGGCATGACTAGCCACTCATAGAGACCCTCATTGGTTTTGAAGGCTGTTTTCCACTCATAACCCTCATGTATCCTAATTTGATGATAGCCACTCTTTAAATCTATCTTGGTATAGTAACTAGCTTCACCTAGACAATCCATGAGATCTTCAATCCTAGGGATAGGAAACCTATACTTGATGGTTATCTTGTTTATTGCCCTGGAATTAGTACAAAGCCTCCATTCTCCTCCTTTCTTAGGTGCTAAGACAATGGGAACTGCACAAGGACTAATGCTTTTCCTAATGAGACCTTGGTCAAGAAGTTCTTGAATCTGCCTGGCTATTTCCTCATTTTGTTGAGGTGTCATCTTGTAAGCTGCTTTGTTTGGAAGGGTATCTCCTGGTATCAAGTCTATCCTATGACTTATGGCTCTTTTAGGAGGTAAGGTTGTTGGTTGACCACTACTTACAATGCTTTCATAGGTCTGCAACAAGTCTTGCATCTCCTTGGGTAACTCTTGCTTTTCAGCTGCCTTCTCTTTGCTTACCTCTCTTGGTTTGATCATCACTGCATAGCCAACTCCTTCTCCTTCTTCCAAGGCTTTTAAGAACTCCTTTTCACCAGCTATTAGTAGTTTAGAACCTGCTGTCTGCACCTTTGTGTCTTCTAGCAAAGACTGAATCTTGAAGGTTACATTGTCCTTCTTGAAAGTGTAAGAATTTTTGGCTCCATCATGCATAGCTTGGCGGTCAAATTGCCATGGCCTACCTAGGAGAAAGTGGCATGCATCCATAGGTAACACATCACACAATACCTTGTCTTTGTACTTGCCAATTGAAAACTCCACCCATGCTTGTTCATTCACCAAGACATGCTATCCCTTATTGAGCCATGTGACCTTGTAAGGATTATTGTGCGGTATCCTTGTCAATTTCAACTTGCTGACTACCTCCTCTGACACAATATTGTCAGTTGAACCTGAGTCTATTATAACCTTACACACCTTCCCCATCATCTTGCATTTTATCCTAAACAAGGACCTTCTTTGGCTAGGCTCTTCTTTGACTGGTTCTTTGATCAAAGTCCTCCTCATCATGAGATTCTCACCTTCCTCTGAGTTCAAGGGTACTTCAGGTTGTTTATTTGCTGCAGCTGTCTCATCTTGTATCAGATTGGTTCTCTTATCTCCTCCATGAGAAGTGCTACCTTTCTCAAGACATCTATAGGCCAGGTGTCCCAATTGGTTGCAATGATAACATTTCATGTTGGTGAAGTAGCTGCCTCTTCCTTGTCCACCACTTCTTCCTCTGGAGCTGAAACCTCTTCCTCTACCACCTCTACTAGAGCTTCCTTCTTGCTGTTCAGAAAATCTGACTTCTCCTTGGGCTCTTGGTTCTGAGCTTCTTCCACTGTAACTTCCTCTTTGTCCTCTGCTGTCTTTCCCTTTACCTCTGCTTTTGGGGTTTTGTTCCTGCTTCTTTTTGCCTTTCTCCTCTATTTTCAAAGCCATTTGATAGCATTGGCAGACTGTTTTGAAGTTTACTAAGCTCATGTCTTCTTGAATAGACCATTTGAGTCCATTTAGGTACCTTGCTAACTTTATGCTTTCATCTTCAACCACCTTTGATCTAAGGCACAATTTTTGAAACTCCTCTGTATATGTTTGAACATCCATGTCCTTTTGCCTTAGATTGTGTCTTCTCCTATGCAACTGAACTTCATAATCATCAAGGAGATAAGTCTGCCTTATCTTAGTCACCATCCCTCTCCATGAAACTATGGGACCTTTGCCTTCTTTCTCTCTTTCTGATTGTACAAACTTCCACCATGTGAGAGCTGCTCCTCTCAACCTTGACTTGGCCACCTTTACCTTTTGGGCCTCTGTTATGCCATCACACTCAAAGTGATTCTCAATGCTCTCAATCCAGTCTACAATTGAATCAGGGTCCATTTGTCCACTGAAAAGTGGCACACCCTCCATTGCTTTACAACTCAAGGCCTGCAATGCCTTCAAGAATGGTTCCTCTGCAAGAACAGGGTCAGGCTTTGGAGCTTCCTCCTCCAAATCCTCTTCATTTTCCTTGGCTTCCTGCTCTTCCTTCTGCTTTATCTTGTCCTTCACAGTATCTGCTGTCTCATGGACTTCATCCAAGAGTTTCTCCATTTGAGATATCCTTTCTCTGAGCAACCGGTTATCTTCCTCTTGCTCTTCTACCTTTTTAGCTAGCTCCGCATTTGTCACCATGGCTCCTTCCTCTGGTGTGTTCTCTCCTACTAACTCAATGGCTTGGCTCATTAATCACAATCCTTGAATCCAACTCTAAGCTCTGATACCAATATGATGTATGAAACCTCCAAGGTTTGCTTGCACTTGACCAACAAGTAGACTTCACTGTGCTTTCCACCAAGAACCTGACAATCTTCGAGGCTCTGTCCTGACTTAGTTCACCAACTGAACCTTGCTACAACTCTTTTCAAGAGTTTCCACCTTGTGCTTTAACCTTAGAGGATTCAACACCTTCTTAGTTTGCAATTTTTCTTACTACACCTAGAAGGATCTAGGTGCCAACTTCACCATCTGACTTGAACTCATTGCAGGGGAGGTAGATACTATGTTTCCATTCATTTCAACACACAATGGGATCCATTTTGGTGATTCTTTAGGTTTCAATGCACCCGATTCCAAGAAATTGCCTTAAGAGGGCCTAGTTTCTACTAGCCCTTACCAGTCACTATTTTGCTTTTTTTGCCCAAAATCTCCACACAACCTAGCAAACAAAACACATTTTCTGACACCCTTTTGGGACTTTTAAATCTTGCATAGGTTTTCAGGTCTCTGTCAATACCGTACAACTAATTCCAATGATCTTGGAGAGGAGGCCTAATTGGCCTGTTTTCTAGGGCTTCACTAATTTTGGGATCAAATCTGCCTATGATGGATTGATGGAAGCCTAATTCCTTTTGGACTGTAAAGGTACTATCTTACCCCTTCTGGAACTGTACGGATTCCGTACAATGGACTATTCCCCTGCCTAAGTTCTTTGTCTTTACTCACTCAAACCTCTAACCGGGCAAACACAGCTCGCCTAGGGTTTGGAATTAAAAATATTTGCTTGGCTTTCTAGAATCCCTACTCCTACATTCTTAAAATGGACTGGCTCCCCTGTCATTTCAAACTAATTGCAGGGAGATCCCGTGATTAGTTCTTATGGGGGAGCCATGAAAAAGCTTGATTGTTCAAAACAAAAGAAACTAATAATCTACACTGTGATCTATGAATTAGAAACAAGAACCCTACCCTAAGCTACCTGACTTCCAAGTGAAAAACGTTCAAAACTATTCTATAAATCTAAATACAGTGGAAAAATAATATTTACAATGCCTTTTAAAGTCACTGTTTCCAAGAACTCACGGGTACCACAGAATAACACAGAAATATGCCAAAACAGAAATAAAAACCTTTACAATCTATTCTATGGATACAAAACACTATCACCACTCAAAGAAAACTGCTTATACAAAGAAAGATACCTAAACTACTCTGTGAACATGCATACAAAGTTGTTTCAATATACACAACGCTTATATTAACTCTGCTTTGCAAAACACACGGGGTTTGCAGGAAAACATAGAAAATACAGAAATCTCCAAAAACCCGTCTTCTATTCACACCAAAATCTTTTTTTTTACAATGTCCTCTCACTCCTAACTATGAGTCACACCTATCTTGATGTCTTCTCCATCATTCAAGGGCAGTGGATCGAGCATTTCCCTTATTTCAAGGGATTCCCAACGCCAAATAAGTTACATGCAGCTACTAAACTACGATCATGCAACTTTTACCAGCATTTTTTTAACTGATTAATATGTTATGATCCTAAAGTTTAGGACCTCAACCTCCTTACTTTAAACTATCAACTCCTCAACAGTCCTTTGGCATCTTTCTTTAACAATGGCCAAGTGTTTTGAACACATTTATCGCCCTATATTGCAACATAGGCTATCTACAGCTAATTTAAAGCAAAATTTAACAATTTTGATTAACTAAGATGGTATAGTCCTAATGACTAACTCATCCACACCAACAAGACTTTCTAATGTCCAATTCAAACAACTAAGATCCTGACTTGGCTAAGGTCAGTACAAGCCAAAATTTTGCAAACCAAAATGGAGGTCAGCCTAGGTGCTCCTGCACCAACCACTCTACCAGACAACTCCCTCTCACTCCAACCCCCTCTCTCATAGTCCCTCCTCTCTCTCTCTCTCCCTTCCTCCCTCTATCCCTCCCACCCTACATATACAACTCTCTCACTCCAACCGCCTCTCTCACACTCCCTTTCTCTCCTTGCCCCACTCTCTCTCTCCTCTCCCTCTCCTCTCTCCTCTCTCTCTCTTTTGTCTCCCCACTCTATCCCTCCCACCCTACATAAACAACTCTCTCTCACTAACCCCTCTCTCTCTCCCTCTCTCCCCCTCCCTCCCTCTTAGGTCTCTCCCTCCATTTATCTCTCCCACCCTATGTAGACAAATCTCTCTCACTCCAACCCCCTCTCTCCCTCCCTCTCTCTCAAGTCTCTCTCTCTCTCTCTCTCTCTCTTTGGTTTCTCCCTCCCTCCCTACCTAGATAACTCTCTTTATCTCTCTCACACTCACTGCATCTCTTTCTCTCCCTCCCTCTCTCTCATTTCTATACCTCTCAAGTATTTCTCTCTTTGGTTTCTCCCTCCCACCCTACCTAAATAAATATCTCTCCCACTCCCTCTCTCCCTCCCTCTCAAGTCTCTTTCTCCCTCTTAGGTCTCTCTCTCTATCTCTCCCTCTCAGGTCTCTCCCTCCTTCTATCCCTCCCACCCTACGTAGACAACTCTCTCTCACTCCAACCCCCTCTCTCACACTCCCTTTCTCTCCCTTTCAAATCTCTCTCTGGTTTCTCCCTCCCACCCTACCTAGATAAATCTCTCCCACCCCCTCTCTCCCTCCCTCCTCAAGCCCTCTCTCTCTAGCCCCTCCTTTCTATCCCTCCCACCCTACATAGACAACCCCTCTCTCATCCAACACCCTCACACTCCCTCCCTCCCTCCCTCTTCTCTCTCTCTCTTTGTCTATCTCTCTCCCTCTTTGGTCTCTCCCTCACTCTATCCCTCCCACCCTACATAGACAACTCTCTCTCATTCCAACCCCCCTCTCTCTCTCTCCCTATCTCTCCCTTCCTCCCTCTTAGATATCTCCCTCCCTTTATCCCTCCCACCCTATGTAGACAACTCTCTCATTCCAACCCCCTCTCTCCCTGCCTCTCTCCTCGTCTCTCTCTCTGGTTTCTCCCTCCCTCTCTACCTAGATAACTCTATCTCTCTCACACTCCCTCTCTCTCTCCCTCCCTCTCTCTCATTTCTATCCCTCTCAAGTCTTTCTCTCTTTGGTTTCTCCCTCCCACCCCACCTAGATAAATCTCTCTCTCCCACTCCATCTCTCTCTCCCTCTCAAGTCTCTCTCTCTCCCTCTTAGGTCTCTCTCTCTATCTCTCCATCTCAGGTATCTCTGTAACACCCCTCCGTTTTGGATATTTGGATCGACAATGTTTTCTTGGTAATGCTTTGTTATGCTTATGATGTGACTGTGGAACTTGGTGATCATTTGATCGTGAACTGTTTAGTGATGCTTATGTTATATTATAATTTGATGATTGTGTCTGAATATGCTTTGACTTTAGAACTTGGTTGCTTTTGATTGCAATTGTTAAATGATGTGAAAGTTATATTTTGATGTAATGTTATTTTATTTTGATGTTATCTTTATGGCGTGTTTTGGATTAACGTAGAAGATATTTGATTTAATGATGTTTATGCTATTGATCATATCATTGATGTTAGATGCGTCAGTTAGTGATACTGTATTGGTGAAGGGGACGGGATTGTATCACTTGCTTGCGAGCACCCTACAATTCTGAGATTTCCTCTTCACGGTGTGTTTGATCATATTATATATATATTGCACATTCGACATGCTCTTTGTTGCAGGTTAACAGGTACATGACATCGACTCCACCTGGCTTCACAGGTTTGAGCGTGTCCATTTACCAACGGTAATCGATTGGGAGATAGTAGCTAGGTTTTCCCGTCCCAAGTTCGTCATTTGTTGTGAGTCGTTGTGTCATGAATGAATTTTTGTCCTTGTCGTTGTGTAGTTAATTGTTGAGTTTTTATTTAATTTATGGTTAGTGTTTAATTAATTAATCTTATTTGATAAGATAATTGATTAAAGTTGTCTAGTTGTTTTGATTTAATTGTGAGTTAGTAGAATGTTAAATTTAAATATTTTGTAAATTAAAAAGTATCTAATTAATTAAAGTGTAAGAAATTTAAATTAAATTAATATTGATGAGGATAGTTAAATATTATCTTTTTATTAATATTAAATTAGAAAATCATGTGCAGATAATATCTTGATTAAATAAATTATTTTAATTAAAATTGTAGATAAGTTGTGCTTTTAAAAGCTAGAAAAAGGACCAATAAGGGGGAGGCTTTTTGAGAAAAGAAAGCGGAAGAGCTTTATTGATTCTTTGTTTTGATTTATTATTTTTATGAGAGATTTATTCACACACAGAAGTTTTTCTCTGTTGTTTTGATCTGTAAAAAAAGAAAAATAGTTTTGGTTTTGTGTTTTCTCGAAAAAATTATTGTGGTTGAAGAAAAGATAAATTCAGAAGTGAGCTAAAGACAGGAATTGGAACAGAAGCTACAGAGGGGTTCCACGTTCGAAAGAAGAGTACTGTGCTGGATTCTTCACCAGACGAAGGACTCCAGGTTTTCTTCTGTTATTTATTTTTGTTGTGCTTTGAACAATATATGTTTGATGTGTTTTGAAATAAATTTATAGAAATAAGTTTTGTGGTTTGAAATTTGTTCGTAGGAAAAACCTTGAATCTCTTGTGGAAACCTTTAGTAAAACCCCTTCGAAATTCTTCAATATAGTTTAGTAGAGAAACTTATTGTTTTGAAAAGAAAATCAATTATTGTGGAAATTAAAATTGTATGCTCTATTTATTTTGGCTTTTAGTGAAAATCGATCTCTTGATCATATTGGTGATTTTTATATTTTATTCTGGTGAGATATATATATTAAATACCTTATCTTCTTGAAAATAATATATATTTACATATGTCCTTGAAATCTGTGCCTGCAAATTTAAAGAAAATCTTCATATAAAAAAAAAAGAGTTTGAAAGGAAAATTGTTTTAAATAAAAATAAAAATAAAAATTATATATATAAATGTATTGCTCAGATTTTCGAAATGATTTTAGAGAATAAATTTGTGAAGGAAATTCGTGCTTCGAAATTCATGTTCTTTTAATATAGAAAACAAAATTTAAAGAAAATAAAATAAAATAAAATTAAAATTAAAATATATTAATTTTTTTTTATCATTTATAAAATTTTGGGGGTGGGCAGACCCGAGTTCAGTTCACTTACCCACCACTCCTGTAGACAACAAATGAGAATCATAGCAACTACAAGGAGGTAGGCACAGCCAGTAGCATTGCATAAAAATCGTGGGCTTCCCCGCACGTGGGGACCGGGTGGAAAAAAAAGTTTACTTTAAAATTCTTTTTATTTAATTAATATTTCTAATGCGTTTTTTTATAATTTAAATTCATTCTTTTTAATTCAATTTTAATTTATGATATATATATATATATATATATATATATATATATAAAGATTTGAATATATGTTTTAATTTTATATATATATATATATAAAGAGATTTTATATATATGCTGAGACTATGGATAAGTTATATAATTTTCTATATCTAGCAATGTTATAAATATATATATATATATATATATATATATATATATATATATATATATATATATATATATATATATATATATATATATATATATATATATATATATATACTTGTATTTTTATATAGTTAATTGTGAAAAATTGAGATAACTTTGAGAAGATTGCAATGTTCAATGTAGTCCAAACTTTAAATAAATTATGTGTTTTGAATGGAATTGAATCTTCTCGAGCAATGGATTTATTTTAACTAGATGAATTTGTTTATTATAATACCTCGATTATGAATACAACTGTTAAACGTAGAGTAAGGGGTGATTATTTTATTCAGATGACTTTATTTATTGGAACGCTTTGATTAGAGAAGTTAATCGTGAAATTTAGAGTAAATGATTGGGTTGTAAATACTTCAATGTTGGGAAATGAATTTGGTGTATTTGATTGAGTAAATGCAAGATTGAAAACTGTGTTTGACTGGGTTTAGGAAACCCTAACATTAGATATTGAGTTGCCTGGAATGCTTTTCTATCATGTTTCTTTTATTCTCCATGTCGGGCAAATGGGGTTAAGGGTCTATGTAAGTCTTCCAGAGAAGTTCTCTAGAGTGGGATGTTTTGTGTAGAGGTTCAATTTGTGAATCACCTTGGGAATGGTGTAGAGTTGTACTATTATGTTGTACCTGATTTCCACGAACGGGGATTTGTGCCTCCTGGGAAATAGGAGAGGGTAATTAGATTTGTACCTCCTTTGGAAGGAGTGTGTTTTTGTATTTGTTTTCCTCCAGTGTTGGGAGTGAGTTTCCTTATTTTGTTTCCTCCTTGGATTGGAGAGGTTATGTTGTCTAGTTACCTATTGTGGTATTGTACCTTGTGTGTTGTCGATAGGAGAGTGGCTCTTTGTGGGGGTCTGACACACAAAGGGGCGCTAGGGTAACTCACCTAGAGTTTAACTAAGTGATAATCTAAAAGAATTAATAGGGATCTTTCACACTAATAAAGATAAAGAATGTCTCTCTCGTGAAGCAAGTGAATGATAAGGCTCGAAATGAGATGGGACGCATAGTTTTGTGTGAGGGTCCGGCGGCCAGTAGAGGCAAGCCAGGGTAACCCAGGATGGGGGTCCGGTAGCCTAGGAAGGTTGAGCCAGGGTAACTCATGGCAATTTATGCATGACACTCTTCCTATGTCGACAGTTAATCAGTTATTGTACGATGTACATGATCTTTGTTCTTTGGAAGCATTGTAACCTCGTGTTAAGTGACGTTGTGATTGTAGTGGTTAAGTGATATTGTGTCTGTAGTGGTTAAGTGTCATTGTGATTGTGGATGTTAAGTGACCTTGTGATTGTAGTTGTTTCTGTTCAGTTATGTTTTAGCCTGTGTCTAGTGGTAGATGGTCTTGTGTAGGAATTCCTTGTTACTATCTCCTAGCACGAAGGGAGTGGGACCTTTTGGATTCCATGTGGTCGGGTGGCGTGCATCTTATTCCATTGGTTCTTCTTCTTGTTCGTGTGGTCGAGATTTCCAAATGGAGAGCTCACGGGAATCAGTTTCTTCTCATGCCTTGTTCTCTCAGTACTTATTGTATTTTATCACCCCTCATTTGTTATTGAGGAAGAATTTGTAATATGTTATCATATTTGTTGGATTTACCTCATTCAGGAAATGAGTATTGTAATCTTATTGTAAACATGTTGTAAGCTATATTGTTTGGAATCATGTGGCACTTCATATTCTTGGATGTAAATTTATTATGAATGGAATGTTTGTGAACTTTAATTGTTAAGTAATTATATGATATGGTTTTAATTCATGTTCCGCGTTTGGTTTAAGTAACATAGTCTTGCAACCTTAGGGGATTAGTTGACAATGGTTAAGTGAACATGTATGCTAATTGTTCTTATTTAAAAAAAAAAAATTTAGTTCGTTTGTTTAGTAAATTGCAACTTTCCCTAGGGTTGCATGGCGGGGCATTACAATCTCTCTCTAGTCTCTCCCTCCTTTTATCCCCCCACCCTACATAGACAACTCTCTCTCACTCCAACCCCCTCTCTCACACTCCCTTTTTCTCCCTTTCTTTCTCTCTCTCTCTCTCTCTCTCTCTCTCTCTCTCTCTCTCTCTCTCTCTCTCTCTCTCTCTCTCTCTCTCTCTCTCTCCCTTCCTCCCTTAGGTCTCTCCCTCCATCTATCCCTCCCACCCTACCTAGATAAAGTTCTCTCTCACTCCAACCCCCTCTCAAGTCTCTCTTGGGTCTCTCTCTAGTCTTCCTCCCTCTATCCCTCCCATCCCCTCTCTTTTATGTCTCTCCCTCCATCTATCCATCCTACCCTCTCTCTTAGGTATCTCACCCCCTTTATCCCTCCCACCCTCTCTCTCTTTGGTTTCTCCCTTCCTCCCTACCTAGATAAGTCTCTCTATCTCTCTCCCACTCCCTCTCTCTCTCCCTCCCTCTCTCTCATGTCTCTCCCTCTCAAGACTCTCTCTCTCTCTCTCTCAGGTTTCTCTCTTTGGTTTCTCCCTCCCACCCTACCAAGATAACTCTCTTTATCTCTCTTCCACTCTCTCTCTCTCTCTCTCTGTGGGTATAGATTGATCTATCTATCTATCTATCTATCTATCTATCTCCCTCTCTCATATACTCTCTCTCCCTCTCAATGCATTCTCCCTCTCTCTCTCTCCCCCTCCCACCGCCTCTATCTCAAATTCATAAAAATATGTACTATTAAAAGTATAATAAATATATTATATTTAATATATATATATATATATACCATATATTATATGTGTGTATGTAAAATGTACCATGCATAAGCAAGTAAAAGCTATACAACACACCAATGAAACATTATATCAAGGAATTCAAACAATAATCAAATTGAAACAAATAATTCCTCAATGGCGTCTCATTGTCCTCTATCGCCAGGGATTCTTTAAGTCATTTTTCTCTCAGATTGTTTGTGCACATGACTTTCCAAATGACAACCTGAAGAATGAGAGATGCTGGAAATGCAAGAAATATTTCTTACACTACATGATTGCTAAACTAGCTGAAGATGATTATACAAAGATAATGATGCTGCTATGATGTTGCTATATGAAATGATATGATTAAACTACTGTAATTAAGATGCTGCTAATGGTAAAGCCATGATTAAACTACTCAATACTAAAATGCAAATACTAGAATGACAATGCTAATGAAAATTCTACATAGTGCAATTATGCTTAGCTCTCTATCTATTTTTGTTGTAAATGAGGGTCTATTTATAGATTTTCCAAGGCATGAGCCTATGGGGCAAAAATCAACGGTCTGGATTTGATTTGGAGAATGGACGGTTGAAGATGAAGAGGTTAGAGAGAACAGGGGAGTGTGTTCCCTTTAGAAGAACAAACTACCAAGTGTGAAGAGGAATAAAATGGAGATGAAGGCCAAGTGTCCCAAATTTGTTAGAATTTGTTGAGGATAAATGCCAAATTAAATATTAAAAATATTTAATTTCTTGAGACACATGATGAGGTGGAAGGTGGAAAGAAGTTAGTAGAAATGTGCTTAAATTCGAATTTAGAATTCAAATTTAATGAGAGGAGATTAATTAAATAAAACAAACTAATCAAATTTGTTCATTTAATTAAGATATGAAGAAAATGTTTTAGGATAAGAAGAATTAGAGAAAATGAAACTATATAAATAAAATTTTCAATTTATTTATAAGTAGAAGAATTAAAGATCATTAATTAAATAACTAGTATTTAATTAATTCCTCTAGACCAAATTTGAGTGTATACATTTTGACCCTCTTTGAAGTGATGTGTTTGCGACACATTGCTTCAAAGAAAAAATTGCTGATAGAGTTGATAAAATATTCGATATGTCCCAGACACTAATTTTCGAGTGATGATGCGAGTATTGCCCCCTCAAGAGATAAATCGAGAAATTTTTGAATTTTTAGGATTTTTGTTTTGAATTTTTGAATTTTTGATGATTTTATGATGATTTTCAAATTTTTATGATGTTGAGATGATTTATCTCCTGATAAAGAAGAATGATCTTGCCAATTGATGAATTGATGCCCTGTTTAAAAATAAAAATAATCCCAATTAAATACCCTCCATTTACCCCTTTAAATGGTAAAAAGGTGAAAAAGGAGCTCATTTGAATTCATTTGCAATTGGAGATTGAGCTGATTGAGTGATTGAGCAAAATGGCATGATCCCATACCACACCCACTGATTCGAGCGAGTTTGATGACACAACCGCCCTACCACATATGGACCTCTGATATGTACCCCAAGAAACCTCCTTGTGAAATTTGAATTTGTTTTTGGTACATTTTTCATGTTTTAAATTCTGTGATTAGCATTCTAGCACATTTTAGACCCAATTTAGTGCATAGACTAAATGTGATTTAGCGCATCTAGAGTTTAAGTGCATTTAGGTTGTGAAGTAGCACATCAAATGACTATTGAAGGGAATTGAGGGTTTTAGTGCATAGATAAACTATTTTGCCACATTGATGCAAATTTTTAGCGCATCCATTGTTTCAGCACATAGATGTGTTGTTTTGGCACATTGACACTAGAAATGATGAAATGTTGAGTTTTCTCTATTGTTTTTTATGTTTGATGATCGCATCAACAATTTTTTTGATGATGTTTGATAGGATAGATGATGATTGACCTCATGATAGGTGAGTCGGGTCAATGATAGGATAGATGATGATTGACTTCATGATAGGTGAGAGTCAATGATTAATGCTTGATGAGATTTGATCAAAATCTCATTTGAGCTGATTAGAGTGATTGATAGGTTGATTGATAAAATGTTGATTTGCGATACATCATGATGATAGGAGGATTTACGTGTTCTTCAGTCTCGAGAGCACTACCCAAAGATTTGGGATATGATTCTATGTCTGGTGCAGGCAGATTTGGATATTATTGGGCAATGTGGTTTATCTTCCTTACATGATATGCCCCAGTATAGAATAAACATGGGACTATTGATTGCCTTAGTTGAGATATGGCATAACGACCAAAACACGTTCCATCTACCTACCGGTGAGATGACGGTTACTTCGAAGGATGTTTATCAAATATTGGGGATTCTTGTGGTTGGAGAGTTGGTCATTTATGATCATACAGAGCAAGGAGGTATTGAGGCATTGAGGAGGATTTTTGTTGATGACGGGATTAGTGGGTACAATATCTCGTGGTAGGATATGTTGATTCGTATGATCCATTACCATCTATGCTAGTTGGATTTGTTGGAAGTTTCTTATGTCCCAACCATAGGTCAAAGGGACTATCCATTGGATGGGGTAGGATACTGAAGAGTATGATTACTCAGGGGATTCGATATGCATGGGGTTCCTATATGTTAGCTCATTTGTATCATGATCTTCATCAGGTGGTGTATCTTGGAGTTGCTAATTTATCAACTAGAGTGACACTGCTTCAGATTTGAGCGTGGGAGCATATAGTTGTTACTCATCCTATAGCAGAGAGAGATCATCCGGTTGGAAGACCATATGTCTTTGGGTATGCAAGTGGTATTGTCCAGCACAAGCTAGGAAATTTAGAGTATTGGAGGTGAGTTCTCGATGATTTAGAGACTGTCACATGGCGGTCGTACTTAGATTGTGAGTAGTGGCCCAAGGATGATATGGAGATGCCATATGTTTGCATGTCGAGGTATTTGATTAGACAAACCTGATTTGTTATTGAGATATTTATGCTTATGAGGGTGCTTCATCAGTATGGCCGAGTTTAGGGGATGCCCCAGGGAGTTGTATTATACACTCGAAGACACCAGGATATTCTAGAGTGGGGGCCCACCCTATCCTATGATGCAACCTGTGAGGAGTATTTTGGATTATAGGCATAGGTATGGGATTATTGTCGAAAGATCTCAGCTGGTGTGATGATATATGAGTATGCTCAGTATTTCTTTACACATGTCGTACCGAGGATATCGAGTCCTGATGAGCCAGTACCAACCTTTGATGATGATGAGAGAGCACCATTGCATGTAGTGAGATGGAGGAGGGATGAGGGAGATGGTGATGGTGAGGAGGAAGATGGTGGAGATGTAGGTGGCAGAGAGATACTAGATTTCAGAGCACCTTAAAGGAGGAGATCTATGGTTCCCTTAGGACAACAACAGACAGGACCATCCCAAGTTCAGATTCGTGTGCCTTCCCATCAACAACAAGCACATATTGATGCTCTACAGTTACAAGTGGAGGGCTTACAGGGAAAGTTAGCACAAGCACGATGTAGATTGCCACTTTGACAATAGAGAGAGATGAGGCTAGACAAAGATGTGAGAATGCAGAGGCTTTAGCTGAGAGATTATAGAGAGTGTCTAAGGGGACTAATACAAAGGATATGCTTAGAGAGGTTTGGAATTCAGCATGAGAAGTAGAGTACTATAGATTATAGTGTATTATTAGGTGGTTCCTGAAGAGCGGCGTGCTCCTAGTTATGCACAGTCTGTTAGTGCTAGGTCAGGTTGGAGTCAGTCACAGACAACGGGCAAGGGTGTGACTGGGCCACCTCCTAGAGATCCATCAGGCACAGATCTAGGTGTAGGTCCATCTGGTGGTGCAACAACAAGCACTACGAGGCCTACATTGTCTGGGGGGAGCAACACGTAGCTCTTGTGTTCACATTTGATATATTGAGACTTGATGTATTTACTGATTCAGTTGGGGACTTTATGATTTCTTGCTATTTTGTTGATGTATCTCTCCACATTTTGTGACATCATTGTACACTTGACTTTGATTATTTATATGAGATGCAGTGGAGACTATTGATCTACATGTTGTTTACATGTTTTTATGATGAATGCATTTGATTTCCACTCTATATATTATGTGATGTTTATATGATTATTCCATGGTTGTGTATGGATGCAATAATGAAATGATGATGCATAAATTATGATTCTATATGGCTCTATGGATGATGCTTTATGATATATGAGATGGATTTGATCATGCAAATGAGATGTGATGCACTCTATTTTTGTATTTTTCTAATGCAAATATATGATCTAATGCATGGATGGATGACCTATGATAATACTGTCTAATGTATGTATGATATGATAATGATTATGGAACTATATGTGAATGATATTTTTTTTTGTTAATGTCAAATGTACTCAATATTTTAATGAAAGAGATAAAATCATTTTGAAATTTTCTAGCCTTGGAAAACTTAAAATGCACATGCAAAACTAATATGGATGCAATCTATCTTAACAATGCAAATCTAAATATGCAATGTTGTCATCTTTCCGATTGATTTTTTGTTCTTGTTATCATCATTGAACTTTTGATATGTTGAAAGTTAGTACAAACATCAATGGTATAATTAAACCATGATGACCTGAGTGCAAGGTAATATAAGAAGATAGGCATAATTGAACCGAGATGACCTAAGTATTGCTTGCATAAAAAAGACAAGAGTTAATCCTGTTCCTATGCAAATACGAAATGTCATCAATGATACTTTTTAGAGCATGTCCTGCAACAAATTTACATAGTAGTAATGATCAACTCACAGACAACAGACAAAGAAAATATCATGCTCCATCTTAGCTTCTCTGGTCCATGACATCCTTGAGTTGCTCCAGAGAAATGATAACGAAAATCAAGATACAATAGTTGAACATTCATGCTAAAGTGATTAAACCATGATTCAAAAGAACATCATCTAGTTAGATTTGTTTTGACTGATCTTGTTGTTGATTTGGATGGTTGGTTTTTCAAAAATTGTGATCGATGTTCAATGTTGAATTTCAGTGTGATCGTTATGTTTGCTATGTTGTCTTACTATTGCTTGTCTATTGTTTTAAGTTCAAAGTAGGTTGCCCCTAGTGAGTTCAGGATTTTTCCCCCAATGAGAAACCAACCATTTATTATGAATATGCACAATGATCGCCAAGCCAAGGTGAAACACAATTGCGACGCTCAGATATGTACATGAGGTTTGTAAGATGGACAGGCATAATGATGGTGAAAAGTGGGCGGACGACACATGTTCCAATAGATGGAAAAGCTAATCTATCACAAATAGCGCATGTTGCTAGGTTTCCACTACTTTTTTTATTACACTTTTTTTGATTTTATGATTTTATGATTTTATGATTTTATTTTTATTTTTCACTTTTTTTGTATTTTTGTTTTTTTGGATTTTTCTGCTTTTTTGTTTTTTGTATTTTTATGCTTTTTCACTTTTTTTTGGATTTTTCTGATTTTTTACTTTTTTTGTATTTTTCACTTTTTGAATCGTGCTCTGGATGAGTTATCTATATGCTATTGATAGGTTCTTCAAATAGGTCCCCTTTGGGTGTAGATAACTGATATGCTCCATATACATATATTGATACAATAACAAAATTACCTAGCCAATTAGGTTCAAATTTTCCCTTATTTTCCCGATCTTGTTGATTATGAGGATTCTCTTTTAGTACCAAGTTGCCAACCTGAAATTTTCTTGGTCTTACCTTGTGATTATAGCTCCTTGAAATTCTTTGTTGATAAGATTTTAGATGATCAACAACATGCTAATATTGTTCATCTAACAATTCCAACTCCTATAATCTAGATACTCAATAGTCTTCCTCTGAAATGATTCCCTTCAATGAAACCCGAAGTGAAGGTAACTCAACCTCTATAGGTAAGATGGCTTCAGATCCACACACAAGGGCATATGGTGTGGCTCTTGTAGGGGTGTGGATGTTAGTATGGTATGCCCACAAGGTAGGGTTTAGTTGAACATGCCAGTCATGTCCAACATCATTGACAGTTTTCTTCAAGATTTTCAAAATGGTATTATTTGAGGCTTTTGCTTGGCTATCCCTTGGGGGTAATAGGGCATGGAAAAATGGTGTTGGATATGGAATTTTTCACAGAGTTCTTGCAAATCTTGATTTTTGAAGGGTCTACTATTGTCAGTGACAATGGAGCTAGGGATGCCATATCGACATACAATGTAGTTTGAGGTAATTTGTTTACCAGTGATCGTGGTTAATGGGACAACTTCAATCCACTTTGTGAAATACTCCATGGCTGTGATTATGAAGTTATGTCCATTAGAGGAAGATGGATGAATCTTACCCACAAGATCAAGTCCCCATTGATAGAAAGGCCAGGTCAATATGAATGGTTGCAACTCCTGTGCTAGTGCATGTATGAGATTTCCATGAACTTGACACTTCTTGCACTTCTTAACAAATTGAAAAGATTCTTTCTCCATACCCGACCAATAATATCCCAAGTGTAGGAGTTTCTTAGCTAGAGTAAGACCACTTGAGTGAGTACCATAAATACCTTCATGAACTTCTTGTAAGGAAGTTTCAGATTCATCATGTTCAAGACATCGAAGGAGAGTACCATCGAGACCTCGTGGATAAAGTGTATCAACTATTAGGCTATGTTGGGCTGCTTGATGGATAAAGTTGCATTTTTGGTTCTGGGATAGATCAGGAGGAAGGGTATTGTCTCTTAGATAGGTATAAATCTTCCCATAGATTGAAGAATCAACATCAACTAGATGGCACACAACTTGGGATTCATGATTGTCATAGGCAAGATTAAACAATTGTTCCACCATGAATTCATAACGACTTCATTTTTCTGGTATTTGTAGAAGAGAAGCAATGGTTGCCATGGCATCTACAACTTTGTTGTCTATTCTTGGGATTTATTCAAACTTGATCTCAACAAAGTATTTCTTGAAGTCATCTACCATTCTCTTGTATGGCATCAACTTGTCATCTTTTGTTTGATAGTCATCATTAACCTAATTTATGAGTAATTGAGAATCTCCATAAACCTATAATTTTGTGATTTTCCATTCCACTGCTACCTTGATACTAATGATTAGTGCTTCATATTCAACCATGTTATTTGTGCAAGGGAACATCAACCTATAATAGTGTGTCCTTGAGGAGTAACAAATAGGATTCCAACACCCAATCCATTTTGAGTGTGAGGCCCATCAAAGTATAATATCCAATGTTGTGTTATCATTGTGAGGACATTTGCATCTATGAATTCAATGTGCATAGGATGGTCATCTTGCAATGGTGCTTCAACTAACTGGTCTGCGTTTGCTTAGCCCTTGATTGCTCTTCTATCCACATATTGCATGCCAAATTCACTCAATATCATCACCCACTTAGCTAATATTCCTATTAAATTGTCTTTGTTGAGTAGATATTTTAATGGATCTATCTTGGCTATTAGTTTAATGGTATGGGTTAACATATAGTGTCGCAATTGTTGAGTAGAAAACACCACTGCCAAACAAGCTTTTTCAATGAATGTATAGTTAAGTTCACAGCCATTCAGTGTTCTGTTGATGTAGTAGATGGCCCTTTATTTTCCTATAGAGTCTTCTTGTGCTAGCAGAGCTCCCAAAGATACCTCAACAGTTGCTATGTAGAGTAGAAGTGGTTTTCCCTCTATTGGTGGTACCAATATAGGAGGATTCATCAGATATTGTTTCAATTGATTAAAGGAAGCTTCACATCTTTCATCCCATCTAAAATAAACATTCTTGTGTAACAAATGAGTAAAGGGATGGCTTTTGTTCACAAGTTGCATGATGAATCTTATGATGGATTGGAATCCTCCTTGTAGAGATCTTAGTTGGCTAATGTTCTTTGAAGGCATTTCCATGATTGCTTTGAATTTTGCTGGATCTACTTCGATGCCTTTAGCTGAGATGATGTATCCTAAGAGTTTTGTTGATGTTACTCTGAATACACACTTTTTTGGATTTAAATGCACATTGAATTTTTCCAATCAATTTAAGATTTTATCCAAGATCTCTAGATGTCCTTCCTTGGTAAATTATTTTTCTAGTAGGTCATCCACATAGTCCTCTATGAATGTGTGCATCATGTCATGAAAGATTGTTGTCATTACACGTTGATAGGTGGATCCTACATTTTTTAATCTAAAAGGCATGACATTCCAAAAAAATGTACCCCATGGGCATGTGAAAGTTGTTTTGTCTTGGTCCTCTAGTGCAATCTTGATCTGATTATAGCCTAAAAATCCATCCATGAGTGATACCATATCATGTCATGTTGTTAAATCCATAATGATGTCTATATTGGGCAAGGGAAAGTCATCCTTTGGATAATCCTTGTTAAGATCTCTAAAATCTATGCATATTCTGATGTTGTTGTATGGTTTGGAGACTAGTACAATATTTGAAATCCATTCTGCATAGTCAATTGGTCGGATGAATCCTGCACCTAGTAATTTTTTTAATTATGCTTTCACTAGTAGGGCGATGTGTGGATGCATTTTTCTCAATTTCTACTTTACTGGCCTCACTCTAGGTGTTATACATAAATGATGCATTATTAGATCCAGATATGTTCTTGGCATGTCAACATAGGACCAAGCAAAATTGATTTGTCTTTCTTCAAATAATTTTGTGATATTTGGCTTTTCCTGCTTTGTCATTGATACCGTTAGGTGTAAGGTCTTTATTGTTTCTGCAGTACCATTATTTATAGATTGCGTAGGCTCAACCAATACTGAAGATCTTTCTTGATAGTGCTTAGGAAGAGTGTCAAATCTCTCATCCTTTAGTGCCTCAGAGAGGTTCTCACTGTTGGATACACTCTTTCTTTTTACTTTTTCATGATCTAATACTGCCATTGCATGGTTTTCACCATTAGATCAATTTTTTGTATTCTTTATTTTGCAGCTAAGAGATTTGGAACTCCCTTGGTTTGAAGCTTCATTGTAAAATTCATTGGTGGAACTTGTTTTTGGATTTTCAAAACAAAGGAAGTTGACAATAACATCATCATCTGAAAAGATAGGGATATCAAGCAGCTCGGTTTGTTCCTAGTCAATAAGTTTGGGATGTACCAAAGGCAAGGAATCATTGGATTGGTCAAGATCAAAGGTGATAAGGGTCATAATGGAAATGTTTTCAAGGTGTTTGATAGCAACATCAAGGTCTATAATGTTACTCTCCTCTGAATGATCTATCTCAGTCGATGTCTGATCGTCCTCACTAGAGTCATCGATATGTAGTGATCCAAATTCAAGTGTTCTAGACCCTAAACTCTGTCCCTCCATACGTATGGGTGCATACCTCTTTATCACATCATTTTCTTTGTATTGAAAAGATTCTTCAAATAATGAATCCTATTCATATTCATTTGAGTCTGTTTCAGAATAGCTTGTAATTTGAGGATTCACTCACAAATTTACTGAGTGGCTTCTTCTTTTGTCTCTTCTTTGTATCCTAATCCTGTCTTGTCTTTTGCATTGATTGTGATAGGCTAAATTGGTCCCACGATACCTTCTTTTCTTTTTCCAATATGACCTTTTCCTTCATATCCCATCTTTTCTAAGATTATGAACCCTCATATTGCTCTGTTGGTATGACGAAAGTTGCTACTGTAGATTCTTCTTCATCTTTGTAAAGCCAATTTAGAATATCTTTGTCCTTAGATTCATCAACTAGAGTGCCCACTTTTACAAATTTACCATCAAAGATCGTGATGAGTTGTGAAGACTGTTGTATAGATATTGATGGTTGTCCATATATTTTTGGAGAAGGTAGTAGCTATGAGAGACATAAGGATTGCTCAAAAGAATATTCACCCATCCCTTTATCTTTCAACTGAATCTTTTTATTAAACTATTTTGACAAAGAATTTTGTTAGCTTCATTACTTGAGGAAATAGAATCATCGATGCCTTTATCTTTCAACTGAACCTTTTTCTCAAACTAATTTGGCAAAGAATTGAGTTGGATTTCATTGCTTAAGGAAATAGGAGTGAGAGCTTCCCTATTGTGTGGTACAAAAATTTTTTGGACTGTCTTGAGAGTGTTGTAGTATTGAGGATTATTAGAATATGTGGAACTTATGATCTCTTGTCCATTGTAAGGGAATTTCAAGCATTGATGATATGTTGATGGCATTGCTTGCATTTCATGGATCCAAGGTCGACCCAAGAGTATGTTATAAGTCAAATATTTGTCTAAAACTTGGCAGATTATATCCTTTTGAACTTGTCCCACTTGAATTGGAAATACAATCAGTCCTTGAGAGGATCTTTCTTCATCATCATAAGTTTTTATGGTAATATTTCTTTTGGAATCTATTGCATTTTCTAAAACTCCCAATGCACAAATAAGCTTTAAGGTGCAGATATTTAGACCAGCTCCTCCATCTATTAAAACACGTTTGACCCGATGTTTATGGATTATAACCTCAATATGGAGTGGTGTGTTGTGTGGATGAGTGAGGGATGCATCATTGTTTTTTGAGAGTGATAAACAATGGGGTGCAGTCAAATGTCCCACCATGGCTTGGAATTGACAAACTTCCAAATTAGTTGGTACTGTGGTGTCCACCAAAGCTTTTTCCAAAATTTCCTTATGCACCGGTGAAATTTTAAGAAGTTCTAGTATGGATATCTATGCTGGGATCTTTTGCAATTGGTCTATGATATTGTATTTATTTGAAGGGGAAACAAGTGTTTTAGATGTATTTCCTTTCAATACAAACTTGGGTTGTGCTC
This sequence comes from Sequoia sempervirens, assembly GCA_007258455.2. Lineage (NCBI taxonomy): Eukaryota > Viridiplantae > Streptophyta > Pinopsida > Cupressales > Cupressaceae > Sequoia > Sequoia sempervirens. The sequence goes on along the minus strand of VDFB02058242.1, from coordinate 313,909,678 downwards.
TTGTGGTCACATTTACTGGCAGGTTGTCTTGTTTATCATTGATTTGATTATCAGCTGCAATAATGTCTTGTTTATCCTTGATTTTTATGTCATTAACTTGATTATCAACTGCAACAATGTCTTGTTTATCTTTGATTTTCATGTCATTGGTTTGATTATCAACTGTAAAAATGTGAAGGATGGCAGAATCATAGACATAGTTCACATTTTTCCCTTTGTTTGTTGAAGATGATTCTCCTTTTTCATAGTTAGGTAGAGGGTTTTTAAATGTTCCATGATCAAGATTTGTTTGAGGTCCTTCTATTGATATTTCACATCTATCTATCAAGTCTTGCACCAAATATTTTAGTTGCATACAATCATTTGTTTTATGACCTTTGTTTCTATGAAAATCATAGTGACATGCATCATTCCACCATGATGGTTTGAATCTTGGTTCAAAATATCGTGCCTTTGGTAATGTTATGAGTTTGTGCACAAGAAGCTCTTTTAATGCTGATTCAAGTGACTGCCCCAAAGGTGTAAATTTTCTGCATTGTGGTGGTAGAGCTGGTTTAGATTCACTGCTGTTTTGATTGTTTTTGGGTGTAATACCTAATAAATTGAAGTTTGGTTTTGTGTTATGTGTATCAGCTGCACCATCATTACCAACATTTTTATTTCTTGTCTAGAATTTTGGATTTCCATTGATGTTATGATGATTAGTAGAGTTAGTTGGGTTTGGTCCTTCGTTATAGATTTTTAATACTCCCCTTTTAATCAAAGCTTCCTCAATCTTAAGTCTGTTTTCAATCATCTTTTCAAAGTTGGGTGGACACTGTAATTAGAGTCTATAACTCATCTCACTATTGAGATTATCAATGAAGATTTCCATCTTTTCTTTCTTAGGTATAGGATGGGAATATCTAGCAAATAATCATCTCCATCTTTGTAAAAATGTGAGAAATGATTCACCATTTTTTTGTTTTGTGTTACAAAGATCCTTCATGGTTATTTCATGCTAAATGTTGTATGAATGTTGGGTGATAAATTTATTTTTCTAGCTCCTCAAATGATCTAATACCTGGTGGGAGTTCTGAAAATCATTCCATGCATTAACCGCCCAAACTTCGTGGAAATAATCTCAGTAGATATGTTTCTTCATGTGCAAATTCCAAACTCATAGTGCAAAATTCTCTTACATGATCTTGAGGATCAGTTTTTCCATTGTATTTTTCATATTTTGGAAGATCACAATTTGGTGGAAAAGGTATCATGTTCAGATTTCTATCAAATGGATAAGGACAAATGTCTTGCAACACATATCTCTTGGTTGTTCCTTTTTGCATGTCTTGGATTTGTTGTTGAAGATTTTGCATTTGTTGAGTTAAAGCATTTATTGGATCTATAATTCGTGAATCAAATTCTATTTTCTTGGGAGCTCCCTTCAATTGGTTTACATCAAAATCATTGGGTAGTTTTACACCTTGATTTTCTAGCATCAAAAAGTATTTATTTCCATCCTTTTCTAGAATTTTCTCCATGAACTTGTGAAATTTAGGGTCTTGTTGAGCTTGTTGAATGTCCTCATCAGTTATCTCATCTATTTCAAGCTGGTGAAATATGTGAAAAGGATTTTCTTCTCCTTCTGCCACGATGGTTTGGGTTTTTGCTTCTTTTTCTTCGAGTTTTTGTTTTTGGGCTCTTGTTAAATGGGCATGCAAATGATAAAGGTTTGCTATACTTTGATCTTTGTTTTAGGAGTGCCAATGAAGTACCTAAGTCAAATAGGATGATGGATCCTATTGATGAGACTATGGTTAAATATGATGTGCATCGTTTATTTCATGATGAAGGATGATAGATCCTGATAGTGAAACTCAACTAACAATCAGAGATGAGATTGATGATTGAGAACTTTAAGTTGTTTGATCCAAGTTTAGTTGAAGGGATTTCACTTGGAAAAGTCAGTTTCTTCAAGTTTAAATTAATTTTGTAATGAGGAATGATCTCTACTCTGAAAAGGATCCCTAAATATAATTCTAATTGTCAGACATAGGTTCAATTTAGCTCTTTGTTTGCGTATCAGGTGAATGCTCTAGAATAGGTTACAGATGTGCTAAAAGATGGGGTAAATGTGCCAAAAAAGAACTTGGATACACTAGTCTGTCACTTAAATGCACTAGAATAGGAAGTTGATGCATTGAAAGATGAAGTAAATGCACTGGAACATAAAGATTATGCGTTGAAAGATGGGACAAATGTGTTAGAATAGAAAGCTTATGTGATGAAAGATGTGATGAATGGGCTAGTATAGAAAGCTTATGCACTAAACTAGAAATGTCACCATTTTTGAAAGTTTGTCTGGTTTTCTTGTTTTGAATTAGTGAATTGAGTGTTTTTGGTGGATGATCTTCTGAACAAGTGATTTCAAACATAGAAGCCAGTAGTAAAACAATTATTTCATCCTATGATTTAAACATCAAGTGTATGTTCAAGGATCTGGTCTGATCCCTTTGATTTCCACTGTTATTGAACAATAGAAAATAGACCAGTTAGACTCTTCTAATGTCAATGGTCATTAATAACATCACAACCCACATCTTAGAACTACGCCAACTCACACAACCCTATCACCCCCTAAAGGGTGCTTGCGTTTTTTCCTTTTCTAGGTCTTAACCAAAAGTCAATTCCTTCACTTTTGGCTAGAAATCCCTGGTAGTTATATGGTGAGTATCTTGGGGGTAAATTCTTCCCTCCCCTTGCACTGTGACTATTATAATGTTCGGGAACTGACTTAGCTGGCTACTACACTTAAAGTTCTTAGTAAGGGTTTCCGTTCGGTGCAGAAAAATGATAAACTCCCTCAAGAGACCTCCCAACCTTTAGAACAATGGCTTTGGGGATGGTTATCAATGCACACTACCATTGAATGCGATTTTCATCATAATCACGTTTGATTATAGTGGGTTGGAATGCTTGGCTTTAGCTATTCCCACTTAGGTTGTTCTCGTAGGGTGAGTACTTTTTCCCACTACGATAGGCCTTCTAAAGGTGTTATTGCAATAAAATGAAAGAGTGAGTCTGGCATTTTGGTCACCCAATAAAGGGGAGAGCATAGGCCTATCACTTTACAAACACAACATACATGGTGTTCATTAACCTTGTAATTAAACTAGATACCTAATTTAATCAAAGGAAAATAACTCCAGCCCCTACAAACACCATTAGTAGTCTCAGATAATGTCTTTGACAACGTATAGAGCACCTGCAAAATATAAAGATATAGATCAGTCCCCAAAATTTTAATTTTCTACAAATAAAGGTGTATGCATTAAAACAAAGAGCATATGCATTGAAATATTTAGAATATGCGCTATTAAACATGCTAAATGCTCTATTTTGGAAAGTAGAAAAGGAAAATCAAAATCCTGTGTATGCATTGAAAGAGCAGGTAGATGGGTTGAAAGAGCAGGTAGATGCGCTATAACAGAGCTTGGATGTACCAAAGTCACTATCGATGTGCTGAAACAAACCGTGGGTTCACTACATCAAAATCCATGAATGAACTTGTTCATGAAAAATTGCAAGAAAAATGTTAAAAATGGGGCTAGGCCCCATGGTGGGCGCCAATTTATGTGTGTATGTAAAATGTACCATGCATAAGCAAGTAAAAGCTACACAACACACCAATGAAACATTATATCAAGGAATTCAAACAATAATCAAACTGAAACAAACAATTCCTCAATCGCATCTCATTGTCCTCTATCTCCAAGGATTCTTTAAGTCATTTTGCTCTTAGATTGTTTGTGCACATGACTTTCCAAATTCCAACTTAAAGAATGAGAGATGATGCAAATGCAATAAATATTTCCTACACTACATGATTGCTAAACTAGCTGAAGATGATTATACAAAGATAATGGGTGATCCCACAATAGTGGTTTACAATTTTTGGCCAAACTGGACACTGAAATAATTTTTTCTAACTAAATCTTCACTTTCGAGCACCTATAGCAGCTAAACCGTGAGGAATTTGAAGATGATGCAAACTAGAGTTTCGTGATTTTTTTTTGTAGATTATAAATATATGTTTTTTAATTTGTTTTTGGAATTAGATTGCACCTCTTTTTCCATCTCACTTGAAAACTAGTTTTTTTCTTCAGAAAATAACATTTTTAAGGAGTGATGCTCACTGTATAAAGCACAACTTTTTTTCCATGAAGGATAAAATTATAATTCTTTCGAATTTAGATTTTTAACTCCGATATCTAGTGCTTCCACTTGGTTAGATAGTATTTTATTGAATATTTTTTCCTTAATCAAGTTTCAAAGTCAAACCGATTATAATCCAGACATAGGCAAACCGTATAACACGTGACTTTTTTTGTATGTATTGATCAAAATTCAATTTTTTTTTGTTGGATCAAGGACTTCAATATCTGGTGCACTCATATTTTTCAAATTTTCTTTTTGATAATCTTCTCTTTTTCCATATGTGTAGAACATAGAGCTTCATTTTTGGTGAAAAACCTATGTTTAATAAAACTAAAAAAACAAATAGATAATAAAACCAAAATATATTAAAATTATAGTCATTGGATAGCTCATTTTAAGGACTACCTAATTCTAGTTGGGTTCATGAAGTCTCCTCCATTTTCATCCTCAACCCTAGCTTCGAAGGGAAAAAATTATGTTTTTTTTGGTGGCAGAGAGCAAGAATCAGGGAAAAGGGGTTTGCTCGAACCAGGGGTGTTCGAGCGAACCCCCAGGGGTTCAAGCAAACCAGGGTTCATTTGAACCCCATTTCAAAGGGGTTTGTATTTGTGTTTTTTGGCAGGATGCATTAAATGGGTTCGTTTGAACCAATGAGTTCGTTCGAACCCCAAGAATGAATTTTTTGGCATGGGGTCATTTTTTGCAAGTTTTCCTTCCTCATTCGAATTGTAAACCACTTTTGTGGGTTTACCCTAATGATGTTGCTATATGAAACGATATGATTAAACTATTGTAATTAAGATGCTACTGATGGTAATGTCATGATTAAACTACTTAATACTAAAATGAAAATACTAGAATGATAATGATAAGATGATAATGCTAATGAAAATTTTGCAGAGTGCAATTATGCTCAACTCTCTATCCGTTTTTGCTGTAAATGAGGGTCTATGTATAGATTTTCCAAGGCATGAGCCTAGGTGGAAAAAATCAACAGTTTGGATTTGATCTGGAGAATGGACGGTTGAAGACAAAGAGGTTAGAGAGAAAACGGGAGTGTGTTCCCTTTAGAAGAACAAAATACCAAGTGTGAAGAGGAATAAAATGAAGATGAAGGCCAAGTGTCCCAAATTTGTTAGAATTTGTTGAGGATAAATGCCAAATTAAATATAAAAATATTTAATTTCTTGAGACACATGATGAGGTAGAAGGTGGAAAGAAGTTAGTAGAAATGTGCTTAAATTCAAATTTAGAATTCAAATTTAATGAGAGGAGATTAATTAAATAAAACAAACTAATCAATTTTTTTTCATTTAATTAAGATATGGAGAAAATATTTTAGGATAAGGAGAATTAGAGAAAATGAAACTATATAAATAAAATTTTCAATTTATTTATAAGTAGAAGAATTAAAGATCATTAATTAAATAATGTGTATTTAATTAATTCCTCTAGACCAAATTTGAGTGTATACAATATGTTGTATAATATATATACTATATATTATATGTTGCATATATATATTACATATAGTATAAATTATATTATATATTATATTGCATGCATAGGGTGAAGCTTCAATAGATATATATTTTTAAAAAGTGCATATTTGTGTTGCACAGTAGAGGAACCTCGTGTTTCTATGATATCGTGGTTTTATTTCAGGCTCCAAATAATAGATATCCATTATGTTAGCATAATGAATATCTGTTATGTATGCATAACAAATATTTGTTATTGACAACACATATACCTCTTTCGTTATGCACATAAATAATATAATATTAAATTATTTATATAATATTATATATAATATGTATAATATTATATATAATATAATATAAATAATATAATATTATATATAATATAATATAAATAATATAATATTATATATAATATAATATAAATAATATAATATTATATATAATATATAATATATTAATATTACATATTATATTATTATATTATACATTATTATATTATATATTAATATATTATATAGCCTAATATAAACTATATATAAATATTTATACTAATTTTAACAAATATTTGTTATTGACAACACATATACCTCTTTTGTTATGCACATAAATAATATAATATTAAATTATTTACATAATATTATATATAATATAATATAAATAATATAATATAATATAATATAAATAATATAATATAATATAAATAATATAATATAATATAAATAATATAATATTATATATATAATATTAATACTGTATATAATATTGTATATAATATATAATATATTAATATTACATATTTTATTATTATATTATATATTATATATTATCTATTATAAGCGGATATCTGTTTTGCTTCGGTGTTTGGCATTGGGACTACCAAGCTGAAAAGTCAACATCCCTAATGCTTTTACAGGGGTTGCAAGTTTTTCAAACTTCACCCTTTGTGTTGACAACTTTTTTTTCATTTGATTTTGATGAAATGAAAAGGGTTTGTTCAACAAATTGACAATATTCTACCGATATAAGATATGCTTTATTTTAAATTTAATAGGTAATTATTATTGATTTTCTACATGCACTATGTGTAAAGTCCTGATTGATAGGTTGATTAAAAAACATCTATAACTTTTAAACGGTTAAATATATTTTGAATCCGAAAGATGTGTCACACACTATGCTTTACAAACTATAGTTTTTAAAAAATCATAATTTTTTTACCAAATTAGGGTGGCCAGACAAATGGTTTTTATTATTTTTAAAAATCCCTACTAGAAAATTCATAACTAAATATTTACTTGCAAATAAATTACGAAAAAATATGCATCACATCCGGGAATGTGTCCTCTACTTATATTGAAAGATTTAGAATAAAATATTTATTTTTTCTCCCCATTAGGGTGGCCGGACAAACACCTAATTTTTTATTTTTTTCTTGAAAATTTAGTACTATTGCATTAAACACCAAATAGATTTTCTTTTTTTCCAAAAAAGGACTACTAGTTTAGAAACTACATTCAATTTGCTACAAATTCTATTTTTTACATATTTTTCAAATTATGTTAATAGCCTATTCAAATTTTTATGTAAAGTTGTGTAACTCCGCTTTTCTAAATTTTCATTGCCACTTAGGGGCCTAGTTTGGCCCCCCATGATCCTGCATTGACCCATAAACTCAATAAACCCCAAGCTCTAAAATAGGCAAAGTTGATACATTGTAAATCCTAAAGACTATAATACTTTGAAACCTAAAACTTGATAAATCCTAAACCCTAAACACTAGAATATTGTGAAATCATAAATTATCAACACCAAGAATTGTAAATTATAAATCTTACATCCTTCAAACCCTATTTACATAATCTTAGACCCTAAACTATGACACACACTCTATGTCTTAAAAATGAAACCTTAAACACTATCAAGCCCATGTGTAATGATAAACTTGAAACTCACAATATTAATCTCCATTGATCTTCTAAAACCAAAACCCAAAAATAAACTATTAAGGGGGATGTTAGTCAGTCACAATTTACCAGGCAATAAGATTATTGCCCCTCTTAAAAAGTTGTATAAACTACTCCAAGGTTCCTTTCTTGTCAGGTCTTGATAGTGTGGATGGCACAGAGGTGAGAACAATACGATTACACAAGGGATATGGACTTTTAGAAAATATGGGAATTTAAATACAATCACAATATGACAATTTCATTGATTTGGCTCAAATTGCATATAGAACATAAGTAGATTTAAAAAAATTTAGTGCTCTTTCAAACCATGTTGGTAACAATGTTTCAAAATAAAAAGACAAAAAAGAGTAGGGTAAAAAGAGATATTTTAAAAGAAAACCTAAAAAAATTATTGAAATGAATCTAACTCCATTTAGACAAAATCATAAAGCATTCCATTAATCACGTCTACACATTTAAACAAGATCTTATGGACAACCATTAATAGAAATAACACACACATCTATTATTAATGGAGTGAAATCTTCAAAGGAAACTCAAACACATAATATTTTCAAATTTCATTAAACCAAAACATCGTTAATCACACACAGATCTAGGATTAAATCCTACTTAATTCCATAGATTAAACTCAAATCTCATTAATTTAGTAATTACATTAAAATAAAATGATCATACCATCACCATGGTGTTGAATCCTAATGCATGCAACATAGGCGTAATCCTCAAATAAATAAATCAAATATTTTCACACAAAAGTTAGTAGGTAAACTCCACACCGAGATTGTATTATTTGTAGTTGCAAAAATTATATAAGAATTCAAACCTTTTGAATGATCTAGAATTAAACAATATATATAGAAAATAAAGGTCCATAACTATGGATCTAACTTAAAGATAACTAGAATCAAACTCCAGTGTTTCAAGTCTTTACTGAAAATAGAACAATAATTGAAAAATAAATAGAACTGGGCAACACAATTACTTTTGAGTCTTTTACTAAATTAAAGTAGCATGAAAATAATATCTATAAATAAACTGAAGCAAGCAACATTCTTCAAAATTTCCAACGCCACTAAACTTAGGTGTATGATATGTGCTTTGATTTCTCTGGTAGTTATCAAGCACATCCTTGGATATCTTTAACTTGGGTGGCATTCGGAAACACACCATTCATAGCATTAGTAGCATTGCTCATCAAAAAACATGGGTAGATATCAACAACGATCTCCACCTATCTCTAGTTATTTGGCAAAGTGATCAGACCAGATTGGCACGATTTGATTCATCTTTTCCATGGCATGCCTATTATGGAACTAGAACTTAATCTTCTAATCCTTTGTTTAAATTCATACATGTTAACATGTCCCAAGTCTATGCCACCAATCTCACTATAAGGAGAAAACATCTTAGAAGTTGGGTGGTAACCCTTGTATTGGTACTTCATTTCTTTAGAATTCTTCAAAGGCATATCTCCTACAAAAACCAGTACCATGTATTATCATTTTCCCACAACAAGAAGAGAAAACCTACAAAACAAGCCATGTTAGACCATATCCATCCTTATCTCAAAGTTATATTTTGTCAAGCCAAAGTTATACAACTTCGGGTATCGGCCTTCAAGCTTCCCCCTTACCCTTTACCATCAACATATACACTTAAGCTTCCATATTTTCATTATTAAAACCTTCAGGTATTGAGGATTGAGAATACCCTATACCCAATACCTATGAAATGAATTTACTCTATTGGATATTTCCCTCATCGGGCATCGAACATCGGGGATAATATGTATCTTTTACTTGTCAACGAAAACTCTCTCAAGGGATATTATTGCTTGATTGGGTGTCAAGGATCGAGGATCCCTTTTACCCCTTTTATTATTGTTATCAACACTATGTAAATGATATTATTGACTTGTAAAGTCTGAAAGGGTTTCAAAGATTGAGGTACGGGGTTTCATGTTTTACTTAGGTATTAATTAAAATAAAATCCTGATGCCTAAGGCCCGATTCACATTTTTTAATCTAACTTAATTCATTTTGAAAGGGACTTAATGAAGGCTTACTTGGAAATTTTACCATGATGAAAACAATCCTTCGTGATGGTGGACATTAGAGGTCAAGGGTTTTTCATACCTCCTACCTTTATAAGGAAACAAACAAATGAGATCCCCAACACTTGATATCCAAAAGAATAAAATGAAGACAATGATTTTAGTTAAGTGTAATGTTACACACAAAATCGAGGATCGAAGGTCGGGGATCCTCAATACCCTTTGCACCGAGCTATAATAAATAGGCAAGAAGGATCTTTGAAGTTTGATGCTTGAAAGTCATTTATCAAATCAACTAAGTAAAAGTTAAGGTCACTATTCAAGGATTGGGGTTTCCCCTTACTCGTTGCAAATTTTTTGAGCAAGCAACGAATGAACATTGTGAAGTCCAAAAATCAAAACTATGTTTTGAGTCTTTGAAATGCTAAGGCAAGGATCCAAGTTAAAACCCAAGGAAATAATACACTTGTGTGGGGAAGGGAATTTTGAAAATCTACATGCCTTAACCTATTGTTTAAATGTTTGATCAGATATTAGAGGTCAGGCATACCCCTTACTACTTCCACCTCTATAAGGAATGCATTAAAGGATATCCCTGAAGGACGAAATCTAAAGGTGTTTAAAAGGTTTCCTCTAAGGCATGATCAGGGGGTCAGTAATCGAAGCTACCTCCTACCTTATGCAAATGAATTTGAGTAGAGAGTAAGAGGGAACAATGAAGCCCAAAGCTCGATAGTTATCAAAACTCAAACCATTGAAACAACCAAGGGAAAATCTTAGGGGAACCCCATGGTTTGACACCCGATGATGACATCATAAACATCATCAATCAGTTTGCCAACATGACACACGATCAGAAAAAAAAAGCCGAGAGAAATGGTGAGAGAAAAAAGGGGAAAAATGAAAAGAAAAGAAAAGAATAGAGGAATGCCAAAACTAGACCAAGAACCAAAAAGAAAAAACACAAGAATGAGAACCAAACTAGTGAGAACACAAAAATGAAACCAAGCAAAAAACCAACAAACCCAAAACCCAAAATACACACCCATGCTAGGAAAACCAATTACACAAAGAAACTTACAGTTCAAAAGTGCAAGAATCAACCAACCTGGACAATATGAGCGAAACCTAGGAGGAAGGAGGAAGAAGGATGAGTCGAGCTAGAAGAACGCAACACACAAGCACATGAGCTTGAGCAAGCGACAAGACAAATACACTAAGAACGAAAAAAAGTTAGGCAACTCCAAACACACACACATTCACACTTAGAAACAAGTCAATCTTTCTTAGATATTTACAAAGCTCCTTGAAAAAACCATGCTTGTTTAAACAAGTGAATGTAAAATAAATGAAATCTTTTATTAATACCCTTCTTCGATTAACTTCATTAATGGCGTGCTAGTTTGTGGGTTGGTGGCATTAACTCTTGATGATGCTTATCATTTAATTCAAGTTCTCATTCTTTTTGGATAACAAGATTGATTTGAAGTGCACGCCAAATGAGGTGCCACTGTCGTACCTTGGTAGTGGAGCACCTAAGTAAGTGGTAAGGTCAATACGTGAAGCCTAATGTAAGGCAAAGTGGCAACAACTAAAAAATGACGAGGGGAAGTCAGGGGTTGGGCTGGACAAGGAAGGTATACCCTTCCTTGGAAGCTTGACACTCAACCTTTGATAGGAAAAACAGTGCAAGGAAAAGAAAATAAACAAAGGAAAAAGAGAAAAAGAGAAAGGAAAAATAGGAAAAGAAACAAAGCCCAAAGCCAAAAGAGGGGGGTCCCCATTTTTCCAAAAATCAAAGAGGGGCATGAGTGTGAAGGTGCAACATAAACCAAGTGTAAACCCTAGACACCTTGAGCCTTACATCCCAAACCTAGCTAAACTCTAAACCCTACATTATAAACCCCAATCCTCGAATGCCAAACCACTACATCTAAACCTAGCTATTTAATCTAAACCCTAAACAAAAAAAATTACATCCTAAGTTCCTTAAACCGTTGAATATTATACCTTGAAATCTAAATCATAAAACATAGATATATCAAACCCCAAAAATTTGCTTGAACATTAAACCCCTAAGAGTATGATATTTTGAAACATGAACTCTTAGTGGTTTAATGTTCAAGAGTAAATAAACTCTTAACACCAAATCTTGAACTATAAACCCTAAATTCCATTTATCATGAACATTATAAACCCTACATCTAAAATAAATAAAGTAAACTCAATTTATACATTATACCTAAACCCTAAATATTACACCCTAAAATACCAATATCAAACACTATTAAAGTCTTAAGTAAAACCAAACTTTGAATCATGAAACACATTGAATCTTAAACTTTACATCACAAAACCAATCCACAAACTCTATTTCCATTTGTTGGAAGAATGAAGAAGGAGACCTCTGGTTTGTTGTCATTGATGCCAACATTGTTTGGTGACTGATTTTCTGCTCATCCGGTAAACTATGTCTATGCTACATTGATTCAATAATTTGGTTTGAAATTGCTCTCGGTAGAATATCGGCTCATATGATTTTAGAATGTTATTTAGGACTATTAGATGCAGCTTTGGTCAAGAATACAACAATCTAGATCAAATGAGTTGAAAGTTATAAAAGATAGAAGTTCGGCTTACAGTTTTTGGTATGCTCTTCTTTTGATCGACTTGATCATGTGGTTCACGCTTCATGAAAGTTTAAAGAGTTCTTTTTGTTAGGCCTGGGCCGACCTAAATCATGTCTTGTATATTTTTTTTGAGCACCAAAGAAGTTTTTGTTTTGAAGCCAACAAAATATTTTGAGTCAAGTATGCTTACATCCAATTAGGCCGACCTAATTGATGTATGAAGATGTAATCATGTATATATATAGAATATCCATATATTTTTCACATAGATAGGAAAATGTGATAGTGCAAAAATATGTGACAAAATGATATTGTGTGAAGTTGCTAATAATTTTTGATAGTTGTTATATACCTGCAAACCAGTGTAGGAGTTTTGTTTTCCAAAGCTTAATTGGATCTTTACTCAACACACAAAAGGTGCATTCTATCAGTTCACATTTTGGCAGTGAGCCACACTCTTTTGTAATCATTTTCAAGCTATGAGCCTTTCAAGGATAGTGTGCCCTATAATATTTTATGACCGGTTATAATATATTGTGAGTTAATCCTCACCGTGGTTTTTCCCATTTTGGGTTTTCCACGTAAAAATCTTGGTGTTTATGAGTAGTGTGATATTATGATCCCTTTCATGTTTTTACTTATAGTTGTTGCTAGACATGTTTTAACAATTGGATGGTTAGTAATCAAATGGTTTTGTAGAATACTGATTCACCCCCCTCTTAATATTCTGTGTGTTCAACACGCTTGACCCCAAATCTTGAATCATAAAAAACCTAGATGATAATCATTATATCTTAGGGCATAAACCCAAACTTTACACCCATAAGTTGTACATCCTAGACCCCAAACCCTACATCTTAAATCCAAAATGTTAAATGTGCTATTAAATCCCTAAGTTTAATACCAAAATTGAAACCCCTATATTTATTACCAAACTTGAAACCTATTAAATCATGAACCCCATTAAATCCTAACCCTACATAAAATTTACCCTAATGCTCAAACTTTATATCCTTTAACATTAAACCTATTGGAAAAATAAATATATGCCAAAACCTTAAAACCCAAAGAACAAATTTAGAACCCTAGAAAGCATAAACCTCCAATCCTTAATCGTTAGATAGATTAAAACCCTAAAATCCAAATTAGGTGTTCCCTACATCCTAAACCCCAAGCCCAAAATGTTTAAAACCACCAAACTAAACTTGCTAAGTTTTACATCTTATAAAAACCCTAGGAACCCTAAATACCAAACCTATGAATAAACCTCAAACCCTAAATGCTAAAATTTGTATATTTTTTTATGTACCTTGCATCCTTAAAATTTTAGAAACCCATATCATATCCCCATCAAACCCCAAATCCCTAATGTAATGCCAAAGTTGAAACTCAAATCTAAAAAACTTACACCTTAAATCCCATTGAATCCTAGCCATTAACCACAAACAACAAACCTCGAAAGGTTTCTAAAACCCTACATTCTAAATCCTAAACCATAAAACATAAACCGAGTATAAATCATGCAAAATTTAAACCCCACATCTCAAACCTAGTCAAATTTCAAGACTTATATTACAAATCATGGTGACCAAACCCTATTTCCCTTAATGTTTGAACCAATACCTAAATTAGGAAACCTTAGGCATTAAACCCTACATTATAAATCCTAAATTGAACTCTATACCCTAGATTAAAATTATCCTATCAACCTCAGGTTGTAATCCTTATTGTTTATTATTAAATCTCAAACCCCAAACCCTAGACCTGTGACTCAAAATCTTAAACATCAAGCATTAAACCCTAAATTTATAGAATTTGGGCACAAATAGGATAGTGTTTTATTGTAGTTGTATGTTATTTCTTACCAAAAAAATAAGATATTGTGTGCTGAACTAGAGGTCAATTTATCGCTAAAAGCATCAATTGCACATCAATGTTTAATGTTTATTATGATTGCTATAGATTTCAACAATGTTATAGAATAAATTTTATGTTTTCTTATCAATATCTTAGAGGTTTTATGTTATCTTGATACCACTTTAGCATAAGATTAATATTTTGGTTCACATTAAGATTCTACTATTGTTAAACACATTATTCAATCCTTTAAAAACACAATTATCTTTGTCTAAGTAATATGAAAAAATTCTCTAAAATAATGTATCAAGATTGGATGATGTATATACATGTATAAATAATCATTAGACAAATGAATGACTACTATATGGACTAATTCAATATAGCTCACCAATAAAAACATTAGAATAAATTTAAACTAAATTCCTCTTGAAACTAATGAAATTGTCATATATATATATATACGCACACACATACACACATGCACATTTATATATGCATATATGTATATCTACATACATATATACATACATATACATACATATACATGCATATATATATATATAATATATATACATACATACACACACGTGTATATATGTATATATGCATGTATATATGCATATCTACATACACACATATATATACATACATACACACACATGTATATATGTATATATGCATATCTACATATGTATATACGTATATATGCATGTATATATGCATATCCACACACACACACACACACACACACACACACACACACACATATATATATGTATATATATATATATATATATATATGCATGTATATATGTATATATGTATATCTACATACATACATACATATATATACATACACACACACACATTTTGAAATGAGATTGTAAAATTTTATATTTTGTGAGAGAGCATTAACCTCTCCTCTTCACGATTTTGAAATGACAATACAAAATTTCAATTTTGATGTTTATATTTAACATTTAGATATTTATATTTGACATTTGACATAGAAATTCATATTTAATATATTTGACATTGATACATATTTGACATGGATTTTTATGTACATTATATGCATAATGTCACAAAGTTGGTGATATGGATTATTTTTAGTTATGATCAATTTGATTTATAGGAAAATTCAAGGTAGGGTGAGACCCAAATTTTAATTTTGATGGAGGGAAAGGTTAGATGTTTTAATTCAAAATGATAGTTTGAGAAATAAATAAATATTAATGTGCTTATTTTAGAATATGTTTTTTTAAATGTAGGAATCAGATAGCCCCCCTATAAACTATAGTATGCTTGGTAAAAAAATTTCATGTGATCGACAATGCTATCATGACATGCCCTCTGGTACCATGCAAATAGGGGGAGATTGGATCTCGTGACCTCTTGCCTCCAACAAGATGCTTTAGCCATCATTTGAGAAAAAAGATTTAGTTTAAGTAAATTATTTTAATTTATTTAAAAGAGGAATGTTAGCTAATTAAATAATTTTTGATTTTTTTTTTGATGCATAAGAGTTTTTTAATATTTATATTAATAAAAAGCTTTAGAATAACAAGCACCTTCCATGCAGGAAAGAAGGCTAACACAAAACCCATGTAAACCAACCCTCAAGAGCCACCACAAAATTGAACCAGAGTTTATCAAACCACCAAATATTGCTAAAATTGACAACCGCTAACTACTGATTTTAAAATTAACAACCACTAGCCACTATAATGGTGAAAATATTTCAAAGCAAACCAAATCCAGACTGAACAAAAGGACAACCATTACCCAAAAAGAACAAAACCCCCCAACTTACAAGAATTTTTTTTAAAACTGTAAATTCTTCGAACTCCTTCCAGTCTTCTTTATCTATCGCCATCAACCCAAAAACCTTCTTTAGATAGATAATGGCAACTGCCGCCATTGCTCTATGCCTCATCAGTCCTGGACCCTGCAAATCCAAAAGGAACGAGTATGTTTTCACTGTATCCTCCAAGCTAACTTGTTCCACATCACAAGGGTGTGGGCATCCTCTGCCTTCTAGCACCACTCTAAGCACCCCATCAATGCCTTCAACCAGGTCTTCTTTGAACAACTTCAACAACAATTGCTTAGCCTCTGCCTTCGACTACAAATTATCCAATAGAGAGGCCATGAAATGAGATGAGACATGCAAATTATCTCTCCCATACTCCTTGGACTCCAAATTTCAAGTACCCAACACCATCTTCACCACTGCAAGCACCAACAGATCATACTTCACCAAAATCTATTTCAAATGCTGGTTAGTGACTTCCCTGAAAGAAGCCTGTCTCACCAACAAATGCAAGGATATTGGAATATCTACTTCGAATCAAGCAAGGCCTGCTACATAAACCTCCACTATAAATTTTGTACTCTTTTCCATCCTCAACCTCCTATCAAAGACACTTGATAGAAGGGAAGGCGAGAAACCACAGACTCCTCACATTAGAAGAAATGCATAATGCGGAAAAGAGCCAAGTTTACCATAAAGAGACCGAGATACGAAAACGTTGCCACCCCTTCTAATCGTACCAACTCCCAGTGTGTGAGATGTCACTACAAAAAATGCGAGCATGAATATCATTAAAAACCATCATCAAAGATCATAGTAGCCAGCTAAAACCCTGACAACCCTCGTACTACCGTCTTAATGACTACATCAACGTTTTCCACCCTAACTACCCAACTGCCACCACATACATGAAGAGCACCTTTCAATCGCCACCGTGGCATACATGCCACCCCCCTCCACCTTCTTGGAGGGGATGCCCACCCTACCACCCACAATTTTTGAATTTTTTTTAATTATAGAAGAAAAGATAAATTTAATTTTGTTTTTACTTAATGCTGGAGGGAAAATGATAAGTAATGAATTAATTAAATAATTAAAAATAATTTAATTAATATATATAATAAAAAGATTAAAATAATTAAATAATTAAAATTATTTAATTATTATGGATGAAAGTAGGAAAATATTAGCTTAATTAAATAGCTAAAAATTATTTAATTAACTATAGATAGAAGAAATGATAGGGATATTGATCAAATGACAAGATGAAACTATATTAGTCATTTCTAGGTGTTTACAAGATGTAAAATATTGGTAATCATAAATCATAACATGATGTATGTAAATAGACATGTCATCTAAAAATCATGGCTATATGGACATAGGGGTATCATGGTGTAGACACGCAAAATGTACAAGTTGACATTGCGCATCTAACTCTGATCTACTAACATCGTTTCTTCCTAAATCATCCCTCGGTCTAACTGTTTAATCAAATTCCCTTATCTGATTAAAGTCATCAATATTCGTCTCTTAATTAAATAATTTTTTTTTGTCTAATTAAGTCACTTTCCCTTGTTAATTAAATCAATTCATCTTATCTAATTATCCCTATTTTAATTAAATAATTAATTTTATTTAATTAAATCTCTAAAGTCTATCTATTAAATTGAATAAATTAAAATCTTATTTAATTTAATCTTACTTCAATCTCTTTAATTAAATAATCAAAACATGTTTAGTTAATTAAACTCATTAAATCATTTCCTCTCTTGTTTGATTTAAATTAATCCAAAAATCTAAGTCAAAATAAGTCAACTCACCTAATCATCATTAAACTAACATAATCATCATTTATTTAATCTAACCATAATTAAATACTAATCTCACCCACTTGCATTCTCTAGATATCTCCACTTGCACAAATAAATCAATTTATTGATTTATTAAATCTTCATTTTCCCTCAACAAAGCATTTTTTGGAGGAATATTTTTCTATTTCAAATTCAAAATTTGAATGACATGTCCTTCCAACATGTCATTTACTCTCTCTTACAAGTCCTTCCAACAAGGCATTTACTTCTTCTTACATGTCCTTGCCTTGAGCCAAGTGGCATTTAATGCAATTTTCTTTCCCCCTCTTACATGTCTTTTCTCAAAATTCAAATTCAAAAATGCATTTATTGGCACATTTGTCAAAACTTGCTCATTCCTCATCCAATCACATTTGGACAAGTGGCATTTTGCCATTGGCCAAATCTTTGTCCCACATTGCTCTATTTTGGCTTTGTTTCCATTTCAACATTCTATAAATAGAATGCTTCACCATGCATTTGATCATCCACAATTATGCAAAGTTATTATGCACAAATATCTCTCAAAATTCCATCCATCTTCTTAATTGGTTTATTGCAGATTTTGGAGCTTATTGAGAGACTTATCAAGTGGATCAATCATCTTCAATCAACATTTGCATTCAAGGAGTTGGGAAAGGGAAAATCTCCACACACCTATTTTCACCAACTCCCTCAAGAGATCAAGAGTTTGTTTGCATTAGATAGGATTTAATTGTTTCATTTGTGTTCTTCATTTTCGTTTCTTATCTTTTGCAAATTTCAAATGGATTTCTTGAGGAATCATTTATTTCTAACCTTGTGTTTGATCTAATTGTTTGCATGTTTATTGTGTTTGTGCAAGGTCTAGATTCAAATGGTTCACATATTGGCACTAGAAGGAGGGCTGATCAACAGATTCTAACACATTTTTAAAAAAAATTTTGCCCTTTTTTATAGTTTTGTTCAGAAATCCCTGTTTTAGCGCGCCTGGTCACTGTTATAGCGTGCCTAGTCACTGTTCTAGCATGCCTGGTCACTATTATAGCGTTCTTGGTCACTGTTATAGCGCATCTGGTCACTGTTATAGCGCTTCTGGTCACTGTTATAGCGCTTCTAGTCACTGTTTTAGCGCTCATGAGTCAGTTTTAAAATGACCATATCTTGGTCATATGAAGGTCTTTTTTGATGCTTTTTTTTTTGAAATAGGGTAGAATTTCGCAAGCTATCCAATGGTGTAAGTGTTTCTTAACTATAAATTAGTTAAAATTTTCAAATTTTCATTTAAATTAAAAACACATGATAACTTGGCTAAGTTGTAGGGTGTTTTGGTAAATGGTTTGTCTAACCCCTATATCCTTTTGTTTCTTTTGATCTAATCTAACATTTTGATCACTTTTGTAGGTTGGAAATCGAAATCAAAAGAAAGAGGAGCATGGGGATGATATTTTGTCTAATCAAAGTGTTTTTTAACACTTAAGTGTTTGTTTAACACTTCTTCAAAGTATTTGTCTTCCTTCTCCTTCTTAGGACACTAGTTTTCAATTGGGCTTAAAAAGAACCTTTTTCATTTCTTGCAAAGGATAAAATAAACTTTAGGATCACAACTTACTAGATTTGGTTTATTGGATTAACAATTGAACAAGGCAATTTCTCACACTTCATTTGGTGCTTTAAAACGAAATCATCATTGCTTTGAGGGTTTAAAAAGAACAAGTGTAGTTTTGTTTGTTTGTGAAGGCTTACTTAGACTAAAGCCATTGGAAAAGGATTTATGCGCTTCTCTCACACTTTATAGCGATCTTGAGAATCAAAAGGTCTTTTCCATGACTTTGGGTTGAGATAAAACAATCACCTCCACACTTCGATTTGGGCTTAAAATTGAACAAACTATTGTGCGAGTGTGAGTGGGGACTTTGTTGCGTACATTCTCTTTCCTTGTTGCCTACAAGGATTGATCGAGTTACGAATATTGTTTCTTCATTCGCTTTTGTTTATCTTAGAGGGCCCGCCTTGTGGGAAAAAGTAATCACCCAAGGGAACGGCTCAACCGGTAACACTCTAAAGCCAAGAGTATTTCCAGCCGGGATATAAATGTGGATATTGGAAGAAACATCAATATCACGCGGTTGACTCTGACAAGATGGATCCGAAAGGGGACTCTTGCCACGTTGGGTCAACTCCTACGAACGGAAAGTCCTTACTAGAACCCATGTGCTAGAATTTGCCAAAATCCTTTATCTATTTGTTGGTGCAAGACGTCGCTGAAGCCACCCCACACTCTTACGGTCTTCTAGTAGAGATGGAAAGCATGCCATGGGAGTTTCATGGGTGTTGATGCTTGGCTGCCCCGATTGACGTTAATGAGCCGTGGAGGGGAGCCAGTGGGGTCAAACATCTAACCATCCGCTAGAGATAAGCGTAGCTGGACTTGTCCAAGTGGGAATCTAACAAATATTGTCTTACACATCCATAGGATTGTACATGCTTTTGGGTTACAAAAACACATGCTTGTTCGTAAACATTGGAAAACAAACACTTAAACATGATCATGCAAATTTCAAACCCCTTTTGATAGAGCAAATACCTTTTGACAAATTTAAGTGTTGTTGCTTTCCCTTGGGATTATGTCCTTAGAGGTTTCTCAGCACTTGAATTTATATCATCATTTGCTCTAACTAGGGTTAACCTAGGAAATCCCTTTGCCTCAATTTCTTGGAACTCCCACACAACACTTTGTGGGAAGAAAAGGAATTTTGACATAGGACATCTTTAGTTTGAAACATAATCAAGAAAGTGTATTTGGTAAAAAGAAGTCATTAAAAGAAAAGATAAGCAATTGAGCCCCACACATGTCTTTTCAATGATTTCTCACAAGATCAAGATACAAAAACCCAAGAAAAGGAAACTTAGCCCAAAACAACATCAACAAAGACTCAAAAGGTTATATGATTTTAGAGAAAATTTGTTGGCTAATTTCTATAGACATGCTTCAAGAGACAACCCCACTTTATATTCATTTTACTACACACAAAATCCAAGATTGTTTCAAGGGATTGGATACCTTGCTTAGGGCATAACATGTTCTTCAATACCTTGGTCTTGTTAAACAAAAGTCTAAACTAGGGTCATTCTAAGATCAAAACAAACATTCATCCATCAAAAACATCATCAACCATAAACATCTCACCAACATTTTGAGAAAATCTTGACACAACTATGCTAGGCTCCTTTGGTAGACATCAAAACTTTTCAAACATGAGACTTTGAATTCTTCAAACATCAACATCAAACTTGTTCAACTCAAGTGTGTGTGAATGAATCCTTTTGCACACGCTTAGTTGAATTATCACTTTGTTCAAATTAATGGTGGATAGATGCATCCTTCTCCCATCACTAATTTGGATTATCTTTTGGTTAGCTTGTGAGTAGACACATCCTATTCTCACTCCTAAATCAAATTATCCTTTATGAGCATTAGTTATCTTTTTTAGATCATCATCCAAACATCTTGGGGATATCTCTTGCTCAAACATCAACATTCAAAAGATAGAATTCAAAGTCTAAACATCAAACAAACATCAATCAAAGCAAACCCAAAGTACCTAGCATCACATCAAGATTTTCAATACAAATTCAAAACTTCCATTCTCATCCATATATCATACACCTTTCATCTTCACATCTTTGATCTTTTACACATCCTAGTTTGCTCTTTTATGGTTCAAACAAGATCACAACACAAGAGGAACATGGAGTTAAATCAAGAAACATCAACCACAAGTGATCTAAGCCAAAACATTCTAGAAATCCAAAACACACCACTTCCAAACCTCACTATCACTACACACGATCCACAAAAAGAGGTCTTGGTGGAAGACATCACACCAACAGAAC
Organism: Sequoia sempervirens; assembly: GCA_007258455.2. Lineage (NCBI taxonomy): Eukaryota > Viridiplantae > Streptophyta > Pinopsida > Cupressales > Cupressaceae > Sequoia > Sequoia sempervirens. The sequence goes on along the minus strand of VDFB02058242.1, from coordinate 313,887,939 downwards.
TAAGTGAGGAAGAAGTTCTTGAGATGCTCAAACAACCAAAACTACAAAAGTTTCTTCGCGTAATGACTAAAATAAATCCATGAATTCTCAACACTGTTGAGGATGCGCTTCTTGTACCAAATGACCAAAACACCCTTCCACAATCAACCACTTCCATTACTGCCATAGAACCTACTATCAACGAGGATGATACCCTCTTCAACACCCATCAAAATCCACTTTACAACCCACTTGGATTTATCGATACATTTGAGGTTCCTTACCATACCACCTCATCATTTTCCCTTGACACGCAAGTGTCTAGACCTTTGGTACAAGCAAGCTCATCCGAAATAGAGAGACCCTACGGATTTGTCTCTTCATTTGCACAAGAAAATTTTCCACCATTCAAACCATTCACACCTCCCACCACGTCAACACCATATTTTGGTTTAGGGATCCCCCCTTTACCTAAATTTCCACCTTTCCCTAACATAAATCGCCCCATCCAAATCAATTCATCCAACCAAGGGGGTACATCACATCTTTCAAACACACCATCCACATCAAACCAATTAAAGCGTTGGCTAGTCGAGTAGCCGGATTATGCTCGGATACGCTGTTTGCGTGCGTCTCTGCCGTTCTGCCGCTTCGCCTGGTCACCGTTTCTGTCGCTGCTTGCATCCCCAGTGCTGTCGCCGTTTCCATGTCATCGCCATATCGCTCGTCAATCCATCGCTTCAGTTCAATCCATATGATGTGATCAGATCGTCAGGTACGATGGTTCCAGAGGCAGCGCCGGCTTGATTTGTCGGCATTGTCAGGCAGTTGCATTTTAAACCTGCTTATTGCACCCGGCTGCTCGAAGCTGCGGCCAGATCAGGCTCAGGCATGCGACGCGGCGGCGGCAGAGCGCGACAGAGTTGATCACGAGCACGTTTGCAACAACAACACTAACCAGGCTTCTGGTGCCTAAAGCGCTAAACTACACAAACCACAAGCTACTTCAAGCTACACAAGCTACACAAGCTGCTCAAGTCGCACAAGCCGCACAAGCTGCTCAAGCTGCAAAAGATGCCCAAGATGCCCAAGCACGAGTGCAAGCACAAGCGCAGTACTTCGCACAACAACAAGCAGCCCAACAACTCGCATATCAGCAAGCATTAGAGCAATACCAAGAGCAACAAGAAGCAACACAACAAGCCCTAGCTGATCAACAAGCATTGTTGGACCAACAACAGCAAGCACAACAAAAAGCTCTATTAGCGCAACAACAACAAGATCAACAACAAGCGTTGTTGAAAGCATACATGGCACAACAAACAAACATTCCACCCATTCAAACACCCACTCCACCCCCCCATAACACCTTCATTCCACCTCCTGATCCACAATTGGATGTCACCGCACAAATAAAATTTCTGTCACAACAAGTGCTTGACCTTCAATCAGGAAGGACACCAAAACCACAAAAAAACCTATGCCCTTATCCATTTGATAGGAGCGTAGAAATGAAACCATTCCCAAAAGGGTTTGAGATCCCTAAATTTGACAAATATCGCGGAACGGGTAACCCTGAAGATCACATCAGGGAATTTCAAGTACATTGCATGGAGGTGGCTTACGACGAAACGTACTTGATGAGATTATTCCCAAGAAGCTTGGCTGGAAACGCTATTGATTGGTTTTCTCGACTTTCTGGAATCAAAAAATTCCAGGAAATCATAGATGCCTTCATACATAATTATTCCTTCAACACTCCCATGGAGGTTAGCTTACAGGAATTATCATCTCTCAAACAAGGGAAAAATGAATCATTCGGTGCTTTCTTACAACGATGGCGATCCAAAGCTAATCAAAGCAAGTGGTCCATGCCTGAAGAGCAACAAGTGGGAACTATCATTGCGAATCTTGATGGGCCCTTGGCCTTCCACCTCAAAGTGCAAAACATCACCACTTACGACCAGTTGATCCCTAGGGCACTCAATATCGAACGAGCCCTTGCCACACAGGGAGAAACTTCATCATATCAAGAAGGCCACTCATCATCCAATTATCATGACAAACCACGAACATGGGCAAAGAATCGTAATGTAACCAACGATGGTGTCGTTGACACCAAGGTTGTCATTAGTGCCCCACGGAAGAACAATCCACCATCCCAACAACAACAACACCAAAATACCAATCAAAGCAATCGACAAGTCAATACTGTGGTCCAACCATCCCATAACCAAAACACAAACAACACTGATAATCAAGGAGAACCACAGCGAAACAAGTTCTTCCCCAAACGAAAATACACACTCCTTAGGGAACCTGCTGAAGCAATCATGAAAAGATTGGTAGATGAAAAATTGATAACGGTCCCTACACATAATAATTATCAAGAACCATCGGTCAAGCCACCATGGTATAATGAGAATTATCTTTGTGACTTCCACAAACTCAAGGGACACACGACAAACAACTGCATGAGGCTCAAAAATCTAATTCAAGACCTCATAGATGACAAAATCATAGATGTGGAAGCACCATCAGGAAACAAAGATCTCAAGATTTACACGAATCCGATGCCGAATCATGGCAACAAAGGAAACAAAGATCAAGACAAAGGAAAAGGGGCTTATAAAAATGTCAACCACACATACGAGGGTGTTGTGCTTGTTTAGACGAGTTTTGTGGAGTCATCACCATCAAAGGGGCCCAAGCCGATTGTGGAGTCACCACAAGAGGTGGAAAGGTTACCATTGCAGCACCATCCCAACCAAGCAGAAATTCCACATCCAATCCAAGGTCTAACCCTAGTGGCTATAATGTCTTGGATCAATTGAAAAGAACCCCTGCACATATCTCCATCATGGAGTTACTCAAAATCTCATCTGCACACAAAAAGATTCTAGAAGAAGCTTTGGCGTCATCTACTGTCCCCGCAGATCTAGATACAGAACAATTCCAAGCTATGGTCGCAAGTATCACCACACCTAACATTCTTACATTTTCTGAACAAGACTTCCCCACACAACCATCTCACAACCGTGCACTTCATCTGGAGGTGTACGTAAATAAAAAGAAAGTCAAGAGAGTCTTGGTGGATGGAGGTGCAGGCTTAAATATTTGCTCCTTAAAGCTTCTAAAGAATTTGAACATTTCAGAGGATTCAATTGACAAAGGAAAAGGCATCACAATAAGAGCATACGATGACCAGGAAAGGGTATCCCAAGGCACCATTCAGCTTCCTGTCCAGGTTGGACCCGCCATCATGCAAACCAACTGTCAGGTCTTGGACCTCGATTTACCATACAACATTCTCCTAGGGTGACCATGGATACATGCAATGCAAGTTGTAGCTTCAACCTTTCATCAATGTGTGAAATTCACACATGAGGGTCAAGAGGTTACTATCCATGGAGATCCTGAGCCATTTTCCTACTGCAAAAATCTAGAGGAAAAATACTACAAGATCCCGCAAGTACCCAAGAATGATGAAGGCCCATCAACACCTTATGTGGATCCTGCCACTCTCACTTCTGCGACAGAGACACCCTCCACCCCCGCCATCCCCGCCTTTTCTGATATCAAAGTCATAATACAAGATGATGGTTGTGGAAACTATTCAATGCCTAAGAATGCTTTTGTAGTAGGAGAGCTACCACAATCTCCTAGATCAAGAGGACGACCACAATCACAAGAAGCTTCAACATCTCAAGGCTCCTATGAATGAAACCCTACCTTCACAAGTGCAGGAGATCTTGGTCAGGAAACATTAGAGGGGGACTTATCTCATCTCCTCTATCGAGATGATATACCAGCAGTTGAATTGCCTATGGATGAACGAAACAAAGGTATGAAGATGATGCTCTTGATGGGCTATAACCGGAACCAAGGGTTAGGCCAAGATAATAACGGGCGTGTAATACCCATTATACCTGAGAAGCAAATAAAAAATCTTGGCATTGGTCATCCTACTCCTAAGGTAACTGTACTTGGTCGAGGTGCCCAGGATAGACGGAACCGAACGCCTCCTCAGGAATCTGTAGCTACTCCAAAATCCTCCATGACTTTAGGAATGCCCACTGATTTAACTGAGTCACCAGAAATAGGATTACCTTTGTTGTTTGAGGATACTAATGTCCTTATGATTAGCACCTTGTCTTATGAGTCTGAAAACCAAAGCAATGAAATCCGATTAGTCTATCCCCAACTGATTGATTACGACCAACGAGGACCACCAATTCTTGACATGTTTGAAAACGATGAGGCGCTCTCAGAATTCATGGGACTTAGGGATGACATTCCATGTGGGGATCATAAGGCAGGTTTTATCATAGAGCTGGATACACATGCATACTATGGAGAAACAATTGAATCCCTCAGTCGCAAAAATAAAAAAATTGAGAATAATCTCCAAGTCCTTGAGTGAAAACCACTTTGTGGCACTCTCTGACTCTGAAAAAGTAAAAAGAAAGGACACATCCAATGGTGAAAACCTCTCTGAGGTGCCTGAGGATGGGGGATTCAATCTTCCTCTTACAACTATACACCAAGAAAAGTCAGCTATGCTAGTAGAAAAGTGCAACCCCATCAATCTGGGAACACAAGAAACTCCTCATATTACATTCTACGCTAAGTCATTATTATGCAAAGAATAGGAGGAGTTGGCTACCTTCTTAAAGGAGAGGAAGATAAATTTTGCGTGGACCTATGCTGATATGCCAGGATTGGATCCAGAGGTAGTGGTTCATCACTTGGCAGTCTATCCTGAAGCTAAACCTGTAAAACAAAAGTTGAGAAAGATGCACCCACAGATTGCTCTATTAGTCAAGATGGAACTCCAGAAACTACTAGATGTGGGATTCATATGAACGATCGCCTACCCTGAGTGGGTCTCCAATCTAGTACCGGTTTCAAAACCAACTGGGGGCATAAGAATCTATACGAACTTTAGGGACTTGAACAAGGCTTGCCCAAAAGATGATTTTTCGTTGCCTAACATTGATATGATTGTAGACATGACCGTGAGGCATGAGATGCTTTCCTTGATGGATGGATTTTCAGGCTATAATCAGATAAGAATTGCAGAGGAAGACCAACATAAAACATCTTTCACTTGTCCTTGGGGCACATACTGCTGGAACGTAATGCCATTCAGCTTAAAGAACGCTGGGGCCACATACCAAAGGGCCATGACACTAATATTCCATGACATGATCCACAAAACAATTGAGGACTATGTCAATGACATCCTAGGAAAATCCAAAAAGAGGAAGGATCATATATCGGTCTTGAGTGCTATCTTTGACAGACTAGAAGAATACAAGGTTCGTTTGAATCCCAAGAAGTGTGTCTTTGGCATACAATCAGGAAACCTGTTGGGCTACATAGTGTCAATGAGAGGCATTGATATTGATCCAGAAAAGGTGAAAGCAATACTTGAAATGGAAGCTCCTAGGACATTGAAACAACTGAGAGGTCTCCAAGGTAGGCTTCAGTCAATTCGCAGGTTCATAGCACAATTAGCAGACAAACAAATCCCTTACTCTCACTTACTCCACAAGGGGGTAACATACAAATGGGATGAAAAATGTGAACAAGCCTTCAACAAAATCAAGGAATATCTGTTAACACCTCCAGTACTAAGGCCTCCAATTCAGAACAAACCATTGATCCTTTATATCTCAGCAACTGCAGCAGCCCTTGGTGCTCTCCTAGCACAACATGATGAAAATGGAATAGAAAGAGCCATCTACTACATCAGTCGTACAATGGTGGGCCATGAGTTAAACTATACATTCATTGAAAAAGCTTGCCTAGCAGTGGTGTTTGCATCCCAAAAATTCAGACACTACATGTTGGCACACAAGATCAAACTCATAGCTAAAATTGATCCCTTAAAGTATCTTCTTTCAAAGGAAATGCTTATGGGAAGAATGGCTAAGTGGGTAATGATATTATCAGAATATGACATTGAGTATGTGGAGCGCAAGGCAATCAAGGGATAGGTCATTGCAGACCAACTGGCAGATGCACCTATCTATGCGGAGAACCCACTTGTTTCAGAATTTCCAGATGAATCCATTTTCAACATTGACATAGCTACTCATTGGAAGCTATACTTTGATGGATCCTACACACAACATGGGTCAGGAGCTGGTATCTTCTTCATCACTCCACAAGGGGATTGTATACCAAGATCATACAAACTAGCATTCCCTTGTACCAACAACATTGCAGAATATGAGGCTTTAACTATAGGTCTCAGGATAGCAGTACAGTGGAACATTATGGCATTGAAGGTATATGGAGATTCACAACTTATCATAAATCAAGTGAACAATGAGTACCAAACAAAGGATGATAAGCTAACTCCATACAAAAGGCTGGTGGAAAATCTCAAGGAATCTTTTGTTGACATCACATTCGAGCAAGTACCAAGAACAAACAACAGAGTAGCAGACGCAATGGCAACTATTGGATCACTCTTAGAGATCCCTCAAAATGTTCTGAAATATGACTTCTTAGTAGAGCAGCTTCTCGTACCAGCATTCAAGGTACCGGGGTCAGAATTTGTGGGCAAAATCGTTGGTCTGAATGATCAGTGGTACCAAGACATTTACACATACCTTAGGATAGGTATCATTCCCGCCGATTTGCGTTCAAGCCTTAGACGAACCTTTATCAAGAAAGCATCTCGTTTTGTCATTTTAGGAGAAACCCTATATCGCAGAAGCATAAAAGGAACCTTACTAAGATGTCTTAACCCCGAGGAGGCTTCGGCTGCCCTAACTGAGGTGCACAACAGCATCTGTGGTTCTCATTCGAGTGGCATGACCTTGTCTAAGAAATTGCCAAGGAGTGGGTATTACTGGCCTACCATGGACATAGAGGCATATGAATACGTCAAGAAGTGTCTACAATGTTAGCAACACGGGGACCTCATCCATGCTCCAGCTCAAGAGCTTCATCCAATCATCACACCATGGCCCTTTTCACAGTGGGGACTCGATCTCATTGGGAAAATCACACCCACCTCATCCAACGGCCACAAATTCATTATAACTGCAACTAAGTACTTCACCAAGTGGGTTGAAGCCATACGTATGACCTACATAACAGGAAAATAGATCTCAAAGTTCATCCTGAACTATCTCATATGCCGCTATGGTGTCCCACAAGCCATTATCTCAGATAATGGGACACCATTCAAAAATCAAGAAGTCCATGACCTATGTGATAAGTTCAAAATCCAACATCGCTTTTCCACCCCATACTATCCCCAAGGCAATGGCCAAGCAGAAGCTACAAATAAAACCATCCTCAAAATCCTTAAGAAAACAGTCAATGACGTAGGTTGTGACTGGCATTTGCAGCTTAATCATGCCCTTTGGGCTTACTGAACTAGCATCCGCACACCCACTGGTGCCATACCATTTTCCTTGGTCTACGGATCAGAGGCCATCTTTCCCATTGAGATCGAGCTACCATCCCTCAGAGTATCATTGCAAAACCTCATCACGGACGAGGAGTATCGAGTTTCAAGACTGAATGAGCTGGAACTGTTGGACAATCGATGTTTGGATGCTTTAAACCATCTGCAAGTGTATCAGAATAGACTAAAAAGGAGCTACAACAAGAAAATCAGAAGCAGAACTTTCCAGGTGGGAGAATTGGTGCTAAAAGAGAATCAAAAGAATGTCTTGAACCCAAATGGCAAGGGCAAGTTTGAACCCAACTGGCTAGGACCCTTTGTCATCACAGCAAGCTACAAATTAGGGGCATATCAGTTATCAACACTTGAAGGGGAACCCCTACAGGAGCCAATGAATAGCTCCCATTTCAAAAAGTTTTATGCCTAAATCTTTCAAGGTATAGAACCAAAAAATCCAAAAAAAATCATAAAAAGTCCTGAAAAAATGGTTACTTCGGCGAAAACCTGGCAAACAGGTGTCTTGGTGACAATAAAAAAAATCAAAAAATCAAGAAAATAGTAAAGAGAAAAATCGTCCTCTAGTGAAAACCACTTCGGTGGCACTTTGGGCAAGTACCTTGGTGAAAACCTAGCAAACAGGCACCTTGTGTAAATAAGCACTCTCCATCCATCTTGGTCTCCACGACTTGCTTTGCATCATTAACTCACCCATCACATATCATCGCATTTCACCCTTCCATCTGCATCTGCACTATAGCTTGGTCTTGCGTTTGTGTCATGATTCCTCCTAGAGCTACTCGACCCACTTAAAAGGTCAGTTTGTCCTGCCTATATCGGAGTAGTCTATCACCTCACACTGGGGGCACGTTCTCATCGGATCGGATTCGTGTATGATCTTAAAGTCCTCAAAATAAAAAAATCCCAAAAACATGCAAAACATTGCAAAAATCCAAAAATAGGTCAAAAAGTCATTCAAAAAGTCAAAAATAGAGTCGTCTCGTCAAACTACGTTGTCTCTGAGCCTGAACGTAGGCAAGGTTGATCTTTGATTATCCCCCGAGACATTTAGGTCAGTCCTATAGGAGTCTGTCATAATAAACCACCATCTCATCATGTATATCTTCATTTGTAAATCGGTCAGGTTGTCAGTCGAACTACGTGGTCTCTGCGTGTATAACGTAGGCAAGGCTATTCTATTGATCAGCCCCCGAGGCCCCTAGGATAGGTCTTTAGGTTAGTCTCTTGGTCAAAATCTCAGAAAATCTCAAAACATTGGAAAATTGAAAATCAAAACATTTGAAAATCTTGAAAAAATACCAAAAACAGCCTCAAAACATGGCAAAAACTCAAAAAAAAAAATCCAAATATTTGAAAAAAAAAAAATCCATTCGCCTCATCTCGCTTACACTAGCAATAATCAATCATCCATAATAAATTGTCATCACCCTCAACCTTTGGTAAAACAGTCGGAAACAAGTCTAGCAGTCAAATGTGAAAACCTAAACTATCAAAATCTCAAGTATAGGTCAGTTAGCAAGCAAGTTGGTCAACTCTTTTCTTATCAATGGAATATAAATCATAAATCAATTTCATCATCATTTGATAAAAGCATGTCCTAGGATCCGTTCCGACAATGGGCACTTTTATGAAACCAACCACTTTGGGTAAATGAAACAATGTGTCATTAAAATGTCCTAGGATCCGTTCCAATAATGGACATTATCTTTTGGCAATAAGTTTCGGCTCCCATCTTTCGAAACATCATTTCTCTCGGCTAACGGTACGACGAACATTAGTTTGTTTTCTCACTTACTTTATCTTGTTTGATTTATCTCATTGTGCTCATTCCAAGGACCTCTCGATGATGTCCGAACGAAGGATTTAGAGAGATAGGAATGGGGCAACGATCATTATCTTTTGTCTGCTATGCTTGTTGGATATCTTTGTAATATAACCTTGGTCATGCGTGCTTTTGTTTAGTCTATAGCGAGGGTGTTTTAAGTTTCTTGTTGACCACATAGAAAGGCTTGCCTTCCTATGTTTTGGTCCGAGATATTTGAAATATTTGAACTATTTTCTGGACAGGGTTCCGTATGTCAGGTGTGAACAAGAATACTCCTATCTGATTTGTCGAGTCAAAGTCCATCACACTAGGTACAACGCCATCCTGGTTCTTGATACCTTGATGCATCGTACTGCATGTATTATCAAACATAAGGAAATCCACCCTTTGAAAATCCCAACTCCATGGCAAGTAGTCATCACCATTTGCATGATCATCTCATTCTTTCATTCTTCTATCACATTCTTCTATCTTTACTAACATTTCTATCCCAGTTGGTACATGAAGCTACCCACAGCTAATGAATGTCCATTCATCTACATCAACCACTCCTCTCGCATTTTATCGCGATTTTGATTGGCAATTGGCATTCCCATTCAACATCTTGAGGGGGCAATATACCAGTGCAATTCTTCTCACTGGGGCAATAGTGGGGCATCCGAAAAATCAGAATTTTTTTGATTTTGATCATGACAAGATCATTCTTTGAATCAATGCAACAAGTACATTGCTTCAAAGAGGGGAAAAATGTAGACACGCAAAATGTACAAGTTGACATTGCGCATCTAACTCTGATCTACTAACATTGTTTCTTCCTAAATCATCCCTCAGTCTAACTGTTTAATCAAATTCCCTTATCTGATTAAAGTCATCAATATTCGTCTCTTAATTAAATAATTTTTTTTTTGTCTAATTAAGTCACTTTCCCTTGTTAATTAAATCAATTCATCTTATCTAATTATCCCTATTTTAATTAAATAATTAATTTTATTTAATTAAATCTCTAAAGTCTATCTATTAAATTGAATAAATTAAAATCTTATTTAATTTAATCTTACTTCAATCTCTTTAATTAAATAATCAAAACATGTTTATTTAATTAAACTCATTAAATCATTTCCTCTCTTGTTTGATTTAAATTAATCCAAAAATCTAAGTCAAAATAAGTCAACTCACCTAATCATCATTAAACTAACATAATCATCATTTATTTAATCTAACCATGATTAAATACTAATCTCACCCACTTGCATTCTCTAGATATCTCCACTTGCACAAATAAATCAATTTATTGATTTATTAAATCTTCATTTTCCCTCAACAAAGCATCTTTTGGAGGAATATTCTTCTATTTCAAATTCAAAATTTGAATGACATGTCCTTCCAACATGTCATTTACTCTCTCTTACAAGTCCTTCCAACAAGGCATTTACTTCTTCTTACATGTCCTTGCCTTGAGCCAAGTGGCATTTAATGCAATTTTCTTTCCCCCTCTTACATGTCTTTTCTCAAAATTCAAATTCAAAAAATGCATTTATTGGCACATTTGTCAAAACTTGTTCATTCCTCATCCAATCACATTTGGACAAGTGGCATTTTGCCATTGGCCAAATCTTTGTCCCACATTGCTCTATTTTGGCTTTGTTTCCATTTCAACATTCTATAAATAGAATGCTTCACCATGCATTTGATCATCCACAATTATGCAAAGTTATTATGCACAAATATCTCTCAAAATTCCATCCATCTTCTTAATTGGTTTATTGCAGATTTTGGAGCTCATTGAGGGACTTATCAAGTGGATCAATCATCTTCAATCAACATTTGCATTCAAGGAGTTGGGAAAGGGAAAATCTCTACACACCTATTTGCACCAACTCCCTCAAGAGATCAAGAGTTTTTTTGCATTAGATAGGATTTAATTGTTTCATTTGTGTTCTTCATTTTCGTTTCTTATCTTTTGCAAATTTCAAATGGATTTCTTGAGGAATCATTTGTTTCTAACTTTGTGTTTGATCTAATTGTTTGCATGTTTGTTGTGTTTGTGCAAGGTCTAGATTCAAATGGTTCACACATGGTATGTGGAATAAATATCATAATGAGGTGTCACAACACCATAAATAGATAAGGAGGTAGAACCACACCATTAATATCCATCATATAAGGTATATCATGAGATAAAACCTCACTAGACATGTAATCATCACTACCACAATCAAAAGGATCATCAATAATCTTGTGGTTAAATGAAATAAATATATCTAATAATAAACAATGATCACTAACCAATTCCATGAAGGAAAATATAATATATGGTGGAAAAAATCTTCATAGAAAACACATCCTTCGATCCTTAACATAATATACCATGAGAGTATAAGGATAAAAGGATGATGTGTATAAAATATATAAATGGTTCAAAATAATATATATATATGCATGCATATCTACTAATAAAAGTGACATACAAGGAGTCATGTGGAATGAATGAGGTATATCACTATCTTTATTAAAACCTTAATCATAAAATAATATGAAGATGTAAATAAATTAAAGATAAATATTAGAATATATAAAATATTAAAATAAATAAATAACATATTTAATTTTACATTTTTTAAATTTAAATAGTTCATATTTTTATGTAAAGATTTACAAGATCTTAGCTAAAAAAATTTGTTAAAGTTTTTTCACTTTGCTAAAATTTTGTTTTACATAAACTACATTAAAAAAAAGTAATCATTTAAGCGAAAACATCTTTACAAAAATGTTCCAATTGAAGCACTTTCAACTAGAACTACTTATGCGGTAGCTCATCTACCTCCACATTCCAATAATTTCAAGAAACTTTCAACTTCACCTTGATATTTCTCTAACTAGATTGTATTTTTGAAAATCCAAAAATACCCTTTTTGTAGATCCCATAGTTTGGAATATATATATATATATATTAGTTTTTATTATGCTTTTACAAATTTATGATTCATAGGTTACTATAATAAAACATGAGGCTAATTATAAAATTTTAAAGAATACTAAATCATATTAAAAATATTAAAAAATATATAGTGCACCAGAGGAGAGAATATTCTCCAAGTGGGCATACTTTTTTTTTTCTCATGATAAAAAACTTTAGAAAAAAAATGACATCTAATGAAACTATGACATTTTGAATAATTTTGAATTTAAAAAACTGCAAAAAAAGATTGATTATATTTTTTCCATTGACTAGATTTTTGAGTTATCTAAGTAGGAAAATATTAAATAGAAAAAAATGTACTTTCTTTTTGATGTCCTATTCACCTCTCTTTTTCTCAAAAAATTCAATAATTAGACTTATTCTCTTAACTATATAAAAATCTATATATCAAACCATTTTTTTAAAATTCAAACAATTATAAAGATAACTTACATTAAGAGTTCTAAATTTGATTAATTTATGTTATTTTAAAATTTAAAATATAAACATCACTTTTAGTTGTTCAAGTTGAAAAACTGTATTTGTGTTAGTCAATTCCTTTATAAAAATGTGATACAGTTATGGAAAATTTCCTTAATATATTATTTAATGAAGTTGTAAGATTACATGGATTACTAAAAAGTGTAGCATTGGATAGAGGCATAAGATTTTTTGTTCAATTTTGGAGAATATAATGGAAGAATTTATGAAGATAGACTTGAAATTAAATTCAACACATCACCCATAGTTGGATAGACAAAGGTAGTTAAAAAATGTTTTTGATTTGAGGTAAAAAAATGGGTTTTGAAGGCGCTCAAAACCCTTTACAAAAGAAAGCAGCTGAAACTAAAGAAAACTACAATAAGTATATATTAGCCCATACATAGCGAACCAATAGCAAAATGTTAGCCAAAAAGGAGGACCCCAACCAACAACACTACATGTTTTTGAGAATATCAATAGCCTCCACGTCACTCGCCACAACCTTTTGAGCATCTTTGAAGACATCAGACAAATCTTTGCCAGGAGCCCCAACTTGAGCCTTAGTCTTGTTTCTAGTTCTAGCACCAGGCCCATCTGTGTTCACCTCATTAATCAAAACATTATTCTTATCCCCACCCTTATCAACAAATACCTCCTCCTCCATTAGCATGCCACCATCACCAATCTCTTCAGCATTAATAGTTTCCTTGCGATTCTTGGCACTAACAAAAGGAGAGTTAATACCAACAAATTAAAAGTTAACAATTGACTTAGTCACCTCCCCACCCTTGACCACACTAGCACAAATTTTTTCCAATTGATCCTCAAGGGTGAGAACTCTACCTTCCAGATTCTGTTTCATCTTAAAAGTTTCCTCTACCACAATATTTAAGGAATTAAACAATTCATCAATTTGGTTTGAATAGAGGACTCTTCAACCTTACTCATCGCACACCTAACTTTGACATTTGTCATATTAAGTTCATGAAAAAACAATTTGAACAATTTGAACAAAACAATGGAACCCTCTCTAGCAGTTCCCAGAACATCAGAGGTATCTTCCAAGTCTATCAAAATTGAAAACCCCCTTCCCCGCAACAACTTCCTCCTCAGAGGAGCTAACCTTATTCTGACTAGTAGATACTTCCTTATCTTTCCCAACAACAACCAACATTTTGTTTTTGGATGGAATTCACAATCTCTTCAGCCACCGCCTTTCTTTTCTTCAGCCACTGAAGGTCTGTAGTTGGGATATCCACACCATCCTATTCGCCAGCAACCATAGCCTTACCTTTTTGCTGCAAATCCAGGTTCACAACTGGGGAAACATCAACATCCTATCCACCCATGATTGTGAGAGGAGAGACCCTCTTTAGCATTTGAATCGCAGACCTTAGAACCTGTTTCTTCTTACTTCCCTCCTCCAACTCCTTTTTCTGCTTAGACATAGGGGGTGGCGATGACGCCTTGCCATACAAATCAAACTTCTCCTTCACACAACACTTGGAAAATTAACAACCACCTCATCACTGCAAGTCTCATAACCCTTATTAGGGAAGAAATCCCCTTTCTTAGACTTTCCCATAGTAGGGGGTTGTGGACCCACCTCCATAGATGCAAGAGAGTCCTGGACAAAGTCCACATCCACCTCAGAATCTAGCTCCTTCTCCAAAATAAGTTTTCTCTTCTTCCCTTTTTTACTAGCCGACTTATCTTTTGAGACAGTCTCGTACTCCTCTGCTGGCTTTGACTACTTACTCTTTGGGGTAGCAATCGACTTAGCCACCTCAAAAGATTTGGAATATTAAAAAATTAAAAGAATTAACCCCACATGTAGAACATGATTTTTGGGGTTTCTCTTATGGTCCTTGAGACCAAAATCCAACAACGCTAGGAGATAATAGAGAAATGAAATCCTTTTCTTGTGGCATAAATGATTAAGCATAAGGAAGTGGTAAGAATTTACCATGGAGAAGTGTCCTTCCAGGGTGATATAACACATGAGTTCCTTGGCCACATCTCCCCACAGTGCCTTGAAAGAGCTCCTCTGGTAACCCCCACTCTTCATAGTCTTCAAGTCCTTAGCTTCATCCCCCTTGAAGAAGATTTGCATAGCAGTTTGGGACTCCTTGTCTCTAAAAACTTTCATAACATTCATGGGAAAACCAGTGATATTTGCTATAAATTCTTCATTCACATTAAACTCTATTCCTCCCAACTTCAACACCCTATTGTTCCATGCTTTTTCAAACAATGTCATAGTCTGTGGATTGTTACCATGCAATCTCTCCAGGTATGGAGTCAACCCTCCTTTCTCTAACACCTGCCAAACTTTGATTTCTTCTTGGTAGTTTCACAAGAGAAGGGCTCTGCATGGTTCCTATCACCACCCATGTCTACAAAATTTGTAGAGTCTAAAAGCTTGAAAGCTCTCGACACAGTGAGAAGAAACCTTAGGAAGATGATGTAAGGAATGCCCAAAATTCATGTGAAAATGGAATTAAGGCAAGATAGAATTATGAGCCTAGAGTTCCATTCCCTATGGATATCAACCACCGTACCATTAGCACATTTCAAATATGGCTTACCATCCCTCCACATAATCATCGTCCACGTGAAGATATTCATGCACGCCGCAAGCCATAATAAATCCTCAAGCAATTTAAATTTGGAAATCATGATTAATACTTGCTATTGCCTCTATAGGGAGGGGGTCATTCAAACTCCATTCCCTAACACCTCTTACTCCAATATTAGCAAAGAAATCCATTAATTCGTTGCCCTCTCTCAAAATATGAGAGATGTGATATTCATCAAAAGAATTAAGAATATCAATAGAGTCCCTAATCAAAGAATCAATAGTCCATGAAGGGGTAGTACAATTTTTCAAATTATTGATGATATTAAGAGAATCACCCTCTAGCCAAACTTTCTTAAAGCCTTTGACTTGTTCCAACTTAAGACCATGATAGGCTGCAACCACTTCCACATAAGGTAGTTAACAAATGTTTATATTATTCATTAAAATGTTTAGTACTAAAGGTAATAAGTAATTGAGATATTTCTTTAGAACTAGATGAGTTCTTATAATAATTTAATGAACAAGAGAATATGAAAAACACCATTTGAGATAGTATATGATAGTAGTCCAATGAATGTATGACCTGAGATATATCATAAATATAGAGAGAATATGAGCATATGTAGAAAAAATTATAGATCATATTAATGTATTGCATGAAGAGTAATAAAAAAAATAGAATTTAGATGAATTCCAAGTATAAGGAGAAGGATGACAAGATGAATTAAAAGGAATATGTAGTAGAATATGAAGTGATGATATATTTGAGGAAATATTTTAACAAAGAACATATAATAAGTTGAAGATGAAGAGTTTTGGCTCTTATAAGATCATCAAGAAGTTTTATTCAAGAGATACAAATGAAGTTGAATTACCAAAAAGTTTGGGTATATAATTGTTGGCTTGTTTTTTTTTTTGATGAATAGGAAACTATCTATATTAATTCAAATGTAAAGATACATATTCACAAAAAAAGGGTGGGTGGTAGAAAGGCACACCCCAAGAGTCAAATGGGAAATGCCCTGAAAATCAACAGATCACATGGGCTAAGCCCATAAGTCCAAAATTACAAAGTAGATAAAAAGGCCATTAAGCAGCTAGAGCAATGCCAGTAGAGCCAGGAGGGTCTCTGTCATCATAATTTTTCCCCCATACATCAACAGTGTTTGAAGTGATGTTAGGAGGAGGACCACAACCATCATCAACATCTTTTTTCTCTTTATCTTCTTCCTCATGTCGGGGCGAGATTTCAAGCGCTAGACGTGGGAACGTTTTATCAGTGACTGGCCAACCAAAGCAAAAAGTAGGAGGATCATCAGAGGGCCACCCAGAGCCACCATCACCACTCCCTGAAGCACCGCTATAAGGCCACCCTTGGCTAGCCCTTGGTAGAGGAGAATGGTTTCACCAAGGAGTGCGAGAATCCCACTGAGGCGGGGGCTGTGAATGGGGATGTGCAAAGCCACTCCGCTGCTGGCCCTTGGAGGGTGACCGGTCGCGGGAAGAGGTGGGTGAAGCAGGGACCTAAACAATAGTACAAGAGGCATTACCCTAGTGGCCCAGGAGAACTTGGAAGTGAGCAATCTCAAGTGCAACTTTGTTAGCTTGCACTTGAACTTGTAAAAGCACATTAAAGAAAATCATAGCTTTAGCATATAAAGATACATGAATATCCATTTTAGTATGTGAAAAAATGAAGCATTTCTATCTTTCCAAATATTGAAGAGAATTTCCACCCTAAAAGTGTGCCAAAGCTGGGTGAATTTTGTAGG
This sequence comes from Sequoia sempervirens, assembly GCA_007258455.2. Classification (NCBI taxonomy): domain Eukaryota; kingdom Viridiplantae; phylum Streptophyta; class Pinopsida; order Cupressales; family Cupressaceae; genus Sequoia; species Sequoia sempervirens. Next base: position 313,870,893 of record VDFB02058242.1, on the reverse strand, counting down.
AAATATGGGAGAATCTCCTAGCAACACCATATGCTAGGAGAAAGGTTCTATCCAAAAGAGCAAAAAAAAGTCATGAATCCAAGTCCAAAGCTATTGTGCTTTGGGAAAAAACTAGAAAAGATGCTTAAATTTTTTAGCTTTCCCACAAAAAGGGCAATGAGGGTCCCAAACCCCCAAGTGAATCAGCCGATAGCCCACAGGAAAGCCCTGGAAAAGAATACACTAGGAAAAGTGGGAAAGCTTCAACTCAACACTTGCAGACCAAGTGGTAGCAAATATTTTACACTAGACATGAGCGGGAGATTGAAGAAGCCACCTTTGGTTTAAACTTTGAATCATAGGAAAATGTGGTGAGAGCCACCTATAACCAAGCCGTGGCTTGTAATTCCTGAAAGGGGTGTCTGGATACCACTTCCAGTCTTTCCACCAAGGTTTGGTCCCATGAATTCCAACCTTATGAAACATTTCAGCAGGAATGGCATTCACCAGACCATCATAAGTAGCACGGTCCTGGTTATGAAGCCTGTACTGGGCACGACAAACTTCCCATGACATAATATGCATGGTGGGTCTGAAAAAGATCTGTTGCAGGGTTTGGATACCCTTTTTGTGAAATCTGAGCACCTTAAGCCCAGACGACTTAGCTAGCGGCTGACCATTGCTAGCAAAAAGAGGCAACCACCAAATATTGTGCTAGTTGAGAGAGAGCCCATCTTGAAAACTAGAGCTAGCCCAATGGAGCCAGGGTTTGACAGCTTCCCAGGCCCGCCAGATGCTTTTGGCCACAAAAATCCCAACAATCTGGACTGGTTCATCCATGACCAGAAGGTTTTGAAAGCCAATCCCCTTGTAGGTAGGTCTATGAATGGGGAAGCCAAATTGAATACTATGCCTGAGAAGAATTTTCTAGGCCTCATCCCCAGTAAGGGAACAAATAATCCATTTAACACACAGAGCAGTCCCTTTCCTTTGAGTAGACAACAACCCAAGACCTCCCTAGTCTCTAGGAAGGCAACAAAATTCCCAAGCTACACGATGAAACCCTCTGTGAGATTTAGAGGAGGTCTAGAGAAAGTCACAAAGCATTTTCTCAAGTTTTCCATAGGCAGCTTTGGAGGGGGCCCAACAAGAAGAATAATAAACATGGGTGGCCGCCATAATTTTGGAACACACTTGGAATTTCTCTGCTAAAGAGAGGGGATTGGTAACCCAATAAGCAAGCTTCTGTTCAACTCTAGAGAGCATGACTTGCCAAAGCTTAGCCGAAGATGCCTTGAAAGCAAAGGGAATGCCTAGAAACCGAAAGACTTCGCCAAGCCCAATCCACTTCCATCGATACTGTTGCAGCCATAGCGGAGAGGGCAAGATAGATTGTTGATAATAAAAAGTTTTATGCCACTAGATGGCAGATCTAGAAGCAAGACAAAAGGTATTAAGACACTCGAGCCACCGAAATGGAGTCTTCTTCCTCCAAAAGGGTGAGGAATGAGTCATCAACAAAATGGCCATTAACAAGTTGAGCCTAAGAGTTGGGCAAAGAAATGCCCTTGACTCACCGCTGGGAAACTACATTGGCCAAAAGGTAACCAAAACCCTTAGCTGCAAGCACATATAAAGAGGGGGCTAGTGGGCACCCTTTCTAGATGGAACGAAAGAGTCCAAAGGCAAAGGAATGACGACCATTGATGGTGATACAAGCTGAGGAATCCACAAAGAGCATTCGAATAGATTGAATGAAATTGGGCCTAAAACCCAAGCCTTGCAATATAGCAAGAATAAAAAACCATTCAATGCAATCATATGCCTTGGAAAAGTCAATCTTAATGAACATGACTTTTTGGTTTGAGCATTTGACCCATTCCATGCCTTCCCAAACAGTGATAATATTATCCAAAATAAATCTGGATTTGATAAACCCAATTTGTTCCGGGTGCACAATCTAAGGTAGAAGATGGCAAATTTTAAGAGCTAAAGCCTTGGCGATAATCTTGTAGGAGACATTAAGAAGCGTGATAGGTCTCCAGTTGCAAATGTCTTATGGATAACCCGATTTATGTATGAATTTTATGTTACCTTTATTAATTAAGTTACCTAGAGAATTAGAATGAAAAGCTTCTAAGTAAACTTGATGCAGATCATGCCCAATATAGTCCAACATGGCTTTTTAAAATTCATAAGGGAATCCATCAATTCTCGGGGCTTTGTCATTAGCCATGGAGTAGACAACCTCTTTGAGATTGTCAATTGATAATAGTTGATCAAATTTTTTTTTCTGAGCTGAAGAAAGCTTATTTGACACAACAACAAGGCAATCCTAAAGGGCTTGTTGTCACATAGGCGTGACTTCCTGTGCAGTGAAAACTTGCTCATAATGATGCACAAAGTCCTGTAGAATTTTAGGTAGCTCAGAAAACACCTGAAAGCCATCTTTGAATTTTTTAATGCCCAAGGATGAGTTCCTAGCACACAGAGCAAAAAAAACTCTTTGGAGGCACGATCACCAACTTTTAGCCAATGTAATTGGGCTTTGATTTGTGCTCCTCTAGCAGCTTAGCTGTCAACAATTTATTTCTTATGCCTTAATTACGCCATCCTGACTTGTAATGATGGAGAAAAGGGGCTGGCCACCAAAGCCTTAGAAGTAGCATAGAGGTCTGTGGTGGTAGCCTCATAAGACCGTCGATGAAAAATAGCCAGCTAGCAACCATAAATGTACAAAAATCTAGCCATGTGGATGATAGCCTCATTCCAAAAAGAAATCCAACCTATATGATGAGCTGGTCTGCACTCCAAATTCCAGACTCTGCGAATGTGGGCCAGGGTAGGCTTGTGGAAGAGTAAAGACGTGTTTAAAAAAAATTGAGTTTTACACGTACTAGGCTGTTGAGTCTCCCATTCAATGCAAAAAGAAATGGGGAAGTGGTCTAACAAAGTCACATCCACTAACGACTTAAAAGGGAGAGAGGAGCTGTCAAATGAGAAAAATTATTGCGCTGAGATCATGACACAATCAAGGCACTTAAATATTCTATCAGAATTGGCTCTATAATTGCACCAAGTGTGCCAGAGAGAATGAGAATGATGACGACCAATATTGGGATTAAAAAGCCCCAATTTATTGTGCATGTAAAACCACGCCTCCCTTTCCCCAACTGTCCATCTGAATGGCAAAGTGCCATCTTTTTCCGCCACCATTTCTACCATATTGAAGTCCCCACAGAGTAACTAGGTAGCAACTGGTAAAGAATCAACAACCAACACCAGAGTAAAGAGTGTTCCACAACATCATTAGAAGCATAGACATTAATAATCCCAAAGGAATGATTATCAATGTTGAGAAGGATCCAAACGAGCCGATGAGTGGGATCAGACTCGTGGTCAACCACAGAAGAGTGCCACTGTGGGTCCAAAAGGGTTACAACTCTGCCACACCCAACATCATGGGTAGTACAAAACATTTTACTGTCTGGCCAAATAGAACGACAAGCTACAACAAGCAAAAAACCAAAATTTTTAACTTCTTGGAGACAAAACACTTCAACACCAGAGTACTTACACAAGGTATCCCTGACAAAATACTTTTTGGAGAGGTCTGTCAGACCTTGAACATTCCATGAAAGGAACTTCATGAGTGAAACTCCTCCATATTTTTGGAACCTAATTCCTCTTCATTTAGAGAAGAGAAATGATTATGTAAAAATTGTGGCGGAACTGATCCAATCTGGATGGATGGAGAGGACATTCTCCATTTTTCATGAACATATTCCCCTTCTTCCCTAGGAGGGGAAGGGTTGTGAGAATGCCTATGAGCTCCTATCACGAGAGAAGACACATTCGGTTGTGTTAACATGTTAGCAGTCAACCGAGGCGTAGCCTTTGGCCTAGGATGTTGTGAAACATAATCAGCTCCAACCAAAGCTTCTTTCCCCTTCACAAAAGGGTTTAAAACATCTTTCACTGGCTCAAAGGTCACATGACTCAACCCAAAACCAGTGGAATTATTCTTTCGGTTCGTAACCGTAGTCTATTTCACATTAGGTTTGGCAACAAATGCAGCTGCCAAATGAGGTTTTTTAGCATCTTGTGGTAGAGAAGGTTTACGAGGCACTGCTAAAGGGTAGTCCTTGATCTTGTGGTCCGCTGACTGACACCTATAGCACGTGTTAGTAAAATTAAAATATGTGACCTTTTGGGTGTGACGAAGAGCTCCAATTTGGATATCAATGGGGTATTTTAAATCTTTGGAAAGGTCCACTTCCACACAAACCCTCTTTTGGGGTTGGGCTTGAAAGAACCTATTTGGCTCAATGAAAATAACCCTCCCTAGTGAGGTAGCTATACTATTTGAAAAAGGCACACAAGGCAAGGGTAGACTAGGGAATTCAATCCAGATCAGGAACTACAACTTGGTGTCATCCAAGATAACAAAGTCACGGGTCCATGCCTGAAAAAATAACAGAGAAGACTGAACATACCAGGGCCCATGGCCTAAGATATCTTGCACATGATTGACCTCCGCAAAGCGGAACAAAAAGAAACCCTTGGTTAAATTTTGGACCATATCAAGGTGGACCCCATGAGGGACCCAAGCCTTGTTGACCCAATTTTTAAGCACACTTTCAGGGGGAGTTCTCCCAACAAAATACCCAACAAGGGTGTATTGCTCAAGCCATTGACATGTAGTATCAAAATCTAGTAAAGGAAAAACCACATCAGCTGGTGAATTAGAGCACTTACCTCGTGAAATACTTCCAGAACAAATTTCTAGGGATGTTTGTTCGGAGGAGGAGCCATTGATTATCATCGTTGAACCGCTAAAAACAACAAGAACTACTGGGTTAGAGCCAGTTGAAGGCATATTAAAACAAAAAACCGCAGTAAATGTGGCCGTACACATAAGAAAAGAGGGGCTTCCTATGCAGGACGTGCAATATGACGCAAAAGGTGCCAAGGGTGACCGCAGAAAACACAAAACCCTAGCAGAGCTCATACACCTGATCTGTCAACAATCCCCTCTTATTACACCACTCTAAACAAAGGTAGGAACAATGGTCCGTTGGCTTGTTTTTAATTCTCAACTGATTCTTGAAACTATCTAAAGAATTTTCCAGTCCTTATGCTCAAATGTTTCAAAGAGTTGGACAACAAACATGAAAATAATTATATAATTTTCTCTTCCACACTTTAGGTTCCACAAGACTTGGGATGGCGATCCTTAACAATATCAAATAGATATACAATTTATACCAAGATATTGTTCATACCTAATTGGAAAGATTCTTGGTGATTATCACTTTACTGGCTTTGAGAAAATGAAATAATGTTAAGAAAAAAATCACAACATAAATGGGAAATTGATTTGAAATATACTGACCATGGATGTATAACCAGTATTCATACTTAGGTTGGTGCCTTAAACTTGGGCTACAAAGTCAAAATGAAATATAATTAACCTTTGAAAATAAAATTAGAACAAATTTTCTGAAAGCTCATATACCATTTCCTTATAGTGATATCCTTTTAAAATTTAACCAATTCTACTTAGAAATCCTTGAATATGTTACAACTCAATATTTTAGACATAGAAATTTTAATCTATTACTTGAATAGAATCCATATAGGAAACATTCATTTACAATAAAAGAAAGGATGAACAAAAATGGTCCTTGATAAATTTTTATTCATAAGAGTAATGAAATATACATTTGGAGATAAATTATTTTGAATTTTTCAAAATATGTTCATATGTTCATAGTTTATATTGGTGTACAAAAATTATAGTTGCATTTATATTTCTCCCTTGGAAGACCTAGACTAGACAAATATAGACCTAGAATAAATTTCCTATACTTACAAAATCCAAGATCCTTTGAAAATGGCTTGAAATTCCCTTTTATAAAAACACAAGAGCAACAAGTTTAAAGAAATGGAAATATGTTACATTTTCATTTGAAAATATTGTCCTTAGGATCAAACAAAAATAAGTACACCTGCTTTGTAAAAGATAAAAAGAGCTTCACTGAGAGATAAAAAAATTGTAGAGATCACTGAAGGAGATATTTTTTGATTTTGCAATTATGAGGTAAAATGGAGAAGGAAAATGATCATTTTGTTGAGCTTCTTTATCCACATTGAGAAAAAACCTTCTAGAAATTTATTGAAGATGATGGTGATTGCAACAAAAGACAAAAATATCCAAAATTACAAAATATCTATGGAAAAATGATTACTCCAAAATGCCATATCATCATTTGAGTTGGATGCTGCATTAGAAATTTGATGACATAATAAAAAAATACGCATTACAATTTTTTATATTTTTCATTCCATCCTACATATGTCCTTTTTTATGGCCATGGGAATGAAATTACTTTGTCAACATTTTAATAATACTCAAGATACTTTGCATCCAAGAGTGTCCTAGTCTCTTTGAAAAAAGTACGTCTAATCCATACTCTGAGGAGATCAACTTATTTGTACTGGAGTTAAGAAAATATGTGTCCACATCATCACTAGCATAGATGGAGGCTGCAAGGGTAGGGACCATTGTGTTGAAGCCTATCTTCTATTGGTCTAAGGATTTGAGCTCTTGATTCTCATCCATGATACTTGGCATAAATTTTATTTCTATGCATGAACAAAAGACTTGAATTTAGTCTTTATTTACTCCACCAATTTTCTCATATATGTCTACACCTCTCCTACCAATTGAGCCATATCCCATGTAGGAATAATGTTGGAAAACATATGATATTATCAAACCTTGATTTGTTGTAAATTCTCTACAAACTAGTAATCCTAGGTATCCATTTATTCATTATACTCCCACGCTTCTCTTGATGCTTTGTAATTTTAGCATAAGAATCATTAAGAATTGAGTAAGCTTGATGGGAGTCTTCTAATTTCCCAAGAATTTTGAACACTTTTTATTTTTTACTTGTTCTTTAGATTCTCTATCTTTTTAGTTATCTTTCTCTTTCATTAGAGTACTTGAAATGCTTGAAGTTGAAGAACTTACCATCTCAGTCCATATAGGTGGTGACATTGTTGGTGGCTCCTGCATCTTCAAATTATTGTATTGTGTAGTTAGATTTACATTATCTTTCAACAACTAATCATATTCTTCTTGTAGCTTCTTTATAGTTGCTTCACTAAATTTAGTTGTATGGACAACTAATGAAGTTGCTTGGGCCCAACTGTAGTGTTTGACACTCTTTTAACAATCAAACTCTACCTCATCCCTTGCATTGTTTCTTCCACCAGGTTTATTTGTATTTGGAACAAGAGCCCATATGGCCAAGGTTTCCCATTTAGGAATGGAGCTTGATCTAAAAAATCTCGCTTTTCCTACTCATCAAAAGAAAATATTTCTTCATGTTGTCTTCTTATAGTGTCTAGAGCTATTAAAAATGTAATATCCCACTATGGTAGCAGCAACAATCCACTTTTTCTCACCAAATTTCTCCCTTCCTCTACTGTTATATTTTTGACATCAATGTCAATTTATTTCAACACCCTTTTTGTGACTTCATACTTGGAGGGATGGAATTCACCTTTTTTCCTTGTTCAAATTCTAATGGAAATCCTCTCTTCTCACCCTCATTATAAAGACTTCAAATTATTTAGACAATAAATTCATCATTATAGATGAATTGAGTACATGCAAGGGCCCTTAGGTCATTGGCCTCATCCTTCCACTTCTCTTATTAATTCCCATCTAGCCTTAAGGTATTCCAACTACCTTTACTCTTGGGGGAGAGGGCATTGATTGATTCACCTCCTCTTCAGTTACCTCTACATCCTCTTCTTCATCAATAACTAGAGGATAATCAACCAAGGTTGATCAAGCCTTCTTTTCTCTTGAGGTTGTTACTATGGAGTAGTGTCAACAGTAGGGGTCTCTTGAGAAGATGTGGCTATTGCAGATGATTTATCTTGAGAGGATCTTTCTTTTATTGAAGGTCCCTTTCCTTTTCTCATATATCCATACATAGATGAATTAGTTTGGGGCTGGTAGGAAGGTCTCTTCTCAACCATTGGGAATTTTCCAATTAGTTTTTCAACATTTTTTAATACCAATTGGATCCTAGCAATAAGATCTTTTATCTCTGCATATGGTCCAGGGTAATTGGCTATTTTCTTAGCCTTTTGATCCACTACTTTTCTGAAAGAAACCCACTTCATTCTTTTTTCATTTACCTCCTTGTCAATGAGGCAATTCCTGATCACATCCTCATCAAAGAGAATTTTATGCATAAATGATTATATTTTGATGCTCATTATGACTTGGTTGATGAATCCTTTAGAATAAAATTCACTTGTGCTCTCTTGGACCATCTTGTATGTCTAGAGCATGGGGTAAATAATCTCTAGACCCTCCCTAGTCATTACGAAGTCTAAAAATACTTTATAAAATGGAAAGAAAGAGCCCTTCTTCTATCTTTTTAAATGGATCTTGTTAGATTCATTCAATTTCCAAATTATCTCTAGGTATGCCAATCTTAGAGGAACATACCTTGGAATGATATGAGGTCTCATTGGGAACCCATATACCTTATCCCTGTTAAGTCATACATTTGGAGATGCCAATCTCCCCAATTGTGTTGCACACCCAACTTAGGCACTCTTTCCTTGGGTCTTAAGAAATCCATAATTTCCTTTTGTAGTCTATCTTCTTCTACTCCCATGAAACCCAAGACTCTTTTGATAAAATAGTCCTCAAAGATAACATAATTTATAGAGTCGCAATGCATGTCCAAAAAATGAGTCCAATACTGGACTAGGGGAGAGTTGCCACTATCATCTACTATTCAAAATTGAAATTCCTGATCCCATTTTTTCCTTCACTCATATAAGAACATGTGGTAGAGTAAGGAGTACCATCTAAAATTTACCACTTTATTGAAACTTTCCTTGATTTTAATAATTGCTTGTGAATTCTATTGGAAATATAGGTAGAAAAATAAAATTCATTATTGACTAGAGGGTTCTGAATGTCAGTTCCCATGTAGATTAATGACACATGGATTTTTTCTTAGCATATCCACATAAGACTTGGAAAAATACATGATAGGTCTTAATGAAATAATCTTCAAACATGTCAATGTTGAAGGGTTCAACCTTGCATTTGCTAGAATTTTGATAGTTCTCATGTCAAATCCCTTTAATCCATGTCTTCGTAACCATAGGATTCTATAACTATGCATGTATTGATGTTTTTTCTTGAAGAGATCAAAATCTATGGCCTTGTTTGCAACTAGTTTTAAGTAAAAAACCTTAGCAATGGAAGCTTTATTGAATAATACTAGAATCCCACCATTGGAAACCCTAATGATTCTAACATTCTCATCATAACTTCTGGCCACATGCCTAATGAATTCCATATTCATAAATATATTTGGGATAATTAGTTTCCCTAGGTCATAGATCCATATATTTGAAATGGGAACCCTAGAAGCCCTCTTGTTGTATCAATGAGTGAATATGCTCCATCTAGTTATAAGGATTTCTGCATCCCTACATTCTATTCTATTATCTATTAGACCACTTGTAGCACTAGCCCGGTGGGCACATATATCCTTTTTGGATCACCTAGGGAGTTGCACAATTAGGTCTTTATCAAAAGGTCTTTTAGATGAAGATGGCTAGCTTTTTGGTTCCAACTCATCTTCATAGTCTAGTTTTGACCTAGGGTTCTTGTGAAAATATAGGGTTTGGATGCCTTTTAAATGATTGTCTAAATCCACTATTTCAATCACAAACTCTAGATGCTTAAAAATTTAAAAATTATTCAAACCAAATGATTGAAAGCATGAAATTATTTTTTCTCAAACCCTAGCTTGCTATCAAAGTCATGGAATACTAAAAAATTGCTCTCCAGATTCAATGGAATACATAATGGTTTCATTCATTGATCAAATTTCAATACTTATGGAGAAAATATCTTAAAAGATCAAGTAGTAGTCAACCACTTCTACCATTACTCTTCATTCAAGCGAGTCAGATGCATTCAACTACTTGTTTCTCAAGTTTAAATATGAGCAATCAATCTCTAGAGATGAGACAATATTACACAATCTAGATTCATTTGAATACATTTGAATATTTTGACAAGAAGTTTATGTGCTTTGAAAATTATTGACCAATAAAGGCACTCCATGTGCATGTCACTTTACATGTTTGAAATGTGGGGAAAGGGATCCCCAAAGGATTTTATAAATTATGTTGTTTATACAACCTATGAATCTCAATAAGTGTCCTTCCCTAGGGATTTCATTAGGAAAGAGATCACAAGGTGTAACTATTGACTTTCAACCTTAATGGTGAGCCAATAAGACTTGGATCTTAGCCCTTAGGACAATATGAAAGATCTGAAACCAAACTAAAATGATTTGAAATGCTTAAACTAAATGAACAATAAGACCTAATACCTAAAATGCAGGTTTGAGAATGTACAAAAATAGAAATGAAAATTTGCAAGAATATTTGAGAAGGGTATGATGGCATGCACCTATCACCAAAAGCTATTTTTGAGGTCTGTTGAGGGACTAATTCACCCCTAGGAAAATGGGTCCTTGTTAGGGCTTGTAGTGTCAAAAAATGTTGTCAGGGACATTTTCACACTTGTTTGGGCCCTCCTTGTGAAATCAAGCTTAGTTTTGCCCTAATTTAGTGTTGTAATGTGGTTGACACATTCACATTAGGTCTTGGGCCCTTGTGAACTAATGGATTTAAATGGTACCTTGATAAAGTGTTGTAACACACTTTCACACTTTTCTAAGGTTTTATTAATTAACTGAACCTAATAAACCTCTTTTTAATCAAAATAAACCTTAATTTTTCCTTATTTAAAGTGTTGTAAAGTGTTGTAACACACTTTCACACTTTTCTAGGCTTGTCATTAATAATTGGGATTTCTTATGCTTTAATTGGCCCTATTTTGCATCCATAAGCCTCATTTAATGCAGCTTTTCGAGGATAATCCTGACACAAATAATTATCCAATCATAATTCAAATGTTTCAGGTTTGAATGACCCATATTTGGTGATCTGGGACTCATTCGCCACCTTGGGAAAATGAGTCCCACCTAGATTTTTTTGTCCCAAACTTGGTTTCACACATTTCTAAGTATTTTTAAAATTGGTCTCAAAAATTAAGTCTGGTGGGACTCACTCGCCATCTTGGGTGAATGAGTCCTGTGTGGCCCAAAATTAAAATTAATTCAAATTTATGGTAGGATTTTATTCCCCTAGATCTGATGTTAGCTTGTAGTGTTGTAATTTCAAGAATGCTTGCATAATTGTGTATAAATACAAGGTTCTTTCACTCTTTTTCACCCCAAGAATTCAAGTGTTCATTCTTATAGCAAGTTTGAGTTCAAAAGCATTCACGAGAGCATTCAAGGGAAGATTATCAAGCATTTTAGAGCATCATTCAAGCATCAATCATTATGTCAAGGACTTCATACATCATGTTTGTTTTTAGGCTAACAATTGTGATGTAGGGTTTATGATTCAAGCAAGCATTACATTCACTTGATCTATCACCTTCAAGCAAGAGTCAAAGATATACATCAATTGGAGCCACTTCATATGTGTTTGTAGCCTCTTATTGCTAGGGTGTGGTGAGTTGAAACATCTTATATTGTTCATTCATCATTCTCCATTCATATTTCATTCTATTTCAAGGTTTAATTACCAACAAGGGGTTTGACCAAGGCAAACCCCTATTCACTAACCCAACAACATTTTCCCCTCTCCTTTATGTGTGATTTACAGGTCTGGGTTGTAGATTTCCTAAGGATCAAGATTGGAGAAAAGTTGTCAAGAGCTCAAAGTTTCCAAAGTTGTTATCAAGCCTTGGAGAACATTGGAGAAGACCTATAAGTTGCAAATCAGGGTTTCAGATTCAAAAATCACTTAGGAAGAACATAGAAAACATAGAAGAGTAGGATCAACCTCTAAAGCTTCAAAAAAGCCTAACTAGACTAATTCACCACTTCTGGTGAATAAGTCCCAGTTCCAGTCAATTTCTATATTTTTACAGATTCAGATACCCATTTGGAAGATTCCTGTTCCCACACAAAAACCTATTTTTTTGAATGATTCTCCCAGCTCAGTGAATGAGTCCCATTGAACATTAAAAGAAAATTTTCCAGTGTTTTAGACCTCCTTCCAGCCATCTCTAGATTTCTAGGTGCACACCTTTCTTTCTACAGTTTTCTATGTTATTTCATTTACTTTTCTAGGTCATTTTATAATGCATTACATTCAATTAGGGTTTAGTATTGCATCTTGCATTTAATTATCTTTTCCAAGTCTAAACTTGGTGGTGAACCCCTTATTAGTTTACATTCAGCCCTTAGAACAACCCTCTTGCAAGATCTTTCTCTCTCTCTCTCTCTCTCTCTCTCTCTCTCTCTCTCTCTCTCTCTCTCTCTCTTTTCCATTGAGATGTCAAGGGTTTGTTCTTGAGTGAAAGTGAAAATTTTCCTTTCTAGGTCCTAAAACCTAAGAGAGGAAATAATTTTTTTTTCCACCTTTCATTTTGGTGAACCTGCATTTAGAACACTAGAATTTTTATTTGGAGTGCATCATCATCCTAGATCTTGTTTGCATTAACATTGCATGAGGGTTTGCATTAGCTAATTAACATTCTAGAGTTTCAAATTTTGCATTAGTGAAAGCTCATATAGCTTACATTTTTGCACCTCATTTTACTGAAAATCAAACAAAATCTGCATTTCACTTAGGATTTACATCATAAAACATAAAAAACATAAAATTCAAATATTTTTTTTTGAAATTTTTGAGAAAAATCCCTATTGGGACTCATTCGCCACCTTGGGTGAATCAGTCCCTTTGCATATTCTGAACTACATTTTCTAGCATTTAAGGCCCTATTTTTGAGTTTCTATTTGTTGTTATTGCCTTTCTGTTTTTGTTTTCAAAATTTGTATTATAAGCATTTCATTGTTCTTAGCTTATATTGCATTTGCATTCATATTGCATTTAGTAGCCCTTGTATGAGTATTTGGTGTCCTATTGCTAATACTATAGTGAGACGAAGTTTGAGACTCATGTCATCCTGTGATAGCACAATCATTGTGGATCTTGGGTTATCTAGCTCTTTCACTCTTAGTATTGAAACTAGTACACTAGGTATGGACAACACCCTTAATAATTCTTTACCTTCAAGTAGGTGATGCAAGTTGAAATAAGGAATGCTAATGTCCCACAAGAAGACATAATTCAAATCCATGAGAACCTAGAAAAATCACAACATCAAGTGCAAAATGACAATATTTCAACTACCGCCATCCCTACTATAGATAACATTCACTGCATGCTTGAAAGTGAAGATGGACTTGAGCTTGTGAAAAACATAGTTCAAATCTTTGGAAAAAAACTCACCCCAACCACTACTTGTCCTTTACCTACAAGCAATGTCACAAACCAAGGAGGACCTCAAATTCCTCCTCCCACAAAAATTTCCTCAACACCTACCTATACCAATCCTCAAGTCACAACAACAATGCAACAAACTAGTAATGTGATTCCTTCCTTGGGTATTCCCGCTAGCATCCCTAGTTCCTATGTGGCATCGCATGTCATATCTCCTACCACCTTACCACCTATAGGCATTCCATTTACTTGTTCCTCAAACACATACACCCCTTCACCATTTTCACTTCCATCTCATAACACAAACAATGACCCTCTCATAACTCAACTCTTCCAAACTGTTTCATCCTTCAAAAATAGATTTCCACCATCAATCAAAATCAAAATGTTCCACCTACATATTATGTCAAAAGCAGTCCATTGTCCTTGGAGATATTGTGAACACCAATGCCACAAGGTGTAGAGGTTCTTAGATTTGAGAAATATGGAGGGAAGGGAGATCCTTCCAACCATGTTAATGCTTATACTACCTTATGTAGTGACTTTTTCCTTGATGACAAACTATTGGCTAAGATTTTTCCTAGATCCTTGAAAGATACTGCCTTGGAATGATTTTCTTCTTTACCGAACAACTCAATACGTTCATTCAATGAACTTGTTGAGGCATTTTTCAACCATTTCCAAGTGCATATGACTCCTAAGATGACCTTGGCCAATTTGATGAGATGTAAGCAAAAAGAAGACGAAAAGATAATTGACTTTATCTCACGCTATCAATCGCTTTATTCCCAAATCGATGTCAAGGTCCCTGACCCTCACCTTCAAAAGATGTTCATAGAAAATTTGCAAAGTATGATTCAAGACAAGCTCACCATGATGAAATTACAATCCTTCATGCAGTTGTGTACTACCCTTCATGATTATCAAAATTTGATTAGTAGTCAAGATAGAAAGTCTACTTCTAACTGAGCTGAGAAATTTGAGCCCATAAACCAAAATAATTCCCAACCTTTTAGAAAACAAAACAAAGGGTTCCTTCAATTTAATCCTCCTCAACAAATAACTCAAAATTTCAATAACCAAGTAGCTGCTATTAAAGCCATGATACCCTTTAGCTATGGGGACTCAAAAAGACAATTCACTCCCTTACTCGATACCCTTCATAACACAATGTCCCAACTTTTAGAACATCAAATGATTACCTTGCCTCCTGTCAAAACACTTGATCCTAATAAACCTTTAACCTCGAGCTTTCGATCAAATTCTTATTGCCATTATCACTGACAACATGGACACAATACAAAACATTGCAAGCGTCTTAAACATTTGGTGCAAGACCTCATTAATTCAAGATATCTTTTCATTGAAGGTGTTAGTGATCAAGGAAATAATTCCGTTGCCCCTTGTAACCAAAATTTGAAAATATTTACCAATCCCATGCCAAAACATAGTATTTCATTTTCGAAAGACAATGAAACTACTAAGACTGATGTAATGAATATTGACACGAATGATGAGAATACAAAAAAAATTCAACAAAGTTCTATGGATAATGATCAACAAGAACAAAATCCGTTTGATGGTTTGGTTGCATTGGTTGAAACTCAACATCATAAGGGACGACCTAAAAATCCTCTTGACATTTCTTTCACCTCTAAAGATATACTTAAACATGCACTTGATGGTCCTCTTTACATAGCCGACCATATCTATGATAAGCCCACCAATGGGATATTAATAGATCCCACCTGTGGAGAGAATGTCATCACCAAGGACTTCTTACTTTTACATGAGCTCTATCAAGACATATATGATAAACCAAAAGCATGGATCAAGATTCACAATGGTTTTTCTTTCCCTACGATAAGATCAATCACCTTATCATTGAAAATAGGACCGAAAACATTAGATGTCTCATTTTCCATCATCTCGTAGTCAGACCAATTTTGTGTGAATCTTGGCTATCCATGGATTTTCTCCATGAATGTAGTCCCTTCAGTCGTACATAAATGCTTAAAGTTTCCCTTTGACAATGAAATATTCACTATCCACCATAGTGCTTTAACCCTTTGTCCTCCAAGGGAAAATTTTCCTTAGATTTCTTTTGGCCCAAGCCTATGGAATGTATAAAACTATTAGAAGACTTCTTTTTATTATCTTATCAAATGTTCAAGGCAAAGAAGATATTAGAACTATCCCTCTAAAACATGTCCCCACCCAACACAGAGCCTACCATCCTAGAAGAAACCATGATCGAGCCTAAAGAAATTCTAAACAACCAAGACCAACCTAAGACAAAACCTTCACTTGGGTGATCCCACAAAACTGGTTTACAATTCTGTTGAGGAAGCAAAATTGCAAAAAATGCCCCCATGAAATTTTTGGGTTTTGGGGGGTTTGAACGAATTTAGGGTCTGAATGAACCCAATAAGGGTTCACTCAAAACCCCCTTCGAAGGAACCCTATTAAATGTTGGGTCCCACATATTTCTCATTTCCTAGAATTATAAAAAAAGGGAAACTTTGTAGAAAGGGGGGTTCACTTGAACCCTGGTTTGAGCAAACCTCCAAGGGGGGTTTGCTCGAACCTAGGTTCATTCGAACCCCACTTTTCCCCCTTCTCCCCCTCTGGCACCAAAAATCCCCAAAATTTTTCCCTTCAAAGCTCGTGTTGAGGATGAAAATGGAGGAGACTTCATAGAACCAACTGGATGATTGTAGTCCTCAGAATGAGCTATCCAACGAATATAATTTTAATATATTTTGGTTTGATTATGTATTTTTTTTTTTAGTTTGATTAAACATAGGTTTTTCACCAAAAATCAAGCTCTCTATTATGCACATGTGGAAAAATAGTAGATTATCAAAATAAAATTATGAAAAATATGTGCAGGATAGTTATTGATGTCCTTGATCTAGTAAAAAAAAATTGAATTTCAACACATACAAAAAAATTTATGTTGTATACGGTTTTCCTATGTTTGAATTGTAATTGGTTTGACTTTGAAACTTGATTAAAGAAAAAAAAAATCAATAAAACACTACGAAACCAAATGAAAGGGTTAGATATTGTAGTTACAAATCTAAATTAATTTTTTTTTTTTATCCTTCATAGAAAAAAAGTTATGTTGTATATGGTGAGCATCACTCCTTAAAAATGGTGTTTAGTGATAAAAACTAGTTTCAAAAGTAGATGAAAAAAGAAGTGCAATAAGATTCCAAAATTTTTGAAAAAAATATATTTAGAATCTACATAAAAAATGTCACAAATCACTAGTTTGCAACATCTTCAAATTCCTCACATTTTAGCCTCTATAAGTGCTCGAAAGTAAAGATTTAGTTAGAAAAAACTAGTTTAGTGTCTAGTTTGGCCAAAAATTGTAAACCAGTATTGTGGGATCACCCACCTACATCCTAAAAAAGACCAAGAGACAATGAAAACAACCTCATCACACCTAGAATAAAATAGATTTACAAAGTCAAAGAGAAAGTGGTCGAACAACCTCCCGTGGTTCCTTTCGTTCCTCCTCTTAGGGAAGAAAAGAAACCTATGGTTGATCAATCCGCTCCTACAGAAACATAACTTGAAAATAAAATAAAAGAAAAAGATGTGCCAGAGAGCATAGGCGTAGACATCGTTCCCTTTCTCATAGGTTACATGAAGAAGTTAAAAATAAAGATCCAAACTTGACTGTTCAACAGTGCATAATGACTCTACTCTCGCCCCAACACAAAAAAATCCAATACGAAAAAACACAACAAGAGTTGAAATTTTTCATGGATATTATCATTTGACCTCCTGTTGTGATTAACTTGGATGACGATGATGAGGTTGCTAAGATCAACAAAGAGGTGCACAATGAATTGAATACATTGTTTTCCTCTTGCATGAGCTTAAACGACAATTCTCCTAAGAAGAGTGTTGGACTTGGTAATGACCCTAGTTTGGCACTTGCTATTGTCCCTTTAGCTAGTTTTTTGCCTTTAGTATACAGTGAACATGATTGGGATGCATACAAATTTCTCATAGGTTGATTCGCATGTGCCTTACTAGTATTTTGCATTATTTCTTTCCTTTTCTTTGTGTGATTGCATGTGCATAATGTGATCTCTAGTGACATTCTGTTTGATGTTCTCTCTCTTTGTGACATTTCTCTATTTGTACCTTCATTCTTCTCTATGTCGTAAATCTTTTACTTTACACTTTTTATCTTTTCCATTTGTCTTGTGTTTTCCTTTTGGGGATGATGCAAGGCATCGAGACATTCAAGTCTCTTCCATGTTGACCCAAAATATTTTTAGTTCCTTTATCTTTTCTTTGTATTGTGGTTTCCTTTTGAGAATGACACAAGGTGTTGAGACATTCATGTTTCTTCCATGTTTATCCGAAAGGTTTTTCTTTTTTTTCACTCTCTTTGTGTCATTCTTCTAGTTCCATGTGTATTTGGGGAATGATGACAGTTTTGAGCTCTCTTAAAAACATTGCAGCAAGAACATACTGACCCCAAATCCATAGATCCCTTATGTGTTTGATGTTTTCATTTTGGGGGCAACCCCTCTCTTTTCTTTTTCTCTTACATGACACAACTTAATTTGGAAACATATGACTTGGAATAGGGCTTTCCAAGTTAGCTCTCATGTATTTTTTGTTTGCATTTATCATTTTCTATTTTAAAGTAATTTCTCACAACATTGTGTTTAGCAATTTCTTTAAAGTGGGGGCATACATTGGCATTATTTTTTTGCAATTTTCTTTTTCATTGTTGATGGTGTAACTTTCTTACTTCATACAATGTGTTTCTCACTTCGTGGATGACATTAGGTGTAATGTCCCTCAAGAGCATGATCTCTCTTAACATATTACATTCCTCATAGTGGCTGATGTGACACACTGCATCCCCTAAATTGTGAATCTTATATTCTTTGATTGGTCCTCTCTTGGAGAAATTAGGCATGTGCAATGTTCCCTAAGTTAGAGACCTTGCATGAGCTAAGAAAGACTCCTTTGAACATTCACTATTTTGCATTTTGCATTTTTAGTTATATGGCCACCTTGCATAACATAGCTTGCATGCCTATAGAGCCATATTGTTTGTTCATGAGCTCTAAACATACAAAGTTTTTCTTGTCTCATGAAGCTTGAAAATAATTTTTGTGGCACCTTATTAAAGTTATCAAGGCTCATATAACTTTGGTATGGTTTGAGTGGGAAACTCGACTGAGGCATGAATTTCCCCATATCCACTTGCGTGTGTGTGTGAGTGCATACCATCCATGAGTGTATGTGTCACACCTTCTAGGAATTCTCACCTAGTGGATAGCTAGGAGTTCCGTTGCCTCAGAGTGAGTATGCATTTTTTGAACAAACAACCTAGATCTGATCCTCATTGCAATGGAAAAATGGTTGAAGCTTGATCTACCTCTCTTTTACCTTTTACCTTTTCTCCTTTTTGTCTTTGATAGTGTATGCTTGTACTTTGTTGTTGCTCTTTATATCATTCTCATGTGTGTTCTTTTGTGCCTATGTTAGTTTGTCATGGGATCTTGATCCTGGGGGCTTGATCACCTCTCTTGATCGTTGTCATACCATCTTACTAGAATTGGTACACTTGGACCCCTCTTGATGCGTGTTTGTCTACTTTAGTGTGAGTTTGAAGCAAGTTCATCCTCTCACTAAAGTGGGGGCTAAATGTAGTGTCGAAAAATGTCATTAGAGACTTTGTCACACTTGTTTAGTCCCTCCTTGTGAAATTGAGCTTAATGTTGCCTTGATTTAGTGTTGTAATGTGCTTGACACATTCACATTAGGTTTTGGGTCCTTGTGAAATAATGGATTTAAATGGTACCTTGCTAAAGTTTTGTGAAGTGTTGTAACACACTCACACTTTTCTAAGGTTTCATTAATTAACTAAACCTAATAAACCTTAATTTTTCCTTATTTAAAGTGTTATAAAGTGTTGTAACACACTTTCACACTTTTATAGGCTATTCATTAATAATTGGGCTTTCTTATGCTTTAATTGGCCCTATTTTTCATCCACAAGCCTCATTTAATGCATCTTTTTGAGGATAATCTTGACACAAATCATTATCCAATCATAATTCAGGTGTTTTAGGTTTGAATGGCCTAGATTTAGTGATCTAGGACTCATTCACCACCTTGGGAAAATGAGTCCCACCTAGATTTTTTGGTCTTGAACCTAGTTTCACACATTTCTAAGCATTTTTAAAATTGGTCCCAAAAATTAATCTTGGTGGGACTCACTTTCCACCTTGGGTGAATGAGTCTCATGTTGCTCAAAATCAAAATTAATTCAAATTTTTGGTGGGATTTTATTCTCCTAGATCTGATGTTGGCTTCTAGTGTTGTAATTTAGAGAATTCTTGCATAATTGAGTATAAAAACAAGGTTCTTTCACTCATTTTCACCCCAAGCATTCAAGTGTTCATTCTTATAGCAAGTTTGAGTTCATAAAAATTTAAAAGAGCATTCAAGAGAATTCAAGGGCATATTATCAAGCATTTTAGAGCATCATTCAAGCATCAATCATCATGTCAAGGACTTCATACATCATGTTTGTTTTTGAGCTAACAATTGTGATGTAGGGTTTATGATTCAAGCAAGCATTAAATTCGAGATCTATCACCTTCAAGCAAGAGTCAAAGATCTACATCCATTGAAGCCACTTCATACATGTTTGCAACCTCTTATTACTAAGGTTTGGTGAGTTGCAACATCTTATATTGTTCATTCATCATTCTCCATGATTCATATTTCATTCTATTTCAAGATTTAATTACCAATAAGGGGTTTGACCAAGGAAAACCCCTATTCACTAGCCCAAATTTTTTTCGCATCTCCCTTATGTGTGATTTTTAGGTCTAGGTTGTATATTTCCTAAGGAGCAAGCTTGGAGAAAATTTTTCAAGAGCTCAAAGTTGTCATCAAGCCTTAGAGAAAATTGGAGAAGACCTACAGGTTGCAAATCAGGGTTTTGGATGCAAAAAACACTTAGGAAGAACATAGAAGATAGAGAAGATCAAGATCAACCTTTGAAGCTTCAAAAAATCCTAACTATATTGATTCGCCACTTCTGGTGAATGAGTCCTAGTTCCAATCATTTTTTTCAGATTTTTGTAGATTCAGATACCCATTTGGTAGATTCTTGTTCCTGCACAGAAGCCCAATTTTTGGACTGATTCACCCAACTTGGTGAATGAGTCCCATTCAACATTAAAAGTAGAATTTCTAGTGTTTTAGATCTCCTTCCTGCCATCTTTAGATTTCCAGGTGCACACATTCCTTTTTGCAGTTTTTTGTGTTATTTCATTTACTTTTCTAGGTGATTCTATAATGCATTACATTCAATTAAGGTTTAGTATTACATCTTGAATTTCATTATCTTTTCCAAGTCTAAACTTGGTGGTGAACCCCTTATTAGTTTACATTTATCCCTTAGAATGACCTTCTTGCAAGATCTTTCTCTCTCTTTTGCATTGAGATCTCAACGGTTTGTTCTTGTGTGAAAGTTAGTGAAAATTGTACTTTCTAGGTCCTAAACCCTAAGAGAGGAAAGCAAAAAAAAATTCCACCTTTCAGGGCTTCAATAATAACTTTTGACAGTCATCTGATGCCAAATCTTGGCTTATGTTTGACACAGGTCCCACTATTGGAAAGTCAAAAATAAATTTTGTAACTTAGTTTTTGTGGCTTGAAAACAATGATGACAACTTGTGCAACAATGCAAAATTGCTCCTTCAAGATCTCTTGAATTCTTCATCAACTTGTAATTTGCACATACATAAAGAGGAAACATTTTTTTTTTATATGGGGGTTTGCCTTGGTCAAACCCCAAGTTTGGTAATTAAACCTGTTGATGGGTAATTTTGCACCTTATCAACACAGGAAATGCACAAGTGCACTACCTCTCTTGAAAGGTAATCTCCAACAACAAGTTGTTGAAAATTACCCCAAGGTCTCTCGGGTGCCAGGTCATGACATGCTTGGAATATCTCAGTTAGTTCAATGTGATTTTGCTGGTAATCACAAGGCAGCCTTACGAAGTTAAGTTGGAGGAGAATTGGACCTTCCAATGGAGTTCTTAAGATGGGAAAGTTGGTGCACGATTGCTGTAGGTTCAAATAACAGTCTAGAACTCCTATTTCAGCTTCAAATTTAGCTTTACAATGTGCAATGAACCTTGTTCAAAGTCACTATTAAAAATAAGGGAAAAAGGGTAGGGGAAGGGAGAAGTTCCTAGACCTAAAACTAGCAATGAACAGTGATAATGGAGGACCCTACTACATAAAACCTTCCTAAAACTAAGTTCCACCTAACTAGATTACTTCACAGTCTTATGAAACTAGTGCAAGCTTCTAAGGACTATAGATATTCAACCATTCATTCACCATTAGCATGAATAAAAGATAGAAATTTAGTGCAACTTTCAATTTATGCCTAGACTAACTTTACACAACCATTTACCATCAATAAACAATAAAAAGTATGGACAAGGAAGGTTGCCAACACACAACATAATTCCTCAATATCAATGCACAACATTAACTAATCTACTAATAACTTGTAAAACTCACAAACATCAAAGTAAATCTATTCAAGTTAACTAACTATGGGAGAAGAACCATGTAACATGGAATTGGAACTCAAGAATCCACCAAAATCCAATGAAATTCTATTAAAATTTTAGCAGCATGCCTTTACAACAACTCAACTCCCTTGAAAATGAGAGGAGACCCCCTATTTATAGTGTCCAAAAATTAAAATGAATGGCCAAGATTTAGTCTCATTGTGTGGCCAGGATTCACTAAAAACTAGGGTTTCACCTACCCCCAAATAGTTTACAATATAAAATTACATTTTTTCATTTAGCCAATTTTGTCCTCATGTGGCAACACTATAGCTCTTTTTTCTTCTTTCTGATTTCCTTTTGCTTCAACTATTTGGTGAGGAACTCATCATCTATTATGGGATTTTCCTCACTCTTCTTCATAGTGGCATATTCCATAAATTTTACGATCAACGCCTAGAGCTTGCTCCATTCTAATATGTCTGACTGAATCACTTGAAAGTTCAACCTCCTTGATCTGCTAGTTAGCATGTCCTAGTCCTTCTCATGCTTTTGTGCATTCTTTATCACCTATTCAGATAGGGTGAAGGCTCGTGCAACAAATCCCATAAAATCCAGCGTTAAGGTATCTATGGTCCCATTTTCCATCTTCTTGTGAAAATATGGCTTTATTTTCTTTGAGTCTAGCTCGACGGTGGGCACGTCAAAAGTTTTCATCAACCTGAGATATTCTTCACAGGCCGCCCTGATCTCCTTGACCCAATCAAAATCTAGCTTCACTTCATAGAGCACTTGTTCCAACACTTCCTTTCTGTGGTCTAACCTCAACTTCCATGTCTCCATGAGCCAATGGTCACCTTATACCAAAGCAAATTCCTCCCAGGATTTATCCAGTATCTTGAGAATAGCGTCAAGCTTGGGATACATGATTCTATATAGCTTTGGGAAGTTAGTGCAAAACTTCCTTATTCCCTCAAGTATCTTTTGCACCTCTAGGAACTTGTTTGCTATTCTGACAGCACGACCTATGCCCATGTTTCCATTGTAGAGGACTTGTTAGAACCAATCCTTTGTGGCCTTTGTACGATTCTTTATTTTCTCCAATTTGTCAATTTGGTCCTTGGACAATAGTTGTGGTGGTGCCGAGGATGTGGTAGGGATATCTTCAATGGAAGACCACTATTGAATGCATGCTATTAAGTTAGCCACCTGTGCTTTTAACGACTGCTTGGAAGTCTTATATTTTTTGCATTTGGTGCACAATGGTGGTGACAGATCCCTGAAGATGGTCGATCTTTTTTTCTCTTGTTGCTATTCCCAAATCAAGGGTGGAGATATTGTACCTTACCCCCTCTTCTCCCATCATTGGGGTGGCTATCTGCATTGTTCTAGATCCTGATGCATCCATTATCAGATGAGATCCAAAATTTGGTGTCTTCTCCTTCTTTGTGCTTATTTGGGTTCGAGCCAAGATGGCCTCCAACCTTTCCTTTGGATCCATTGGGGTTGGGGTTTTCTTCTACAACTGTTTCTCGATCCATTTGGGCATATGAGATTCCCCTTTTGGTGATTTGTGATCACCTTCTTCTTCATGGGTGCATTGGATTTCTAATGCTTTGTCACCTGGAGCTTCCTATTCTATCTTTTCTTCTTCTTCTTCATCAGAATCCTAGATGAAGATAGTTTTATTTTGTGGGGATTTGGTGGCTATGTGTTCTTTGGGGCTATCCTCCCCTTCAGTAGTTTTCTCTTCTTCTTCTTGGTCGTGCCCATGTTCTTCATGATGTTCCATTTAAAGGCTCTTGTGGGCTTCAAAATCTTCCTCTGGTTTATCTTCTTCTTTCTTTTCCTCTTCTTCATGTCAAGGAGGCATTCCTTCATCATTCTTGGGGCTTTTATCTTGTTCCCCAATTAGAGGCTCAATGTCCTCTTCCATTTCCTCTTCTGTGTTCTTCTCCTCGTCAGAAGGATGCCTCTCTACTTCTCCTACATTTTTGAGTTGATGAGCCAACTCTTCTTTTAGCTCCAGATCAAACATTTCCACAATATACTTGGTACCCAGCTCTTCAGTGTCCTCCTCAGATGATTGTATTTCTTCCTCCTCTCCTTTGCGCACCACTTTATCAATTACTAGGTGCTGGTACTTAGGATGCTCATGGTAATCATCCAATTCTTCTTCTATTTCTTTGGTAGCCTCCCTTTCTTGTCTCTCTAGCTCTTCTGATATCTACATGGTTGCTTTCATTTCTGGCAATTCGGTTGGAGGAGGAGGGACAAGGAGGTTTGCAACAATCTGTGCCAAGGTAGCATGTATTGTCGGGTTAATTAATACCCCAGATAGCTTGGTTGGGATATTTTGCATGTGGTGGGCGAAGGCCTCTAGGAGCGAAAGAGCAGGCATTGGTATTGTTGTTGTAGCTAGTGGGAGAGATGATGATGGGGACATGGAGGAAGAGGAGAGCAGAGAGGTAGTTGTAGAGGAAGAGTTTATTACCATGAATTGTGTAGTGGGTGGGGTGGAAGCAAGGTGGATTGAGATATCCACCGTAGGTGGAGAAGTGGCAACCATCACCTGAGACATAGGTGGAGGGGCAATAGTGTTGGCAATGTCAGCAACAATGATGACAACAAGGGTGGAGGTAGCTGGTGGGGACTTTGGTTGCTCGACCTCTTGTTCTTCTCCTTCATGGAGTGGGTCCTCCTGAATGGTGGGAATTTTGATAAAACCGCTCGATGTCTTTGGCTTCTTGGAGGGTTCAACCTATGAGGATTTTCTTGAATACACCCAGGGTTTAGGCTTCCTTTTAGCCATCTCTTTCCTCTTTCTTAACCTGGTGGTGGGAGGAGATTTTGAAGTTTCTCTAGTCGGGGCAGTAGCTGTCCCACTATCGGTCTCACTTCCCGATTTTTCTTCAAGTTTCCCATATGTCAGGGTGGATCCTTGTAGCTTTAATTGGGTGATATGCCCATCGATCCATTCTTTTGTTCTTTCCTCAATCAACGTCGTCAAAATATCGAGGTTATTGACCTCTTCTTTGTTCTAGTCAATTAATAGCAGTGAGAGTTTGGCAACTGCATCGTATTGAGGATCAACCATTGTATTTTCATCCTCCACAATCTGATTTGACATAGGGAACAAGTTAACCTTCTTAACAAAGTACACCGTCATGCACATGTAGTGCCCCATTTTCACCTCTTTATCATCCTTGAAGTTGGCCCAAAAGTCTTCAATGTTATGCACGTGGGCGTGTTCCATCATGACCATCTTCTTGAGCTTATCGTATGGATCCATGCTTGGCCAGGCAGTGTGGAGCTCCAAGTTATAGTCCACAAGTTCTTTATCAGAATAGTCTACACATTGGAATGTGTGGAGCTCATAAATTCCTTGGCCAAAGGAAAGGGGATAGGGAATCCCCACTCTATGCTTTTTTCTTAGGAGGGTGTGTGCACACTATAGTTGTTGAGAGAGCTTAAGCAATATCATCTGGTCATTTGGGTACCTGGGCAACTTGTATGGTTTCTCTAAGAAACCCTCAACTCAAATGTAGGTAAACTTTAAAAATTGTATGAACAAGAAGCCGAACTAGTAGATGTAAGCATTTGCACTGTGGGTGACTCTCCTTTCAAAATCACCTCCAAGTAGTCTGATAATGTGGCCTATGAAGGCATCATTGATTCAGTAGTAGGCCCTCTTGACATTTTTGTATTGGAGTTGGGGATACTTATCATATACCTTTAACTCCCTCCCTAGAGTCTCGCTTGGAGCCACAAAAAAGCCTCTCTATTGCACTTGGTTAGCTAGTAAATAGACCAAGTAGGATTTCATGTAAAATTGTTGAGTCTTTTTCACTGCCACAAATTGCTCATGCAATTGATGATCATTCCCCCATAATAGAATTTGGCTTTTCCTTGGAGGATTTCTTCCACAAGGTATAGGATCCATTCCTAGAAGTAGGCTACGGTCGAAAGGCCCATAACTCTGCTCAATAGGGTTACCAAGTCATGGTAATCCTCATAGAAGTTGTTGCGGAAGAGCTCTTGGGGTACTTTAGTTGCACTGCCCATCTTTTCTTTTAACCAATACTGAACGATGATCTTTTTGCATTTGAGGGGGTCTTCATCCCACATCTTCTTACCATATTATTTTGATGTTCCCTCTATCTCAGTGAAGGTAGGGATGTGGAAGGTCTTCCCTATTGATTTGGAAAATAGGTCAACTAATAAATTTCTAGCTCTATCCACAATTCTTTTCGTGTCCTCTTGATAGGTCTCCTGACAAGCCATCACAAGCTCAGGAGCAATAAGAGCAGGTGGGAAACTAGTAGCTTTGGCCAACCCACTACTTCTAATCTTTCTATAATTTTCTGTTGTAGGGTTTATCCGAACCCTTTTATTGAATTCATCAATATCTATGTGTCCCAGATTAGTATCTGTGATATCTCTAGAATCTGTGGTGAATTTGGAGTTAAGGGGTTCCCCTTGGAATTTTTATTTCATATGATCCTTATCCTCTTTTCCTTTGGATGCTTTAGCTAGCTTCTTTCCCTTTTCTTTCTCCACGTCTGCCTACGAAGGTACTACACCTAGTGGTTCCATATATCCTGCGGGTGAGAGAGCAATAAACACATTCGAGCATGAAACATAAGGAAAGTTAGCCAAAATACTACAAAATGATGTTACATTAGATAATCCATCACTTAAAGATCCTAATATCTCCTTCTAATTATCATTAGCCTTTTGGTCGAGGGGGTTATAACAATGCGGACCCAGGGGTGCAGACTTGGGCTAGTGGATGTTTTGAAGACAACTGCAGGAGGGATGACAATCAGGGCATGACGGCCTGCGTGTCCCAACCCACATTAAGATTTGGGCATGAAGTGGGGTCCATCAAGGAGGAAAATCCATTTTGGCATGTGGTTTGGAATCAAATTGAAGATTTGGTGGTGTTAAGCTCATCTTTTAAGCTTGTGGGAATACATGATAGCCTGGCCATTTGAGGCCCTGCCATTGAAACTACACTGACAAGGAGGCATTGCGCATGCGGCATTCCACCGTGTAGACCCCACAACTTTGGAGGAAGGTGGGTGATCCATTATTGAAGTTTGGATTGCTCTGAAGGATGCAAACCAAAAGGTGTGGGTAGATGGTGGGTCACAACCATTTGGAACGATGAAGGCCAGATGGATGTTTGGCGGAGGAGGCCTACATCATTGGGTCCGCAAAGTGCTTAGGAATTTACTTTGTTTATCATTGGTCAAGCGACAATGGAAGGGTCGGGTTCCGCGTAGCAGACCAACGGAGGTGGGCGGATGATTCAAGACAGTGGGAGTGAGACGAAACTTTGCCAACGACCACCTACAGTAGGCAATCCACCTAAGGCTTAACACTTGCTTGTTTTCATTTTGAGTTTGGACGAACACAATGAATTCAGAGTCCACAACATGGAAGGATGCGGGGTGAAGGCCATTTTGAAATGTCGGGTAGGTAATGGCGGCCCACATATGGAAGTCCATGAGGTGAGGTCCACAAGGAATCCCAAACTTGGTCATTTAGGATGCCTAGGAAAATAGACAGCAAACGCGAGGTCGGGGTCCGATCACGGGAAAGACGTCACCCTTTCACCATTTTGAGTTAGTCATTTGTTCAAAGGTGAAAGGCTAGTGGAAACCCACAAAGGATAGTCCGAAAAGGGGATAGGTTGCTTTGTTTTAAACTTTGGGTGGTGACTAGGAAGGCAAAGCCTAATAGGCGGACATATGGGTCACGAGGGCCGCTGAGAACAACAAAGCCATGATGGAATCCCACAGACGAAAGTCCACAGGGTTCAATCTGCAATGGGTCAGGACTTAAGTTGTTTTGGCTTGATTAAGTCTAAGGGGCGTTGACTAGGGCGAAACCTGCCTGCCATGAGGACGTGGTCAAATGGCCATTTTGGAATGGCATGGTTTGAGGGGAATTTCGTAGGTGGGGGCCTATGCTTGTGGACCTGGTGAGGGCAATAGCCATTTCAAGTTTAAACATGTTTTCAAAGGATGACGATGGTGGCAGCATGGGTGTGGGACTATAGGGCATGGATGCCCTAGCTAAAGAATGGCTGCGATGATCATGAATTCCACATGCAGCCTGTAGGAGATTACGAAGGGATTTTGCAATTTCAAAAAGTGGGTTTTGTTCACATGAGTTTTCTCTACTCAATTTTTTAAAATTTTTCTAAAGATTTAAGAACTTTTACCAAAATCAAAGAAAAATCAATTCATAGTTTGTGGGAGAAACCTACCTATGAGATCGAATGAAGGTGAATGAGCAATCATATAGCAAAGGCTTTAGATGAAAAAATGAACTCGGTGGGTGCAACGACGATGTTGGTAGGACACTCTAACTCATTCTGGACTACTGACAGGTGAAAATGATGGCTCAGGATGGGCTATTTATAGAAAATAGTGTATTTAATGCCCCTCATAAATGTGGGTACATCGGCGCTCTAGGTTGATGAATGAGCAACAATTTGAAAACAACAGTGGGAGCAACTGAGTCTGCTAGGCAAATGACAGTGAGGAGTCAGACGTTCGATCAGTTGGAAATGAAATGGCTACTGGTGTTGCGGGTCTCATGACACAGAAGGATGTCAAAAGCAGGCCATGTGGAATGGCCGTAGAGCCAAGGAAACCCACATGGGGCAGACCCACACTGCTCCAAGGATGCCAATTCTGAGGAACGAAGGAAAACAACTAAGGGAGTTCCGCAAAGGCCTAAAGCCTTAAAAATTTGAGGGTAGCAAAACATGGTTACTTCAAGATGATTCCTCTAAGATTCTTCAACCACTTAGGACACAAAACATGGGGCATGCAAAATGAGGCAGTGAAAAAAGTGTCTTGGCAAAGCGAAGAGAGAGAGAGAGGGTCACCATTTCAAATGGGGCATGTGTGCTATGTGCACAACAAATGGTGACTCTACTGGGGAATGCTCCTAAGAATTCTAAGGATAAGTGTTCATTCAGAACCCAGAATCTTTGGTTTCGTAGACTAGGGGCCGGTTTCCAAAGGTGAACTAGGGAGCTCGAGGGAGAACAAAATCCTTGGCTGAATCAGATGAAAAAATACATCTTGAAAGTGTGTGTGAGTAGTGAATTTATTTCCTCTCCTTATAGATTAGGACCAACAACTATTAATTAGATCGAGCAAGCTACGTTAATTATCTAACTCCAAAAGTAACCTGAACATTGCTCGGTTGCCAGTTAGGTGTCCATAGCTCTGATGAAGTTGTCGTTGTGGTCCCACAAACATTTCTCTACTGCCAGCCAGGTGTCCATAGCCCTAGTAGAGTTGTCCGCACACCCACACGGTTGCTTGATTTTCAACGTTTCTTTCTTTCTTTTGATATTATTTTGATACTACTTTCGCTCAACCATGTAAGCATTGAAGCTCACTGTGGGCTTGGAACCATAGTGGTCACTGAAGTAGATTTACAATTTTTCACTTGCCTCGCCTTCATAACAACCATTAGATAGTTCCTCGAAGCAATTAATGTATTTTGTGTAGGATCTGAGACGAATATGAAAGGATTCAATAAAGGGTTGAGTTCTAGGTAGAGTGGGAGTTCAAGTAAGGAAATTGCTCCATAGCAGCAATCAGAGACTAAGAGTTAGGAGTGAATAATTATCTAAAGAACACTAAGAGTGGGCAACAAAGTGAACCTTTTGTTGAGCAAGCATGACCACCACATCAAGAACAAAGAGACACCCTCAAAAAAGAAAAAAATGACCGGGAAATGAGAAAAAAGAGAGAGACATGAAGTGATGAAACAAAGCAAACCAAAGCAACCTGAAATAACCTATATACAAGTATTTACAAAGGGCAGCTCAAGAGAGCTCAAGGTTGGGAATAATGCTTCAGGTGTTTCCCATTGATGGGCAACGAGACGTCTTCATTGGTTAAGGTCTTGAGGTGAAAAAAATTCTTTGAGGATTTCAACAATTTGAAAGGGGCCAAGCCAGAGCTTGTTGAATTTTTCATGTCCACCTTTCTTCTTATGGGCCTTGTCCCAACATAAGACTAGATCAACAATTCTAAAGGCCTTGATTTTGGCTCATCGATCAAACCATCTTTTGACCATGCCCTGATGTTTGGAAAAATTTTCAATGGCACGATCACACACTTCTTCTAGGTGTAGTAGCTCAGCCAAGCGAGCTTCTCTTTGATCGCCTTCTTCATAAAAGGTATTGATGAATTGAAGGGTGAAGATTTTTAGGTGAATTATAAACATAGGCTCTAGGCCATAAACAAGGTAAAATGGGGAATCTCCTAAGGAGGCCTTATGGCGTGTGCAATCTACCCAAAGGGAAAAAGGAAGTTGGGTATGCCAATCCTTAGGGTTTCTATCGAGCAGCTTCTTGATGATGGTGATGAGGTTCTTATTTGTAGACTCTGCCATGCCATTTCCCTGAGGATAGTAGTTGGATGAGAACTTGAGGGAAATCCCATAATCAAAGGTCCAATTAGCTAATTTAAGTGAGGCAAGGGTGGGGCCATTGTCACATACTAAAGCATACGGGCAACCAGAACAATTTAAAATAAAAATTTCAAGAAAATTAACCACTACCTCTGTTGTACATTGCCTACATGCAATAACTTCTATCCATCTAGTAAAATAATCGGAGGTAGTTAGAATGTACCTGTGACTGATAGAGGATGGTGGGCTTACTAGACCAATGAAGTTGAGACCCCATTACGCGAATGGTCTTACCTCCAGGATTGGTTGCAATGGGGCAACAACATTCCTTTGTTTGGTTGCTGCGGTCTGGAAGATATGACATGTGCAAACATGGCTATGGGTGTCCTTGAAGACTGTTGGCCAGTAGTACCCTGCTCATAGGATTTGATGGGCAGTAGAAGGACCAAACCCATGACCAGTACCAAATTTATCATGGAATTCTTTTAACACTCGTACTGATTCTTCTATTCTAAGGCACCGAAGGTACACTCCATGATTCCTTTTTTATAAGATAGATCCTTGCAGCATATAACTGCTACTCTTTAGTCTAAGGGAATGCTTCTAGACTCCTTGCAAGTGAGGTGGGAACTTGTTGTTCAACATGTAGTAGATGATATCATCGTACCACTCCCCTGGGGAAACATCTCCCAGTTGATATTGCTGAACTGTTTAGTTTGGGTCCTGCTTCAGCTATTGTTTCAGCTATTGTTCAGGTGAGTTCTTGTACTCTTACTAACTTCATTGGTTGAATTTACATGTCATACTCTTGCAGCAAGGTGACCCATTTTTCTCTTCATTCTTCTAGCTCATTCTGCATTAACAATGTCTTGACTGCAGGATCAGAGACAATGACAAAGACCTTATTCCGTAGGATGTAATGTCTAAAATTTTTAACCCCTCGGACGAGAGCATATGCTTGTTTCTCCACACCATGATATCTTAATTCAACATCCTTCAAGGGAGCACTCATGAAGGAAATTGGGTGCTCGTTTCCTTTGTCGTCTTTCTAGGTTAAAATGCTAGCACACAAATGGTTTGAAGCAAACGAGTAAATGTAAAAGGGATTTAAATAATTCAGGCTGACTAGCACATGTGCGTCAACAGTGGCTTTCTTGATTTCCTCGAAGGTCTACTTTACCTCTAGAGTCAACTCAATTTTGGCATCTTGCTTCAACATGGTGTTAAGTGGCTTGATAGTCTCAGAAAAACCTATGATGAACTTCGAGAGGAAATTTATCTTTTTGAAGAAATATTTCAGTTCTTTCTTACTGCCTGGAAACTGAACCTTCAATAGGGACTAGATGTGCTTAGGGTCTATGGAGATTCCTCATTTTGAAATAACATGCCTGATAACTTGCCTTCAGTGACTCCGAAGATGCATTTCTTCGGATTGAGCGAAACCTCAAATTCTTAGCACCTCTGAAATACTTTGCACAGATCAGAAACATGATCACCTCATTTCTTTGAAAACACTATAAGATCATCCATATAAATGATACATTTTCCAATCAGATCTTTGAAGGCGATATCTATTGCATGCTAGAATGTGGCACCAATGTTGATGAGCCTGAACAACATCCTTCTGTATGCAAAGGTTCCCCACTTGGTGGTGAATGCTGTCTTGTGCAAATCTTCATACTGCACCATCACTTGGTTGTACCTAGAATATCCGTTGAGGAAGGACATCATATTTGATCCATCAACAATTTGCAATACCTTATTGAGGGAGGGTATGCGATAGTTATCCTTCTCTGAAGCTCTATTCAAATTGCGGAAATCCACACACAATTTGATTTCTCCATTCTTTTTCCTAACCAGGACCAAATTGGCTACCCACATGGAGTGTCTAACTGGAAAGATGATTCTGGTTGACAACAAATTATGCACTTCTTTGTAAATAATGGGCTCTAGCAACGCGTTGATGGGACGTTGTTGTTGTTGAAATGGCCACACATCAGGCTTAAGGGGAATAGTGTGTGTGATGATCGGGGTATCATAAGTCTTTAAATCTTCATAACTCCATGCTACCACATCATGATATTTATGCAAAGCATTAATAATTCCTTTGTTTTCTTTTGGTGTACATACCTTGCCAATGAACACATTTTTGACTTCCTCGGCTATCTCGAGGTTGTGGGTGTCACAATAGTTATTTATGGAATCCTTCTTTGCTTGCTGATCTTGGTCTTGGATCTGATCTAGGTCAAATATACGCTCAAGCTAAACCATGCCTCTGGGGATAGTGTTTGTTTTGAGGTTAATAATACCCTCTATATCTAGTTTGGCTTCTTCCATCTTAGATTCATCGATTATTTGGGTTGTGAACACATTAGAACTAGTGACAAATTCCAAGATATGCTTGTCATCATTGAATACTTGGAAATGGGTGACATTATCTGGTACAGATGGGGTGGAGGTCAACTAAATAGTGAATCTCCTAAGTCTTGACAAAGAGAGAGGTTGTAGCGTGCTGGCTGCTTGAGCCAAGGCATTAACAATGTGGTTCTGAGAACATGGGATAAACTATATGTTGAATGCATCTAGGCTTTCTAAAAGATCCCAAAATTTGTGACTATAGTTTGCTAGCCTTCTATCATTGTAGGAGTATAATTTTATGACTTGTTTCACTACCAGTTCGAAATCACCAAATACTTGCAGCATTTTAACTTTCCTTCTCAAAGCCATTAGGAGACCATGAACTAGCACTTCATATTCTGCTGCATTATTAGTGCAATAGAATTGGAGTCTATGGGCAGCAAAGTAAGTCTTACTCATGGGGCTTTTGAGTTCAAATCTAGTTCCGAATCCTTGCTTTGACTTTGATCCATCGAAGCGTAGCATCCAATACTTGGAAGGTTCTTTGGCTTTTGGCCCAATCAAACCTTCATTCTTTCTCGACTGCTTACCCATGTCCATGATTCCCTAAATGGGGACAAGCTTATCATGGTTGGTAGTAGGTTATCCAGTTGGCAACCCCTTTTGAGATGTGGCTTGTCCTTTGATTTTCTCCACTACTGTTTGACACAAGCAACACTCAAATTCAGAGTGGCTAGCATTGTGAACCCTGCACCAGCTAGGTAGTAGAAATTCTTGAAAATTTATCCTTGCCCCTAGGTTAAGCTGATCTTGTATGCATTTCTCCATGAAGTCCTAGAATCCATCCAATGGTCCTAAATTCCCATCATCGTAGCATTCATCATCCTTTGATTCCACTAACATTTCCGTGCTTTGGAGTGCGTAGGCTAGGTTGGGAGGAGGACTGCACAATATCAAGAGGACCTCATCAACTACCTCTTCTTTTGGAAATTTTGATTCTCCTTGATAAGAAACAGGGCAATAATTACCCAATTCTATCTTAGCAAACAACACCTCATTGGTGTTGTTATATTCTATGATCATGAATTTCATGTGGGGTTCTTGGTCGATACAGATCTGATTTGGTAGCCCTTTCCATGGCAACCACATGTGGGAGAAATCAGTTGCAACATACCCATTTAATGCTTGAGTGAAGTCTTGCTCTAGGATTATTCCATATGTGTCAGGGATATCCACAACCTAGATGCCAATAACCTACAACACCCTTGGGTCTATAGCAATTTGCAAGGGAATACAATTGATTTCTCCAACGATGTTCACCTCCGTTTTATCCAACTGGGTTACTTTTCTTCTTGAAGGTGTGGGGACAATTCCCAGAGCCTTGCACACAACCAAAGGCATGACATTTGTTGATGCTCAAAATTCAATCAAACAATTGTGCAAATTCTTCCCAAATATTCTGATAGTGGTAAGGAAGGGGGTTTTTCAAACCTTCCTTGGAAGAGACACATAGGTGCTTTAGCCTAGGCAACTTGACCTTTGTCCTTTTGATTTGTCATTTCCTTGTATTGCCCCTTATTTTTCTCTTTAGCGGGTTGCTTCCCAACTTGTTGATTTAGAGGGGCATCCCTCCTTTTGCCTATAATTTCCTAAATTATGGGCTCATGTTGCAGCTCTTCAAAAGAGACCTTCTTGGCTAGTACCTCTTGCATTTCCTTGGAGGATGGGGTTCCATTAATTACCCTAAAGAAGGCATGCCTAATTGCAGGAACCTTAAGTAACTCAAAAGCAGATAGGCTGATTTTGACTTTCTTGAATTCTTCAGTAATGTACTCCCCCATTTGTTAAATTTCCGCTTCGAAGGATCTACCTATGGAAGAACTAGCTTTTTTGTTCTAGGCTTGGTTCGACTATTTGTTTTTGTTCAAGTATTGCGTAGGCACATAAGGATAGCTAGGGTTGTTGCTGGCATTAGGGTTAGGTGGGGTGTTGAAGTTGTTAGGCAGAGTGGAAGTGGTGAACAATCCTCCTATTTGTCTATTTCTTAAATTATATGAAGAGGCTCTCTAATGGAACATTTTCACTTCATCTTCACTGGACTCTTCTTCATCTACGAGACCATTATCTACTGAAGTAAAGAGCTAGGATAAAGCTTCTTCGTTACTTACCTCTTTTACTTCTTCACTCTTTGGGGAGGCGTCCATGCTCTCAGGAACACATCTCTCCATGGAACTTGATCTTTCTTTTCTTGATTGATTTGGATACTTGAAATGCTTGGATGCTTTAGGATCAATCATGCATATTAGCCTTCACAAGATGAAATGAACACACATGTACTTGAACATGATGTTAGGATCTTGATTGCTGCAAAAAATGACTAATAAATTTGCTCTTGAATGCTCTTGACAATAATATTTTCTCATAGGATTGCTCCAATAAAGTGTTCTAGATTTCAAATGATAAAATGACTATGTATTTATAGGTGTTTATCAAACTTCCCAAAATTTAGATTCCAAAACTCGACAATTGCAAGTTGAATTTAAATCATTAAAATGATGCAAAAAACATATTTTAAAATGAGTCTTGGCACTTAAAGGGGACCCATTCACCCATGGGAAAATGGGTCTTGGCCTATAAGTTCAGGACACACATATTCCATGGTGAATTTATTATTAAATGCATTTATTTAAGGTTAGTTCTCCTTTTGAAAAATGAGAAAAATAAGGCTTTGGAATGCATAATTTGGAAAATTAGAAGCTTAATTAAGTCCAATAAATTAAGGGATCCAAACATAGTGTGAAATGGTAAAGGTACACAATTTTGGACAGTACATTTAGCCCTCACTTTAGTGAGAGTATGAACCGATGCTTAAGCTCACACTAAAGTAGAAAAATATGTTTCAAAGATAGGATGACAAAGATCAAGGAGGATGATCAAGCCAACAGGATCTAAGATCCCATGGAAAACTAACATAATCACAAATGATACACATGCATGTAAGATATGTCCAGTAAGATAAGATACACAAGCATACAATGTTAAAGCTAATGGAAAAAGGAAAAATGATGGATCAAGCCTTAGTTGTTTTTCCAACATGAATGGATCAAGCCTAAGCTGTTTGTCCAAAAATATATGCTCACAAGGGCTACTGCAATCCGGTATACACTAGGTGAGCCCTAAAGACAAAAAGATGAGAAACACACACTTAAGTCATCAGAAGGCGTGTACCCATAAAAATGTGGCAGATGGGTAAAGTTATCACAAAATGTGTACCCATATGTCAACCATACCAAAAGTTATACTCCCTGATAACTTTGATAAGGTGCCGCAAAATGATCAAGATGTTATGCCAATGCTACACTAAGTCCAACTCCTGTGAAGAAAAGTGAAACCAAAATATCAAACTGCAAATGAAACTCACCTTAGGAGGTGCAAATGCCAAAATGAAATAATGCCAATGTATGCCCCCACTTTAAAGGAATTTCTAAACAAAATGTTGTGAAAAATTACTGTAAAGTATAAATGATAAATGACAATTGATATAAAGGGCAATGAGAGCTTATTTGGAAAGCCCCATACCAATGATATGTTTCTAGATAAAGTTTCTTCATGAAAAAGGATTTCCCTCACATGTAATCTCAAAAGATAACACATAAGGGATCCATGGATTTTGTTGGTTCCCAAATCAACAAATGCAATGAGTCCTAAAGAGTAGCCATTCTCTCATATTCAGACTCAACGGGTTGATATGGCCAACGAACAAGATTCAGTCAAAGAGACTGAAATCTTCTGCACTTCAGGCTCTGTCAAACCTGGGAGGGTGATCCTGACCTTGTGCTTTCGCATACTTGTGTGCCACAATATCAAACACATAGTAGACAGATAAATCTCCTTTGTATGCTTAACAGACACAATACCTTGAAGGTATGGCTAACCTTTATGGTAGTGTACAAAACATTTTACATTTACTTTATTACCCATTATTTTAATTTTTTTTACCTTTTTATATCAATGAAGGCTTTTAGTTTTATCTCACTTAGGAAAATAGAAATTATTACCCATGCACCATATTTTTAATTCACCCTCTCATTTAAATCGGGCAAAATAAACCTCTTTTTCCGTGCATCTATATTTCATTTCTTATTTAATTCACCTTTTGAAAATAACCATAAATATCAATGAGTGATATTGATCACAGACCCCACCGCATCTTCATCTATCACTCTAAATTACTCTCGCACATCGCAGATAAAAGGAAAAATGAAAACATTTGATTAGCGATGCCTGATAAAATCAACACAACTTTGTCTCACCAATCGTTGATACAAAGTGGAGGTGGTGAGACCAATAGCGATATGCGATGGAGAGCATCAGATATCACAAATGCAATGAAAAACAAAAGAAGGCAAATTGCGATGTGCGATAAAATACAAAGGACCCCAAAATTGGTCATTTTTCTTGATATAGGGGCGTTTTCATGGTTGCAGGCACCCAAAAAATGGCTAGAACATCATTAAAAGTGTTCCCAACATATGTAGATAAGTCTAGGCATCATTTGGAAGGTAAACAACATCATTTGCAACACATATACAACTTCAAAAATCTGCCCGAGGGCCAAAAACGTGATTACATTCACTAACTATAAAATACCTCTTTGTTCCTCAATTTTTACCTGTGAACTCACCTTCACATTTAATTCCCCAGCATCAAAATTTCCCCAAATATTTCCGTCCGACAACACCCACAGGCTTACTACCACGTTTCTAGGTTGCACATTTCTATTACAACAAGAAAATGGAGATAGATATTGGCGATGGGCGCTCATCGCCAATATGATGAGGAAAAAGACTATTCAATCTACGATGGGCGATGAAGAAGAATTACCATCGCCAATCGCCAATAGGAAGAAGAGCTTCAAACCAGAGATGAGTTCTCTGGTGAAGCCATCACTTTTCAACCAATCACAAGCAAGAATTAAAATTGCTTTTCCTCCCAAAATTTTGAAATTTCATTTATGTTTTCCCTAAATGCATCTTTTACAAATGCATAATATTTAAAATATTCACAATATTTTAAATATTAACATTTGAAACTTTAGAAGAATTACACATTTTAATTATGCCTGTGGCCCAAACAGAGAAATTTCACTGCGAACAAATGGTGACCCCTGGAGCCAAGATATTTTACATGCAACCATAATCAATTATTTAGAGAAAACCCATTTCCTCAAATTTTTCCTCTCCATAAAAAATCAGGTACCTCTTTTGTAAACTAGCCCCCGAGATGTGTTCACCGCAACAAAAGTACATTAAAATAATGTATCAAATGATCTCTGATTTTGATGAAATGGATCTATAGAGGTTTTAGACCAAAAAAGGAAATGGGTTGTCCTTAGATTTTGAAAATTTGAAACTTTTTAGGACACCATTTTTGGCCATGTCACAATAAAAAAATAATTAAATAACCCATCAGAACTTATGCTGGAAGCCTGAAATTGAGTAGGCATGTAGAAACTTGACCCAAGAATGTAGTGCAACAAATGGGTTGGAAAAAGAGATTCTGAGGTGAAAGATATTAATTGAAAAATTTGCTCACATAGGCATTTCTGCAACTGTACATGTTTAACACCAATCAAGGCTCTCAAAGTCACCACTTTGAAAAAATATCAAAACAACTTCTGGGGGGCTGCCACTAGAAAAAAAAGCTCATCTCGGTACACTAAGTATGTGTACAAAAGGGATTTGCTTCAGTCATTACTCTTCACGAGATATTAGGGGTCAATGATGACCACTTTGAAACATTGTCAGAAATGCAGATGTAAAACTGAACAAACTGCATTTGCTTTTGATCTCAAAAAAATAGCAAATATGATCCAGAGACTATGAAATCAGACCGGAGATTACACGAATGTAGGGAGAATGGAGAGAAACAATCCATTCGTCATGAAAATCATCTAGTTGCAAAATATAATCTCAAACAAGAGGCCACTTCATAGAACTAAGAGTTCACAAACAACAGAAAAGTGTCAAAACCCTCTGGCTTTGCTTTTCCAAAAACTGTCAAAACTCATCATGGGAAGCTGAAAAATGACATGCACATTCACATATGTCACATGAGTGTGTCCACAAAGGGGTTTTGCATGAAAATCAACTTACTTTGAATTGTGACCCTCCAAAGTAGGTCACTTGGGTAGATTTTTTCAGGGGCACTTCTAAATGGGCAAAGGAAATTTTTTCAATATGGGCACTTCAAATTTGCAAAATTTGAAGGTGCCACCAGATTCGGGGTTAGCATATGTCTTTTCTACAATGATATAATAGAGCTTGAAACCATCATCATTACCCAAATACTTGTAGAACAACATACACAAAGGAAGAATGAAACATAGTGAGCAAAGGAAAAGAAAAGCTTTTGGGTCAACATGGAAGAGACCTAGATGTCTCAACACCTTGCATCGCCCCAAAAGGAAAGCACAAGACAAAAAAAGGCAATGTTTATGACATATAGAAGAATGTAGATACAAATAGAAGAATGTCATGACAGATTCATTTCCCTTGTATCCTTGCACCAATAGAGTAACAAGGGTCATCCAAAGAAAGCTCACAAACATAAAGACATTCCAAGAAACACGATATGGGTGATTACATTACATACATGCAATGACAAAGAACATGAAAAGAAAAGAAAGAGAGTATGTCACATGCGAGCCAACCTAAAGAAGGTCGTCCACATCCCAATCTTGCTCATCATATACAGAAGGTAGATAACTAGCCAAAGGGACTATAGCAAGTGCCGTAATAGGAAAATAAATAGGGTCAATAGGTGATGGGTCACTCGCATTAGGAGGATCATCACGATTTCCCCCATATAAATTCATAAAAGTGGCAAACAAAAAATTCAATTCATTATGCACTTCTTCATGAATTTTAGCAATCTCATCATCATCATCACCCAAGTTTATCAGAACAAGAGATCTAATGATAATGTCCATTGTATGTTCTTGTTTTTGTTGTGGTGGAGAAGTTTCATGTTGTGGCGAAGGTGGAGAATCATCATGTTTTGCTCGAGTTGTTTGTTGATCTTGGATTATTAGTTTATTCTTTTTTTTTTTCTAATTTATGAGCA
This sequence comes from Sequoia sempervirens, assembly GCA_007258455.2. Lineage (NCBI taxonomy): Eukaryota > Viridiplantae > Streptophyta > Pinopsida > Cupressales > Cupressaceae > Sequoia > Sequoia sempervirens. Next base: position 313,830,971 of record VDFB02058242.1, on the reverse strand, counting down.
ATATAACAATGTCTATTCCTACACTCTTTAGCATTTCGATTTCTTCTTGCACAGTTTTCAAGTTGTGATAGTGTAAGAGTGGGTTTATCAACCATTAGTCTCTTTTCTTCCCTTAGGGGAGGAATGAAAGGGACCTTTGTAGGTTGTCAAACCAATTTCTATTTAGGTTTATAAACTTGTTTGGTTTTAGGAGTTAGAAATGGAATTGCATGGTTATCTCTTCATCTCTTGTAGGACATAGGTGGTGGAATAGCATCATACTTAGTTTCTTTTGGTTCAAGCATAGGTTCATCCACAACAATGGGAGTGGGAGGAACAACTATATATATTTTGGTTTCATGTGGGATATTGGTAAGGGATAACTTTGTGATACACTTTGCTTTGAACTTTTGATATGATTTAAATAAGTGAGGTGTAATAGGTTCCATAGGTTCGAGCCAAAATAAATCCAATGAAAATTTCCCATGGGAAGACAAAGGAATAAATCGACTATAATGCACTGTAAAAACTTGGCTGTCAAATGGAATTTTCAAGCCCTCGTGGATGACCAATGGGATGAAACTCATGGAGTGTAGCCATGGATAGCCTAACTTCACACAAAATTGATCTGACATTGAGATGATGGATAATAATACATTTAATTTCTTCGGTCCAAATTTTAATGGAAGAGTGATAGAACCTATCGTAGGGTGAGCAAAACCATCATGTGTTTTGATGCATGCTTTCGATTGTTCATAAAAATCTTGGTAAAGTTCATGCAAAAATAAGAATTCCTCAATGATCACATTCTCTACACATATTGAGATCAATTAATATCCCATTTATAGGCTTGTCATTGATTCTTCTAGTTATGTAAAGAGGACCATCAAGTGCATGTTTAATTATATCAATATTTGAGAAAACAAAGTCAAGAGACAAGTTGGTTTGGACCTTACAAGGTTGAATATCAATGATTCCAATCATGGCATCTAGATCTTCCCCATTATCACTCTTATCATCATCGGTTATATCTTGTATCTTATCAACATTCATCACATCATTCTTGTTATCACTAGCTTTTACAAATGAGATGGAATGGTTTGGCATTGGATTGGTAAAGATTTGAAAGTTTTGGTTGAGTGGGGTAGCATATTTATTTCCTTTATCATTAACACCACCCATCTAGATGCAATTAGAATCAATGAGGTCTTGCACTATATGTTTAAGATGCCTACATCGTTTTGTATCATGTTCACTTTATCGGTGATATTGGAAAAATATATTTGGGTTATAGTTCAAAGGTAAGGGCTTAGTGGTATCAAGAGATCTAACGAGAGGTAAGGTGATTAGGTTCTTGCTCAAGAGTTGTAACATAATTGAATGAAGGGTATTGGGTAATGAGGTGAATTTCCTATTCTTATCCTAAAATTGGTATGAAGTTGTTTTTATGGTAGCCACTTGAGGTTCAACATTGTGGGTTGTTTGAGGTTTATTTATATGTATAAAGCCTCTTTTTTTTGTTTCAAAGGGATCCCCAATGGTTTTATAATTGTGTGGTGTTTATAAAACCTAGAAATCTCAATAAGTGCCTTTCCTTAGGGATTTCATTATGAAAGAGATCACAAGGTGCAAAGATTGACTTTCAACCTCAATGGTGAGCCAATCAAACCTAGATCTCAATCCTTAGGACAATATGACATATCTTAAACCAAACTAAAATGATTAGAAATTCTCAAACTAAAATGGTTTGAAATGCTCAAACTAAATGAACAACACCTAATGTACCTAAAATTCAAGTTTTAAAATGTACAAAAATAGAAATGACAATTTGCAGGAAGATTTAAGAAGGGTTTGATGGCATGTACTTGCCATTACAAGCTATATTTGAGGTCTTCTAAGGGATTGATTTACCCCTGGGTAAATGAGTCCTTTTTAGGGCTTCCAAAATATGTTTTAATAGTCCTCTGATGCTAGATCTTGGCTTCTATTTGACATAGGTCCCACTGTCAGAAAGTTAGAAAATAAAATCTGCAACTTAGTTTTTGTGGCTTTACAACAATAATGACAACTTGTGTAATATTTCAAAATTTCTCCATCAAGATCTCTTCAATTCTTCATCCACTTGTAATCTACACATACCCAAAGAGGGAAAAAATGTTTTGTTTGTATGGGGGTTGCCTTGGTTAAACCCCAGTTTGGTAATTAAACCTTGATAGAAAGATAATGAAAGGGGAAGGAAATGATGAATGAACAATGTTTTCTACAAGTCACCATCCTTCAATGGCTTCCCTTAGAGGATTGAAGTCAAACACATCTCTCCAAATAAATTGAGTCTTGCTTTGCTTGATCTTGATTTAGATACTTGAAATGCTTGGATGCTTTAGGATCAACAATGCATATTAAACTTGGACATGATGTTAGGATCTTGATTGTTGCAACAAATGACTGATAAATCTGCTCTTGAATGCTCTTGATAGTAATATTTTCTCATAGGATAACTTGACAATAATATTTTCTCTTAAAGGGGACCCATTCACCCATGAGAAAACGGGTCCTGAACTATAAGTCTAGGACACACATATTCCATGGTGATTTAATCATTAATTTCAGAAATTTAATGTTAGTTCTCCTTTCGAAAATGGGAAAAATAAGGCTTTGGAATGAACAATTTGAAAAAGTAGAAGCTTAATTAAGTACAATAAATTAAGGGACCCAAACATAGTGTGAAATTGTAAAGGTATACAATTTACTACACTACATTTATCCCCCACTTTAAAGAGTGTATGAACTTACACTTAGACTCACACAAAAGTAGACAAATATGTGTCAAGAGGGATCGAAGTGCACAAATGTTAATGAGATGGGATGAAAAATATCAAGGAGGGTGATGAAGCCCCCAAGATTGAAGATCCCGTGGAAAACCAATCTAAGCACAAAGGACACACATGCATGTAAGATATGTGCAACAAGAAAAGATGCACAAGCATACAATGTCAAAGCTAGTGCAAAAAATGAAAAAAAGGATGGATCAAGCTTGAGTTGTTTGTCCGATAGGAATGGATCAAGCCTAAGCTATTTGTCCAAAAAAAACTCACATGGGATAGTGCAATTTGGTAGACACTAGGTGAGCCCAAAAGGAAAAAAGATAAGAAACACACACTTAATTCATCACAAGGTGTGTGCCCATAAAAAGGTGGAAGATGGGAAAATTCATCACAAATGTGTACCCATACGTCAACCATACCAAAAGTTATACTCCTTGTTAACTTTGATAAGGTGCTACAAAATGATCAATGTGCTATGTAAACACTACACTAAGTCCAACTCTTGTGAAAAAAAGTGAAGCCAAAATGGCAAACTAAAAATGAAACTCACTTTAGGAGGTGCACATGCTAAAATAAAATAATACCAATGTATTCCCCCACTTTAAAGGAATTGCTAAACACCATGAGCACTGTGAGAAATTAATTTAAAGTAGAAATGATAAATTCCAATTGATAAAAGGGAAACAAGAGCTTATTTGGAAATCCCTATGCCAATGATATGTTTCCAAATAAAGCTACTTCATGAAGAAGGGTTTCTACCATATGTAATCTCAAAAGATAACACATAAGGGATCCATGGATTCAGGGTTAGCGTATGTCTTTGCTACAATGATATAATAGAGCTCGAAACCGTCATCATTCCTCAAATACTCATAGAACAACAAACAAAAATGAAGAATGACACATAGAGAGTGAAAGAAAAGAAAAAGCTTTTGGGTCAGCATGGAAGATACTTACATGTCTCAACACCTTGTATCATCCCCAAAAGGAAAACACAAGCCAAAAGAAAAGACAATGTTTATGACAAATAGAAGAATGTAGATATAAATAGAAGAATGTCACAATGGATTCACTTCCTTTGTATCCTTGCACCAATAGAGTAACAAGGGTCATGCAAAGAAATCTCACAAACATAAAGACATACCAAGAAACATGATACAAGGGATCACATCATGTACATGCAATCACAAAGAACATGAAATAGAAAGAAAGGGAGTATGTCACATGCGAGCCAATCTAAAGTAGGCCATCCACATCCCAATCTTTCTCATCATATACAAAAAGTGGATAAATAGACAAAGGGACTATAACAAGTGCCATACTATGTGGTGGGTGAATCACATCAAGAGGATCATCATGGTTTCCGCCATCTAAATTCATTGAAGTGGAAAACATCAAATTTAATTCATTATGCACTTCTTCATCAATTTTAGCAATCTCATCATCATCATCATCCAAGTTAATCACAATAGGAGGTCTAATGACAATGTCCATTGGATGTTCTTTTTTTGTTGTGGTGGAGAAATTTCATGTTGTGGTGAAGGTGGAGAATCATCATGCTTTGTTTGAGTTGGTTGTTGATCTTGGATAATTGGTTTATTATTTTCTTCTAATTTATGAGCAATAGTATGACGTCTATGCCTATGATCTTTAGCATTTCAGTTTCTTCTTGCATGGTTTTCAAGTTGTGATGGTGTAGGAGTGGGTTTTTCTACCATTGGTCTCTTTTATTCCCTTAGGGGAGGAACAAAAGGGACCTTCAAAAGTTGGGAAACCACTTTCTCTTTAGGTTTATAAACTTGTTTGGTTTTACAAGGCACAAATGGAATTGTATGGTTATCTCTTGCTCTCTTTTAGGAAATGGGTGGCAGAATAGCATCATACTTAGTTTGATTATTCGAGAGATATTTTGGTTGAAGCATAGGTTCATCCACAACAATTGGAGTGGGAGGAACAACTATAGGTCTTTTAGTTTCAAGTGGGATATTGGCAGGGGATAACTCTACTATACACTTTGATTTAAAATTTTTGTATGATTTAAAGAAGAAATCCTCTCGAGGTGCAATAGGTTCCATAGGTTCGGGCCAAAATAAATCCATTGAAAAGTTCCCACAAGAAGACAAAGGATTAAATCCACTATGATGAACTATAAAAACTTGGTTGTCAAATGGAAATTTCAAGCACTTGTGAATGACCGACATGATGACATTCATGGAGCGTAGCCATGAATATCCTAACTTCACATGAAATTGATTCAATGTTGAGATGATGGAGAATGATACATTCAATTACTTCAGTCCAAATTTTAATGGAAGAGTGATCAAACCTATCATAGGGCAAGCAAAATCATCATGTGTTTTGATCCATGCTTTCAATTTTTCATAAAAATCTTGGTCAAGTTCATGCAAAAATAATAATTCCTCAGTGATCATATTCTCTACACACTTGAGATCAATTAGTATCCCATTTGTAGGAAAGCTTGTCATTGATTCTTTCGACTATGTAAAGAGGACAATTGAGTTCATGTTTAATTATATCACTGTTTGAGAAAGCAATGTCAAGAGACAAGTTGGTTTTTCCCTTACGAGGTTGAACATCAATGAATCCAATCATGGCATCTAGATCAGTCCCATTATCACTCTTATCATCATCAACTATATCTTGTATCTTGTCAACATTCATCACATAATTATTGTTATCACTAGCTTTTACAAATGAGATGGAATGGTTTGGCATTGGATTGGTAAATATTTGAAAATATTGATTGGGTGGGGAAATGTATTTATTTATTTGTTCATTAACACCACCCAACTAGATGTGATTCAAATCAATGAGGTCTTACACTACATGTTTAAGATGCTTGCATCATTCCATATCATGTCTACTTTGTTAGTGATATTAGTAAAATATATTTGGGTTATAGTCCGAAGGTAAAGGCTTAGTGGTATCAAGAGGTCTTATGAGAGGTAAGGTGATTAGGATCTTGCTCAAGAATTGCAACATAATCCAATGTAGGGTATCAGGTAATGGGGTGAATTACCTATTCTGATCTCGAAATTGGTATGGAGTTCTTGCTTTTATAGCAGCCACTTGAGTTCAACATGGTGGGTTGTTTGAGGTTGATTTATCTATATAAAACCTTTGTTTTGTTTCTTGAATGGTTGAAAACTGTGACGAGGCACAAGTTTACATTTTTTAGGATGAGTTAAAGCAATTTTTCCTACACATTGATTAAGTGAGTTCTGATAATCACAGAGATTCACATGCATAAGTGCGTAAAGATGGGAAATTTCATCATCCCAAGCTTATCTTGGATATTTTTTTCTAAGTTGTTAATGAACATTCTTTTAAGATCAACATTGAGAAGTTTAATGTTGATTTGTGAGTAAAGCAATTGATAATGTGCTATAAGATCAGTGGCTTTTCATTTGCATTTTGTTTACATTGCATCAAATAAGGTAGGACCATCTTATAAGTAATGTACACTTGGAAATGGTTGAGAAAAGCATCAAAAAGCTCATTAAATGAGTGGATTGAGTTATTTGGTAAGGAAAAAAATCATTCCAAGGCTATATCTTTTAAGGACCTAGGAAAAAGTTTAGCCAAGAGCTTATCTTAAAAAATGAAGTCACTACATAAGGTTGTATATATTGATACATGGTTTCTAGGATCTCCTTTACCATCATATTTCTCAAATCTAGGTATCTCTATGCCTTGCAGTATTTGTGTTCTCAATATCTCCAATGACTTGATGATTTTTTTGAGATATTGTGAAGGTTATCCATTTTGGTTTTGGTTGAATATTGCTATTTGTTTTTGAAGGGATATGATATTTTGCAAAAGTTGGTTTATGATGAAATCATTGGTTGTATTTTGAGATGAAGATGAATATGGTGGGGATGTATATGCGTTGGGTAGGCAACTAAATTGTAAGTTTTTAAGAGGCAGGGGGTTTGGAGATATGATGTTTGAATTCACAAAACTAAAAGGATTCCTAGTGGAAATACCCAAAGTTGGAGTTATATTTCTGGTTGGACCATCTTAGGAGTAATGTGCACAAATCAGGTATGATCATCTTAGTTGCATTTTATTTATATTGCATCAAATCAGGTAGGACCATCTTAGGAGTAATTTGCACTTGGAAATGGTTGAGAAAGGCATTAACAAGCTCATTAAATGAGTGGATTGAGTTATTCAATAAGGAAAAAAACCATTCCAAGGCTGTATCTTTTAAGGACCTAGGAAAAAACTTAGCCAAGAGCTTATCTTCAAAAATGAAGTCACTACATAAGGTTGTATATGCTGATATATGGTTGCTAAGATCTCCTTTACCACCATATTTCTCAAATCTGGGTATCTATATGCCTTGTAGTATTCAAGTGTTCTCAATATCTCTAATGAAAATGAGTTTTTTTGACATATTGTGAAGGTTGTCCATTTTGGTTTTGGTTGAATGGTTCTATTTGTTGTTGAAGGGATATGAAATTTTACAAAAGTTGGTTTATGAAAAAATCATTGGTTTTATTTTGAGATGGAGGTGAATATGGTGGGGGTGTATATGTGTTGGGTGGGCAACTAAATTGGAAGTTTTTAAGAGGTGGGGAGTTTGGAGATATGATGTTTGAATTCACAAAACTAAAAAGATTCCTAGTGGAGATACCCAAAGTTTGAGTTATATTGTTGGTTGGTTGCGTTGTTGTAGTAATAGTTGGATGAGTATATGTAGGAATAGAGGTTATGGTTGTAGGGGGAGGAATTTGATTTCCTCCTTGACATTGAGTGTATCCTAAAGCTTGAGCATAACAAGCCATTGTAGGAATATGATTATCAATAATGTGAGCTAGGCTACAAAAAATCTCTAATCCTTCGTCATTATCAAGCATTCTCCTCATGTTATCTATGATAGGAAGAACAGTACCAGAAAAATACTCTGTACTCACAAAATCTTGAAGCTTTTCTAATGCTTTGTCCATTTGTTTTAGCTTCTCTTGAGGGACATGAGAAACCCAGGTTTCAACATAAGTGGTTGATGGTAAGGTGGTCATAGGACATGTGACATTAGGGATGTGGTCCAAAATGGGTTAATTAGTGTCAACACTATGAGTGAAAGAGTTGGAAAACTCAAGATCCATGATGGATGTACTAGCATAGGATGCCATGAGTATTGAACTATGTCTCATTGAAGTATTAGTAGTAGGGCACTAGGTTGTGATACTCATACAAGTTTCACCAAACCAAAAGTGCACCCAAAATGGACAAAAAAACTAAATAAAGATAGTAAACACCAAGAAATAGGAAGCAAAATCCAAGTATTGAAGAAGATATTATAATATTTAGATTTGAAATATGATAATTAACTGATTTTAAGATGCAAAAACCTAAAAATGATTACTTTAAAATGCTAATTTTGATCTTCAACAATGTACTTTCTTTTACCAATTGAGCTAAATGCAAAAATCTACAAAAATATGCAAATTTTGAACCTGAAATAGAGATTTGCAAGTATAGGGAAAGGAAGTAGATATATATAGATATGTGTGCAAAGTTTTGCAAAATCACCTGTATAAGATTAGGTTGGCCCAAGGGAAAATGATTCTTTGCATAGGGTTTTGAAAAATTGAAATCTAAATACATTTGACTTGATATTTAAGCTCAATGTTCCTAAGTACAAACATATTCTTTAGTGACAATTTTTCTAGATTTTCTGATTATTTATGTAAATGCAATTGTGTGTGAAAAGGGATCCTCAAATTTTTTTATAAATTGTGTTGTTTATAAAACTTAGGAATCTCAATAAGTGTTGTTCCCCAAGGATTTCATTAGGAAAGAGATCACAAGGTGTAAAGATTGACTTTCAACCTCAATGGTGAGCCAACCAGACTTGGATCTCAATCCTTAGGACAATAGGACAAATCTAAAACCAAACTAAAATGCTTTGAAATGCTCAAACTAAATAAAAAACAAGACCTAATACCTAGAATGTGGGTTTCAAAATGTACATAAGAACATATAAATGACAATTTGCAAGTAGATTTGAGAAGGGTTTGATGGCATGCACCTATCACCAAAAGCTATTTTTGAGGTTTGTTGAGGGACTGATTCACCCCTGAGTGAATGGGTCCTTATTAGGGCTTCCAAAATAACTCTTGATAGCCCTATGATGTTGGATCTTGGCTTCTATTTGAAACAAGTCCCACTATCGAAAAGTCAAAAAATAAATTCTACAACTTAGTTTCCGTGGCTTGACAACAACAATGACAACTTGTGATGGAGGATTTTACCTAGTCCCACTATGGTGTCGAGCAGGCAGAGTGGTCTGGGCAGGAACAAATTTTTTGAATCCTTTGAGGGCACTAAGGATTCTGAGGATGATGGAGAGGTGGATGGGTGGTCTATTCCGACTGAGATTCTTCTACCTTGTGCTTCGGTTGTGATTCCTACTGGGTGTTCCTTCTATGGTGGATGTCATTTCTCTTGGTTTTTTCTATAGCTGGGTATTCCTTCTATGGTGGATGGTGTTTCTCTGCAGCAGGCTTCGTCTGGTGGATGAGGAGAGTGTTTATGTTGGGATCAATTTTTCTGCCTAGTGTCTCTTGCGGTTCTCCCTTTATTGCTCTGATTGATTTCATTCCATGCGGTCTTGGTGTTGGAATCTCCTATGTTCTCTTATGTTGTTTAGGTGTCTTGCTGGGAAAAATTTGTGCTTTGTGTTAGGGTTTCCTATTTTTTCTTGTGTGGTGCCGGGGGTGGTGCTAGGTGTTCATGCTAAGGGATTGTTGGAGGAGATTGATTTCCTTATCTCAGACCTTGACTAGCACGTAGGGTTGGAAGTGGTTTTTTCTTACAGTTCCTCCTCTCCTCTTCCACCTTCTATTGGATTTCCTAGCTCTCTCTGGCTTTTCTGAGGTTCTTTTTCCTTTGTGAGGGTGGTTTTGATGTTTGGGGTTGAGGTTTTTTTGGTCTGTCTCTAGTGGAGTTGTTTGTGGAAATTTCTTGGCATGTTTTAGACCCTGACCAACATGTAGGGTTGGAGGTTGTTTTTCACTATCTTGCCAAATTTATTCTCTCTCTATTTGGAGGTTTTCCTTGCCTGTCCCTTCCTCTTTTTGGATCCTTAGTATTTTCTTTGGTGCAGGTTTTTTCCTCCGTGGGGGTGCTTTCTTTGTTTGGGGTGGTGGTTGTTGGTCTACCTCTGGTGGAGTTTTTTGTAGTTAGTTTTTAGCATGTTTCAAACCTTGACTGACATTTAGGGTTGCAGGTTGTTTATTCACTGTCTTGTTGGCTCTCTACTCTCTTTTCTTGTAGGCTTTCCTTGCCCTATCCTTCTTTTTTTGAAACCCTTTATCTTTCTACTGTTTTTGTTTCTTGACTGGCTAGTTTGGCTACTGGTCTTGGTGGCTGCCAAGATTCTCTTGGGTTACCAATTTTGTTTATTGTTTTCTTTGTACATCCCCACATGGGTCCTTTTGTTCATTTTTTAGTATGGGGATTTTTTGGCTCTGAGTGGTGATTTTCCTCTTTTGTGGTTGTGGCTCAGCTGGGTTGTTTTATCTTGAGCTACTCCAATTCGGTTGGTTGGTTCTCTGTTGGACTTTTAGGTCCTTAAGTCTGTGATCCAGGTTGGGATTGTGCTGCTCATGGAGGAGTGCTCTTTTTTTTCATCTCTGCTCCAATATTCTTCTTTTCCAAAGTAGGTTTTGGTGCTCTCTTCTATGGGCGTAGATGCTTCCTGTTAGTTTTTTCAGCTATGGTCTTCTTTGGAGGTGGAGACTACTTCTTTGGAGGTGAAGCACTTTTCTATTGAGGTGAAGAGGTGGGCTGTGGATTGGGTGGGAAGGCCTATTTTCTATAGTTTTGGTCTTCACTTCTTCCTCTCCTATAGAGGGGAACCCCTTCCCATTGAGGTGGAGGTTGGGTTGGTTTTGCGGGTTGACTGGTGTGGTGTTTGTGCTGAGAATCTTCAGTGTTTCTCTTTGATTCCTAACTCTCCTATTTAGGTGGGGAGATTGGTTTTGTTGGATGGTGCTGTCAAGAATTGTGCTGCTAGTTGGATGGTTCTAGCTGATGGTTACCTAATTGTCTCTAGTTGTTTGCTGCTAGTTAGTGCTGGTAAGTGGTGTGCTGCAGTCTGGCTGATGGTTACATGACCATCTCAGGTTGTTCTTGGATTCAAGTTCCTCTGTAATTCTTGGTTTCTTTGGGTTTAAGGTGCCCATCAAAACCTTTTGTTTAGAGTAGATCTGGGTAGTCATCTTTTTTCTCTTATGAGCTGCAGTTGGTTCATTGCTGGTTGTCTATGCTGATTCCTTGTGCAACATGTTCTTCTTTGTGTGGTTTTTGGGTCCCTGCAAAAACTTGTTTATAAATGGTTTTGGGTCCATTCAAAACCTATTGTAAATGGTTTCGGGTCCATTCAAAACTTGCTTTTCCCCCTTAATCTAAACAATGATGACAACTTGTGCAACAATACAAAATTTCTCCTTCAAGATCTCTTCAATTCTTCTTCAACATGTAATCTGCACATATACAAAGAGGAAACATTGTTTTGTTTGTATCAGGGTTTTCCTTGGTCAAACCCAAAGTTTGGTAATTAAACCTTGATAGAAAGATAATAAAAAAGAAAGAAAATGATGAATGAATAATTCTTGCTACAACTCACCACCCTTCAATGGCTTCTCTTAGAGGATTGAACTCAAACACATCTCTCCAAGGAACTTGATCTTGCTTTGCTTGATTTATTTCAATACTCAAGAAATGCTTGGATTCTTTACAATAAACAATGCATACTAGTCTTCACAAGATGATATGAACACACATAAAATTGAACATGATGTTAGGATCTTGATAGCTGCAACAACTAACTAATAAATATGCTCTTTAATGATTTGATAATAATATTTTCTCATACGTTTGCTCTCATAAAGTGTGTTAGATTTCAAATGATAAAATGACTATGTATTTATATAGGTGTTTATCTAATTTCCCAAAAGATGGATTCCAAAAGCCAAGAATTGCAAGTTGAATTTGAATCATTAAAAAGTTTCCAAAACATATTTCAAAATGGGTCGTGGCACTTAAAGGGGACCCATTCACCCATGTGAAAATGGGTTCTAGCCTATAAGTCCCAGACACACATGTTCCATTGTGATTTTATTATTATATTCATTTATTTAAAGTCGGTTCTCCTTTTAGAAAATGAAAAAAATAAGGCTTTGGAATGCATAATTTGGAAAATTAGAAGATTAATTAAGTCTAATAAATTAAGGGACCCAAACATAGTGTGAAATTATAAAGGTATACAATTTCCTACACTATAATGTCATCCGTGTGGGTCCATTGAGAAGAGAACTTTCAAAAATGTGAGTGACATCATTTAGAAGTCGATGTGGCAATCTTCCATAGCCCCACAACTTGAAATGGGACCTGCTTTGAAGATCTTGTAGACTCATGGAATCAATTAAAGATGTCCACATGTTAGTTTCTTGTAATTTCACACCTAAGAACTAGGCCCACTTTGAGGAGTTTGCAAACTCATGGAACCATTCCAAATAATGCAAGGTGTTGACCTTTGCATGGTTTCTATGACCTCTTTTGTCTTTCGTGAATGATCTCTCATGGACATGTAGAAACTAATGAGAAAGAGAGCACATGTCACCCTTCCACCATTCCATAGCTTCTCTTTTACTTGATAAAATATTGTCTACAAATTCCCCAAAACAAATAAAAACATGACACATGGAAAAGAGTTGGTTCACTAAAGGCATTAGCTTGGATTCACTTAAGTCCTTTTAATCTGCACATGTGGTAATTCGGATAGGCTGTTGCTAAGAAAGAATAAAATGGGCTAGTAACCTTATGATATAAAAGGGATTCACATACAACTTAAGACACAAGAAACCAAGTAGAGAATTCAATGAACAATTAGAACAAAAATGCAAGATGAAGTTAGGGTTTTTAGGGTTTTTTGACCTTAATGCATAAAAGAGCAACTTTTTACAAAACCCTAGCAAGAAAGACAACATTTTTTCCTTTTGAACACAAACAAGAGTAGAGAGCCAGAAAATTGAAAACATACCACCAATTACCACTATTTAATATTATGGATTTGTATGAGTACCATTAAAGTGAGATGGAAGAAGATAAAGTAGAGGTGAACTGGAGAAAACATACCCCTAAGTAGTAGATAGAAGAAATTAAGGAGATACTTGATAAAATTTTGTTGTAAATATAACTAGAAGTAAACAATATAAATAGTATTTGGTGAAATAGTAATGAGTTAAAGAAAGAATTAATGTGGAAACCTATAGCTAAGGTGAACAAATTTTATTTTCCTCTATCCATTCCAAAGTGGTACTCAAATTTTTATTACACAAGGTGCTTTGTGCAAGAGCATCCATGACATAAGAACAAACTTGTATCACCCAAAAATATTTTCTTCCATGCTTGTTTTATTTTATAGTATCATAATAGTTTTTCAATCATCATATACTCTTACTAAAAAGGCTTCATATTATAGAGATATATTCTTGTTCCAGTCATCATTCTAAGAATATTAAAGTTTTAGACAAATATTTTACTATGTAGTACCACATATTAATCGTAGAGCTTCAAAGTTGATATTAGAGTTGCATGATGGTTTGTTTTCATATTAATATAATGTGATGTCTTAAATTACCCATTATTCACTTGGTTATGGCTAATGTGAAACTAATGTTGGTCAATGGTATGGGATTCCAATGAAAATAGAACCAAACTAATGTGAAACTTGTATGTAATAAAAAGGTTACACTGAATTGAAATATGGATATTAGCTTGAGCAATTGATTGGTAGGATAAATGAAATAGAGATAGTAAAACCTATTGATATGGAAATTAGATGTGATAAAACATGAAATGGAGTTGATGAAACATGGGGTCAAAATTATATGTGGGAATGTTATAGAGAGAAAATGTTCAATGAATCTAGATTGTTACCTAGCACTACTAAAACATATTTTAGAATTCATAGAATAGAGACAAACTTGACATTAGAAGGAAAATTCATAGGAACTATATTTTTTCATTAACAAAATATTGCAATTTGACTAGGGATGCTCCTGTATCAACTATAAACTATACAAATTGATTACATTGTCCATATAGTTTAATAGGTGCTAGGGATCATTGTTTTGAAAGGTTTTTAAAAGATAATTCTAGGTCTAATCTATTTTATTTAGTGTAATGTTGTATAAATGAAAGTTGTATGCCTTGCAATTTTCCTCTAATTTGGATTTACATTGATCAAGTCAATCTTTTATACAATAATTAATGTATAAGTGGTGTACGTGTTTGCATTTATCCTAATTCTACCTATAAAAATCCTCAAGAACTAGTTTTAATCTTTATTTTATCCATTTTCCTACTTATTTTGAAATTGTGGTATGAAATCAACTCCATTCTTTTTAAAGATTAAAATTAAAATTGGCCATGTCACCCCATCCAACTAGCCATTATGTGCCAACTTGAATTACAAATAACTTCAACTTATATTGTAGGATGTTGTACAAAAAAACCAACTCCAATTTATTCAAATACATCTAAAACATAGAATTGAGAGATCTTATTATTCATTTGCATTATCATTCATGAATTATGTTTGATCATTTATTGCTACATCAACATCTACATACATAGGGACAAATGGATATATTATATTGGTTTCTTTTCATTTTCATTTTTTTACAAGTTGTTAAAATGTGACTCAACCTAGTGGTTTGACTAGGGGACAACCCCCTACATAGACAAGTCTAAAATTGTGTCTATAGACACTATTTTCTCTTGTAAATTCATAAATTAGAAAGTAAGGTGAACCAATATCTAGATCATGGAACTTGCTAGAGCAATTTCGTGTAGTAAAGATTAATTCTGCATACAAAAATCTATTTCACATAGTGTATTCGACCTAGACCTCATGTCATACTTTCCACCTAGATTGAAGCAAAATCCAATTCACTACTTATTTGAGCATCACTAAATCAGATATGATATTGTAATTCCATTTTTAATTATAAAGCATTAGCTTATATTCCAACCACATAAAACTATTTAAATTACTATAATACATCTTTTATCATTTCAAACAATACAGTTATCTGTTTTTAGTTTACCATCTCAACTTACAAGTTCTAAAATAAATCTAATTATTGGATTATTTATTTACCCTGGGTTCTTTATTTCCTTTTCCATTTATGACAAGAATGGTAGATGTATTAATCATCCAACAAAAAAGAATAGGAACATTGAGAAGGATTATCTGATGGAAAGCCATGAACATGAAATAAAAAACTAATACCATGAATCCAATGATCAATTAACTTCACAATATTCTGAGAAAACTCATTATTTCATGCTGAAAATCTATCAGGGGCAGGGCATGCCCAAATAATATACATCATAAATCCTTGCCTTTAGGGAATACCATTCATGGAAAACCAAATACTGTACAATCCTAAACAGATCGTCGATGCAGATTTTATAAAAGTATTAATAAGTTAGCCCAACAAGATTGGGAAAAAAGTAAACGAACAGTTCATATCTGCAGGGAAGGGAGCTGCAGGATGCTGCCATCCATTAGGCTTAGGGTTTGCGTCGAGGGATAGCCCTCTGTTATTCTCTGCTTCCACTGTTGCCATATTTTCTTCTGGGATTGACATCATATGATCACTGCTTTCATGCGAAACAGGTTGCAATGGAATGGACGGAGGTGATAGCAAAGGAATAGGGATCCTATTCCTGCACTGATCTGACATACTAGTCGATTTGACCTGCAGAGGTGGTGGTGCCCTCTTCTGTAATCTCTTTCTACCATTAGAATCCTTAGAAAACAAAGGCCCACTAGGGATCAAAGTCTCTAAAGACTCATATGAATCAGGAGTCGCTTGAGCCATATTATTCACTTGCTGATTGTGATCGACAAGATACGGATGATATGTATCTATATACACACTTCTGCTCAGCTTGCTGTCGACATATAATGTTAAAATCTAATAGTTTCTACCTGGATCCCAACTGCACAGGCCCCTTGGGAAATGCTAAAGTATAGAATACAGGGAACAAGGTTGTCACGTCGATTTGTGGGTATATCCAATGTATATATGCAGTGGGAAGCTTCTGAGTACCCGTTGTGATGCATGTGAAGCACATGTGAATCTGTGCAGCCAGTTTAGATCTACAGTCCAGGAGTTATATGTCGGCCGTGATGATTACATCTGTTGCATGTGATGATATTATTTTAATCTGCCTTTGTTGGGATACAATGAAAACATAGACCAAGGAGTTAGGGTTCCTATTAATCTTACACCACATATTTCTAAAATGGTTTAGGTTACTACCCTCCTCCTTTGTCCATATCCTCTCCTCTATCGTCTAATATATCTATGATTTCCTTTCGTGGGTAACCAAACTTCTCTTCACAAGAGCAAGGATTGCATCCTACTCCTCCTCTATCATATTTTTGTTGGCTTCTAAAAGTTCATTTGATTACTCTTCCTTCTTCAAAACATAAGAAATTTTACAAACATAATTAAATAAATCACTCTTTTTGTGCATATCATTAAGTGCTTGATCATTGCACCATTGAATGTTAGGCCTTGAACAATAAAATATAACAACTTCTCAATTATGATACCATTACTCTTTCATTTGCTAATGCACCTATTGGCTCATCGCATGACAAGTGACAATGGGGTTTCACCTTTGTCATGTCCCTTCTAAATGATAAAATATATTTTGTTGTGTTGCTCCTCACTATGTGGTATTTATAGCTCTATGCGTTTTCTCATTTCCATTCATGGTGGTACAATATTTCTTGCAACCATACCTCAAACATACCTCATCAAGGGTAGCAACACAATCGTCTCTAGCATGGTTGTACTTTGCTATACACTTGGGGGGCATGGATAATTGGTTTTGGAGGTGTGTATCCTTCTTGCTCATACCTCCTCTATTCTTTCCCCTTTCTTTTCCTTAAAATATCAACATAATTTTAATTTGCTAACATTTTAAGGGGGGCATATCACCTATCCATTTGTGTATCCACACATGCATTCACATTTCTTGTTCTTTAAATTATTTATGTGCCCTCTCCATGGTGGTGTTTTCATAATGCCCTCAAGGTGTGGCTATCAATTCATCCCTTGAGATGTTAAACCGCCCCTGAGATGTTAAACCATCCCCTGAGATGCTAAAATGTCCCTTGTGATGTTAAACATTTTTGTCCTCGGATACAATAGGCATTTTCATCCCTTGAGATGTTAAAATTTTTCATCCCCTGAGATGTTAAACCTTTTGTCCCTCAAGATGTTAAATATTTATACACTCCTTGAGGTGTTAATGATGCACGGTCACCTAGCATAATGCAACATGCTAGCTTGTGTGCTTTATAGGGCCTAATTTTTCACACTCATGGTCACCTAGCCTGTAGTCAATGGGAACTTTTAATGTGCATGATCCCTAGTGATAGAGTAAGCTAGTTCTAGAGTCATGTACCCTCCTTTATCTATATTGATTGATTCATCTTTTAGAATTCCTCTATGTGTTTGTGTATTGATAGATGATGCTTGGTTTTGATAAAACCTTTCACATTGAGGTCTCCTTACCTTGCTAACTCAACTTTTTAGATAGTCTGTACTAACATTTTTGTTATATGCTCTATGCTTCATGTTTGTATCATTTTTACCTCATGTTTGTTTCATGTATGCTTTGTGTATGCTCCTTGTATTCTTTGTATTTTCTTCATGTATGCTTTGTGTATGCTCCTTGTATTCTTTGTATTTTCTTCATGTATGCTTTGTGTCTATTTTATGTATGCTTCGTATGCTTCATGTATATGTTGTGTATTCTTTTGTGTGTAATCTATTATTTTCTCAATGCATACCTTTTGTATGATTGAATTCTGCCTTTTATTGTATGTGATATATAAGTTTTATGTGTATGACCTCTTTATCTTGACATTGTGGATTGATAGGATCCTAATTCTAGGGGCTATTCAAAGTTTTGATAAAGAAATCTATCTTCGAGCTATAGCTTTAGTGTGAGTATGAACATGATATTATATCCTCACTAAAGTGGGGGCTAAATGTAGTGAAGTGAATTGTCATAGTTAGCAATTTAACACTAGGTTTGACACCCCCTTTTTTTATGTACAATTAATTATATTCATAATTATTTTATTTTAGGGTTAGATTGGGAAAATATATTTAATTCATTGACATCCCTAGTTTTTGGAGCGAAAAAGTCCTAATAGAGGTGTTGGGCACCCTAGATGTGGGAATTTTCTTTCAAAAAGTTACCACCTCTAGTGTTAACCTTAGGTGTCTTGAAAGTGATGCCTTGTCGACCTAGGTCCAAAAATCAAGTGGGATGCATATATAAATAAGTATTTCCCTCTAATTTGGGCAATTATGATTTATTATGAATTATGAACAATTATTGTGAATTATTATGTGCTAATTGTGAAGATACATGCAACCTCTTCTCTATATGCTTGCTATAACTCTCTATTGTTTTATTTGGACTAACCCTTGAAAGTATTCAAGGTAATTTATTCATTATCCCTCAAATCTTTGTGGTAACCTATAATATGAGATCACTTGAACAACAAGGGTTTCATACTTAGGGTAACTTTATCTAATGTTATTCATTTATTACAATCATTATTGTTTACTTTGCCTCTATTCCTATGAGAGCACGAGATTTATATATCATCATTATCATCATTACTATTGTGGAGGTAGGAACACCAAAATTGGGTTTGAATAAGGAAAAATCCTATACAACATGAAATTTACCCTTTTTATATTTACATATTTGAATTTGAAACTTTTGATATTGATAGGTTATAAAAGGATATAACAGACTGTGACTATGTGATCAAAATTTTGATCAAGCCAAAACCTTAGGAATAGGGCACCCCACACCCCTATCCCTCCATTTCAAGACCAAATTTCAACCACATGTGCTCCTTTTTTTGTACATCTTAGATCTGTACTCATTTCTATTTGTGCGATCATTCATATTTTCAAATTTGGGCTTATTTCAATTAGGTTAATTAATCACACATCAAATTTTCTATATGTTTATAATAACGGAGAAAAACCTAGGCATATTGGCTCTCCTTTGAGGTAGTTAACCAATCATAAAACCCTAGTTGGTTCATGTTCTAGTGTTAAGCAAAGAAAAGTTGGACTTTTCACACTTAACAATATAGCTACTAAGCAATTGGAATATATGAATAAAATCATATAATCTAGGTGTAATAGCTAAATGGAAACCATAATACTCAATTATATACTTGAGTAAATCAAAACATAAGCATTCAAATTCCATGCAAGGGTAATATAAAATGTATGATATGCCATAAATAAAATGATGAAATATAAAGATCACAAATGGTTATGAAAATACATAAAAAATATATAAAGAAAATAATCAAGAAATAGTTATAAACATAACATGGACTAAAAGAGAGAAAATAAACCAACTTACCTAATTTTTTCTTTAGTATTCCTCCAGTCTAAGTAGATAATCAACAACTACCTTACTTTTTGTTAGTACATCTCAAGGAGAAATTATCTCTCTCTAGACAACCAAACCCAATATCATGTCCTCATAACACTACAATCCTCATTACCACTTTCCTAAAATGGTCCAAATTTCTTTAGTGTATCCTCTCCACTCTCTACACATCAACTAATTTTAATTAATAATAGTATAGAGTGCCATAATTTCCCATGTGTCATTTTACAATTGTTACAACTAGGAGCTATAAATAATATATGAAGATTATAAATTCTTGAGAGAGAGAATAGATATAAATAATAACATTAAATTATAAAACTTATAGTGATGGAATCAAGGAAGCCACGTTAAGTTCTCAAACAACTTGATAAATGGTTATTATTTATTTTTTATTGACAAGAATAATAATTATAATGATAATATCACTAATCTATATTTACAAAATTAACTATTGCAACATCCTTCCTAGTATTACTTAATAGACATAAATGTAATTATTATGCAATGAATAAATAATTAATAAGTAAAATATAAGAGGGATGTGACATTCTTCCTTGCCAAAAATATATATTATATTGATGTAAAATAGTGTCTAAGAGATAAAATAAGTTTAAGATTCTATTATATTTCAATATTGTGCTTAAAATTCAATTATAACAATGGAAAGTGCTAAAATTATTAACCAACATTGAAATTAATTTTATAGTTTACAACCAAAATATAAAACATCAATTGAGTACCAAATTGATTTAATTAAATAGTTTTGTAGAAGTAAAACATTTAAAAATAAATGCATGTATAATTATTACATTATGGTTGTATCTTCACATGTAACATTATTAGATGAATACTGATCCTATTGAGCTTCATATTGATCCTCCAATCTATTGCATAATTGAAATTGGTACCTCTCAAATATTTAACAAGGTTCTATCATTAATGTTCCTAGTTTTCCCACCTACAAAGTATTTTAGTTAAAAATATGCTTATAATCAACTACATACACCTTTTAAGAAAGGACACATGAAATACATCATGAATTTGAATTAGAGGTAAAGGTAAGGCTAATTGGTAAGTGAAAGGATTAATTTATTCTGGCAATTTGAAGGGTCCAACAAAAAATGGAGTGAGCTTAGCTTTCCTTCCAAAGGATATAAATTTTTTATGAGGTCAAACTCTAAGAAAAGAATCTCACTAACTTGAAAAATTCTAGGTGTTCTATTCTTATCTGCATATACTTTTTGTCTCTCAATTTTTTTTTTAACCTTTACCTATTAACTCACACTTTCTCATTTGAATCTCTTTTAACATTTTTGGACTAGAACTAAAACTCTATCTTCCAAATTATCCCAACTCAAGGGAGTGCACCGCTTCCTTCCATAAAGGGAATCAAATGGTGTCATGCCTAAAGATGATTAGAAAGAGTTGTTATAACAAACATAAACTAATGGAAATTATTTATCTCATCCATTTGTTGATCCATACAATAAATGCAAAGGATATTTTTCACAATTTTATTTTTTTCTCTATTTGGCCATTGGTCTCTTGATGATATGATAAGATAAAATTAAGTTGATTTCCCAATGTAGGTTGCAAACTTGTCCAAAATCTAGATGTAAAATTTACATCCCTATTAGAAATAATTTAATTTATAGTTTCATGCAATTTAAACATTTCCTTTACAAATCTCTTAGCTATTGTTGGAGCATCATTAGTCAAATTTCTAGGCAAATACATGCAAATTTAGTAGGTTTATACACGACTACTAGAATATCATTATTCCTATAAGGAGTCATATGTAACCTTTGAGCAAATTAGATAGTTTATGACTTGCCTCTTATAATGTGGAATATCTCAAGGATATTAAATTCCTATAGGATTCACATGTTTTTCCTTAATTGTTTGACATTTGAGATATTTTGACAACTAAATCCATTATATCTTTCTTCATCTTGGGACAAAAATATAACTTCGTAACATATAAATACACATTTTCACTCCAAGATGTATAGAGTATGGATAATCATGAGCCTCTACGAGAATTACATTCCTTAGCTCTATAAGGTTAGGTGCATATATTCTTCTTTGATATCTCATCAATCCATCTTGATCAAAAGTGTATCCCAAATACTTAGGATGTGAATATAATGCCTCAAGAGATGCATTAACTTGGTTATACCATGAATCATTCACTTGTTTGGAAATAATTTAGTATTTAAGGTTTAATTAAAGGTTTGTTGATGATTCCCAAGCCTTACTATAAGTGCCTAAAACCTAGCCAGATTAAAACTAGTAGGTGGAATGGAGGCTGTGTTGCTAAAAAAAAACTACACAATCTCTATAGGGGTCTAAAAGCTCATGTTGTAGGTTAAATATTTAGCTACAAGTAATAAGAAATATATTATAGGTGTAACAATTAGTTGCTATATAAATATGAATCTATGAACTGTAGGGATATAAATCATATGCTATGAGGACTAACAACGCCACACCAATTCCAAGATAATCAGATACTCATGCACATAGAAAATAATAAATATCTAGAGCATGAAAACTCATAAGAAATTTACCATCCATAGGGGAAACACACACACCAAGAAATAAACTATTTTAAATAGTAATATTTTATTACATTTAACTTGGAATAATAGTCCTTTACATGCATATTTAATTTTTTTAAAAATACTGAGCCAAAATATAGAGTCACCTATTTTTCCTCTCTTGTTGTTTGTCTACCATGTGTTTATCTTACCACTTGGTTGTATTTGTGTGAGATTGTATCCATATAAGAAAACACATGTTTAGTGGTTAAAAGGTTGGTTGGGTGAGTGGGCTGTCATATTATTGAGTCTTTTCAGGAGCGCATGTGTGAAGCATTGTATGGGATGCATGAATTCATGATTAGACACATAGAGGATGTGTTGGAGAGGCTTGATGTTTCAAAAGTACTCACTGTAACTTTATAAGTGCATTTATTGTTTTATTACTAAAGAATAGATGGAGCATGGATGCTTTTGGAGAATAGGTTTTTCCATCCTAAGGGTTTTCTTAGGGTATATCTTATGTTATCTTGTGGATTGTCTATTCGATCTATGCATTATGGTTATTTTGTAAGCTTGTATGCATCCTTTTCTCTCATGGGGTTATGTAGGAAATGGATTAAATTAACTAGGAATTGATGTATTCCTAAAAAAATATAATGGAAGAAGATGAAGTTAAATTTGGAATTAAATTTTAAAGATCATACATAGCTGGATAGAAAAAGGTAGTGAGATTTTTTTTATATAATTCATTGAGATGTTTAGTACTAGAGATAATAGGTGATTGAGATATGTCTTTAGAACTAGATGAGCTTTTTATAATAATTCAATGAACAAGAGCACATGAAAAATGTCATTTGAGATAGTATATGATAGAAAATTCCAATGAACGTATGACCTAAAAGATATCATAAATATAGAGAAAATAAGAGCATAGATAGAATAATTTATAGATCATATGAATGTATTGCATGAAGATGTTTTTTAGAAAAATGTTGAATTCCAAGTATAAGGAAAAGGATGACATGAAGATGAAGCATAAGGCATATGTAGTAGGAGATGAAGTGATGATATATTTGAGGAAATATTTTAACAAGGAACATATAATAAGTTGAATATGAATAGTTTTTAGCTCTTATAAGATCATCAAGAAGTTTGATTCAAGAAATATAAATGAAGTTGAATTACCAAAAAGTTTGGGTATATCACCACTATTTAATATTATAGATTTGTATTAGTACCATGAAAGTGAGATAGAAGAAGATAAAGTAGAGGTGAGTTGGATAAAACATACACCTAAATAGTAGATAGAAGAAATTAAGGAGATACTTGATAAACTGGTTGTAAAGAGAACTAGTAGTAAACAATATAAAAAATATTTGGTGAACAAGAAATGAGTTAGAGGAAGAATCAATGTGGATACCTATAGCTAAGGTGAATAATTTTTATTTTCCTCTATCCATCCCAAAGTGGTACTCAATTTTCCATTACACAAGGTGTTGGATGCAAGAGCATCTGTGACATAAGAACAATCTTGTATCAACCAAAAACATTTTCTTCCATGCTTGTTTTATTTTATAGTATCATAATTTTTTTCTAATAATATATTATTAATAAAAAAGGCTTCATATCATAGAGATCTATTCTTTTTCTAGTCATCATTCCAATAATATTAAAGTTCTAGACAAAGATTTTAGTATGTGACATCACATATTAATCCTAGATCTTCCAAGTTGATATTAGAGCTGTGTGATGGTTTGTTTTCACATTAATGAGATGCGATTTCTCAAATTAACCATAAGTCAAGGGTATGGCTAATGTGAGATCAATATTGGTCAATTGTATGAGAGTCCAATAAAAATAGAACCAAACCAATGTGAAACTTGTATACAATAAAAAGGTTACATTGAATTGAAATTTGGATATTAGCTTTGAAAAAATTGATTGGTAGGATAAATGAAATAGTTAGAGTAAAACCTACTGATATGGGAATTAGATGTGATAAAACATGGGGTCCAAATTATATGTGGGAAAAATTATAGAGAGAAAACAAAGACTCTAGATTGTTACCTAACACTACTAAAACATATTTGAGAATTCACAAAATAGAGACAAACTTGACATTAGAAGGAAAATTAATAGAAACTAGATTTTTCATTAACACAAGATTGCAATTTGACCAGGATGCTCTTGCATCAACTATGAACTATACATTGTCCATACAATTTAATAGGTGCTAGGGATGAATTCCCTGAAAGGTTTTTAAAAGACAATTCTAGTTCTAATCTATTTTATTTAGTGTAATGTTGTATAAATGAAAGTTGTATACCTCGTATTTTTCCTCCCTTTGTTTTGGATTTACATTGATCGAGTCAATATTTTATACAATAATTAGTGTATAAGTGGTATGTGTTTGCATTTATACCAAATTTACCTACAAAAATTCTCAAGAACTAGTTTCAATCTTCATTTTATCTATTTTCCTACTTATTTTGAAATTGTGGTCTAAAATCAACTCCATCCTTTTAAAAGTTTAAAATTAAAATTGGGCACATGTCAGCCCCTTCAACTAGCCATTATATCCCAACTTGAATTACAAAATATTTTAACTCGTATTCTAGGATGTTGTATCAAAAAACCAACTCTAATTTATTAAAATACATCTAAAACCTAGAATTGAGAGCTCTTATTATTTATTTGCATTATCATTCAAGAATTACCTTTGAGCATTCATTGCTACATCAACATATACATACATAGGGACAAACATGTTTATTATATTGGTTTCTTTTTGTTTATAATTTTTTGACAAGTTGTTAAAATGGTCACCCTGGTGGTTTGACTAGGGAGAACCCCCTACATAGAAAAGTCTAAAATTGTGTCCATAAACACCAATTTCTCTTGTAGAATCATAAATTAGGAAGCAAGGTGAACAAATATCTAGATCATGGAACTTGCTAGTGCAATTTCATGTAGTAAAGATTAGTTCTCCATACAAAAATCTATTTCACATAATGTATTTGACCTAATAGACCTTATGTCATACTTTCCACCTAGATTGAAGCAAAGTCCAATTCACTACTTATTTGAGCACCACTAATCAGATATGATATTGGAATTCCATTTTGAATTATAAAGCATTAGCTTATAGTCCAGTCACACATAGAACTAAATCACTATAATACATCTTTTTCATTTCAAACAATATAGTTATCTCTTTTTAGTTTACCATCTCAACTTACAAGTTCTAAAATAAATCTAATTATTTATTTACCATGGGTTCTTTATTTCCTTTTCCAAGAAAGGTAGATGTATTAATTATCCAACAAAAAAAATAGGAACATTGAGAAGGATTATCTGATGGCAAGCCAGGTACATGAAACAAAAAATCTAATACCATGAATCCAATGATCAATTAACTTCACAACATTCTGACAAAACTCATTATTCATGATGAATATATATTAGGGGCAGGGCATGCCCAAATAATATACATCAGAAACCCTTGCCTTTAGGGAATAGCATTGACGGAAAACCAAATACTGTACAATCCTAAACAGATCATCAATGCAGACTCTATAAAAGTATTAATAAGTTAGCCCAACAAGATTGGGAAAAAAGTAAACGAACAGTTCACATCAGCAGGGAAGGGAGCTGCAGGATGCTGCCATCCATTAGGCCCAGGGTTTGCATCGAGGGATAGCCCTCTGTTATTCTCTGCTTCCACTGTTGCCATATTTTCTTCTGGGATTGGCATCATATGATCACTGCCTTCATGCGAAACAGGTTGCAATGGAATGGACAGAGGTGACAGTAAAGGAATAGGGATCCTATTCCTGCACTGATCTGACATACTAGCCGATTTTACCTGCAGAGGCGGTGGTGCCCTCTTCTGTAATCTCTTTCTACCATTAGAATCCTTAGAAAACAAAGGCCCACTAGGGATCAAAGTCTCTAAAGACTCGTATGAATCAGGAGTCGCTTGAGCCATATTATTCACTTGCTGATTGTGATCCACAAGATACAGATGATATGTATCTATATACACACTTCTGCTCAGCTTGCAGTCGGCTTATAATGTTAAAATCTAATAGTTTCGACCTGGATCCCAACTGTACAGGCCTCTTGGGAAACGCTAAAGCATAGAATAAAGGGAACAACGTTGTCACGTCGATTTGTGGGTATATCCAATGTATATATGCAGTGGGAAGCTTCTGAGTATCGGTAGTGATACATGTGAAGCACATGTGAATCTGTGCAGCCAGTTTAGATCTACGGTCCAGGAGTTATGTCGGCCGTGATGATTACATCTGTTACATGGGATGATATTATTTTACCCTGCCTTTGTTTGGATCGTACTATATTAAAGAAATGATGTCTCCCATTCGATGCCATTGCCTTGGACAAATCTTCGCAGAAGTTACAATATATAATTGAAAATTTCCTTTTTAATGGGTTTCGGTTAGCATAAGCTGGCATGTCGCTGATCTATTCTTTGTTTATGCTGTTTCATGTTATCAGAGGGAGCAAATAATCTGCAGGGCGATTCTTAGAACATGGTGGAAATAAAATACGCCTTAAGAAAACATTAAAAACCAGGCAACTATATATAGCTTTTGCAGACAGTTTATGACTAATAATAATGTTTTTGCCATTACTAAATATAAGCAAGATGGACTAAGAAAGATACCCTGTAGTGGAAATATGCAACCATTAAAATGTCATTGTAGGGTCTGTATGCACAAAGCAGCTCGGTCTATCGTGATTCGATATGGGAAATTTTTAATGCTCTATGAATTTCTAATGCATGCCAAATTTAGGATTCATTTGAAAAGAACCCAGGCCTACTTCACTATTCATATTCTTTTGCTCTATTTATTGATGTTTCAATGAAAATTCATAGATCTACTTCATTGGCATTTGTCATGATAGTGACCTAGGTTGAATTTATTGTATATTTGGTACAGATTTTTGTTTATTCAATAAATGATTAAGATTATAAATTAAAATCATATTGAAGATGAAAATTTTATCACAACAAATAAAATTTACAATATGTAAAGCATTTTTGATTCATTTGCAATTTTGTATCAACTAAAAATAATTTATTTTCTTTCTCTATTCTTTTTTATTTTTTAGGTTTTCTTTGTGCACACCAAAATATATGGTTTGCACTTTCTTTTGGGTGATTTTGATGAGTCAAAGATGGTTTAGCATTGACATATAGGTAGTTGGTTGAGTATTTCATGCTACACTTGTTCAAAGATGGCTCAATCTATTTTTCTTCTTAGTTGATGTAGTTTGGGCTATGTTATAATGATATGATAATATTACATCATCATAAATTATTTGGGACTTCAAACTATATTCTTCAGTTGATTATCTTTTGAGATTGTTTCTATCTTGCTATATCATGCTTAGATTCTTTAAATGATGAAATATTTATTTATGCTAATATAAATTCAAATTAACCTTTTACAAAGACATGGAAGCATTATACACTATATGCTTGAGATTCTAGGTCAGTGCCAATTAGTTTCTAATGCATCTAAAAGAATTCACTCTCTTGTTGATCCACATTGCATGGATAAGCTATAATATTAATATTAGGCCAATTTGGATTGGCCAACCCTAAAATTTGTGGTTTGTGACTATTGGGTTATGTATTTATATGCAAAACACCTTCCTTGTTTGGATTGCCACTCACTAAAGAATAGTCCAATCTTTTGACATTGTTTTGGCATTGCACTAACTTATATGCCTTTGCATCAAGCCTCAAGCATATGAACCAAGTTATGATGAATTTCCCCATAAGAATAAAGAAAAATTGTTGAGATCCTCTATTTTTTTGTTTATTATGATTGTTATGTATGTATTTTGAGCTAAGTTATAATTTGGCAATACTTAAAATTTATACTATTAGAACTATTCTATATCAAGTGGTATTAAAGTCAGTGTATTCCATGTGGTGGGTTGATCTCCTTAGATCAATATAAATTCATTCAATGCATGAAGTTTCTTATAGACACAATCATAGATATTATTAATCCATAGTTGACAATACTACATAGAAGAAATGTTGATGTTGGAAAAATTAGGCTTTATAATGTGATAGGGAGGTTACATGAAGTTTTTTTAATTGTTACAAAGGATGTAATAAAGTGGAGTTGGTATAATCAAACTAGAATAGAGGGTTTATCCAATAGGATGACCCTAGTGACTTAGAGAGTAGGAGTGAGGTGAGGAGAAAAAGTGGGAGTATCTAAATATGATATTATTATTGGAGAAAAAATATTGTTCGGAGACTTACCAAGGATATGCTATGGTATGAAAATGGAGGTACCAAGTTTAATTAAATTATTGAATCTAAAAGAGTTGATTGACTAGATCACAAATATGAAAGGGTTCCTCAAATTTGAAGATATTTTAGACCCATAGAGGGTTAGGATTACCTTGATAAAGTTATAGGGGCATTCCACACTATGGAAGGAGAAATTCCACCCATTGGGATTAGAATGTGTCTAAATGAAAGGGTAAGTTTTTACTTGGGGTTTATGAATCATATCTTCTTGAGAATTTATGAAATCTATGATGCTAGCACAATATTAGTGGGAAATTATAGTACATTGATGATATCTACAAACTAACCAGTAGATTTGGACATCATGATCTTGGTTAGGAGAAAGTGATGTGATACACGAATGGTTTATAGCTGAACACTATCAAACTAGTATGATGTAGCTGAACACTATCAAGGAGGAATATTGGTATTCTATATAGGTGGGGAATAATTTGAATATAAGAATCTTAAATAATGCCTAAGGGAAACACAACAAGTGGAGGAAGAGGTGAATAAAGTGATAGAATCCTCAATAAGGTTGAGGAGAAAAGGAAGTAAGGTCTACCTATTCCATCATTAGTAGGAATAATAGTGTAAGTCTAGCTAAGAATCGGGGTGGATTCGAAGCACGTGAGAGAAGGTTTCGTGACACCTAATTTTACTGAAAAGAGCAAGGAATTCATGTTATTAAATAATAGTAGTTGACGATAATTGAGAATATAAGAAATGTGATTATTGTATATATGTTCATATAGTGTCATAAATTATCTACCTTAATAATTTCACACTTGGTTTAGCTCCCCCTTATGTGCTTGGACCTAATTACATGCCAACAATTTGAATAATTTATTATCATTTTTGGGAAATCAAGATATAATTAAGAATTAATTTATTAAAAATTTATTTAATGATAGAAAAAGCAAAAAAATAAGCCTGATCTAGGTCTAGCTTTGTCCCTTCACGTTTAACACCTCTATTACCTCTATTTTCTTCACCTCTGATAAAATTGCAAAATAATAATCCTCTAATCATCAACAATAGTCCTTCAGATTCCACACATTCTCAAAACATGTCACAAAATGATCTCATTATAAACCAACTATTATATTAAAACATTTCATTGTTACGACAAAAATTTCAAACATTAACCAAATTCAATCCAATTCTAATCCTCTAAAATAGCTCACACATAGTCCATTTTCATTCGCTATCCTAAAGACACCCATACTAAAAAACCTTGAGATAACTTGCTTTGAAAAGTATACTAGAAAAGGAAATCCCAACAACCATTTTTTGGCCTTTATTGACTTGTGTAGTGATTCATTTTTGAAGATGCTCTCCTAGCTAATTTTTTTCCTAGATCATTAAAATAAATGGATTTTTAATGGTTTTTTTCATTGCCAAATAAATCAATTACTTTGTTTATGCAACTTATTAATGAGTTCCTTCAATTTTTCCAAGAAAACATTAGACCTCAAGTTACATTGATTGATTTAGTCCATTGCAAAAAATGGACCTAAGGAAAAGATGACTAATTTTATAGGACACCAAGCCCTTTACTAAAAAATATCTTATCATCTCTGTAACGCCCCGCCGTGTGAACCCCAAAGGATAATTACACAATAATTATAGCACAATTTTTTTTTTTAAAAGATAACATAACATACATGTAATACACATTAAGTCATATCATATATTTCATTTAAGCAGATTCATTAACATATACATCCCTTGGGGTACACGAGGAGTCATTACGAGACTGAGATCCACACAACGACAAAAAAGAATAAAATCCAAAGATATAATCCATAATAAATTAAACATTAACAAATATAACACATACATGAAAATCATTGATAAGAAACCATTTGAGTACATAAATACAACATATACATGATTAACTTAACACATTGAATATCAACTGCAAATAGCCACATAAGGTTTAATGTTACATTACAATTCAATATTCAAGAAGTACAATGATACAAAAGTGTTTCCGAACATAAATGGAAACCATACATAAGATAACATGATACAAATAAACTGATGAATACAAAGAATCATAACTGGCTACAACTCTGGAGTCACTGCAACAGCACCAATCCGCACCTCTCGATCCTCGTGGGGACCCAATGGGGTGCTTAGCACGTTCCACCCGACCATGTGAGTCCGAAGACCCACCCCCCGTGCTAGGAGCTAACAAGAAAGAGACCTCAACCAAGAACATCCAAACAAGGAACCACAAGACTCAACATCATACAAAAGTATCATATAACTGAAGAATTACAATGACAAAATCAACAATATCCAAGAGTCAACATAATAACTTAAATTCATAAAACCCATCACATAGATCAAAGCGATAACTAGTAACAAGTAACCAAAGGATGATCATTAGACACTTCCAAATTAAAAGAATAACAATAACATCATATCTTAGTACCAAAAGAGTACAAGATCATAAGTCAAATATCAATGAGATCATAAAAAACCACAAAGTACACCAAAGATGTATCAAGGCAATACTCCATAAATCAATATAAGTCCATTCAACCACAATCTAAACCAACTCCCACAACATACTTCCAGAGGAACACAATAAAGTAAACACATGGGAAACTAGGGGAGAGTGTCATCGCATAGTCCTACATGGGCTGTCCTGTGCTCTTCCTCCCAACTGGAGGCGCCGGTCCCATCTATGGCTGTCCTATGCTCTTCCTCCCAACTGAAGGCCCCGGTCCATAGGGTGACTCATGCAGAGCCGTAGACCTCTCGTGGAGACGAGGTCACGACCTTGCCAACCACGGCCTTCTCAGCCTTCCATTAGTCTACGAAAGCACTAATGAAGACGAGGCATCCATTTTATTAATCTTGTAATGATATTACTACCCAACCCTCCTAAGTTAATTATTAGGTTTTCACTTATTTACCAACTCACTCGTGGGTTATCCTGTGCCCTTCCCCTTAAACGGGGCACCGGCCCCCACGAGGAGCCACTCTCCCTAGAGACCCAACCACATAAAACCAAGAAACAAGGAACAATCAAGGGTTGTACCATCATAACTTGAACAAAGAATTACAACATAAAAGCGTGCGAGGCATTACCCATCTCGCTAATAAGTACAACATCAGAGTCTCAACAATCCTCGTACAACCCTTTCAAAATAAAGAAACCAATACACTTGCCACTTGGAAGTTCAAAAGAACGACTCTCCACAAATGAGAGTAAAGAAAAACAATATAGTTCCAACAAGAGACTTAACACTTGAAAAACTCCTCAATGAAAGGAAAAATAATGAGGAACCATTAAAATCAGCCATTAAGATCAAAATCTTGGCAAAATAGATCAATAAAGAAACAATAAGAACAAGTACTCCCTTGCCTCTGGAAGATTTCCCATTCAAAGGACTGACAACAATAACAAGACCCCAAGGAACGAGTCAACAGACATAAGGTAGTGAGTGGAAACATCCCACAAAATCATCACAACTAAATTTAATACACTTTCGACCGGTATCCAAGGGAGACCTCTATTTCTCCTCCTAGGTTACCCAACCATACTATACTCAACAATCATACAATTCAACTCAAACCTAATCAATAACTAATACAAAAGAACAATCAACCAAAGGCACAAACCTAATACGAAAATTACTCCTCTCAAATAAAGAAATCAATCCAACTCCGATGTTCTATCTAACTATCCCTATAAAAGACTTACCATCAACAATTAAAGGAGTACAAGAGAGATCAACATTTAAAAGATCATCTAATTTTACTTAAAAGAACAAGGCATCCATAACATACAAACTCTACTTTTCATTATTTCTAATTTAACTATTCCCCTTGAAACTAACCAAATTAAGAATAAACTAATCTAGATTATCCAAAAATTAACATGAGAAAACTCTCTCTCTAATCACTTTACTAACTTACTCATTAACTCATCACATTATACTCTCAACTTAACAACCTAATAAACCTAATTTATTCCTTTGCACTATAATTCACAAGTAATTGTAGCAATATTTATCCTAAGTAACCAACTACATAAAGAGTCTACAAGATATTAAAATATGGCGAGATTTTACTATAAAGGTTAAAACGTGAAAAATAAAACATATAAGAAATAATAAAGAAATACATTCCTCTATCATTTTAACAAATAAACATACTTAGATTCGTCTAAATGAATGTACAAAAAGTACGTACCTTCATGCCTTTTGTCAACTCGCCTTAGTAGCGATACACATAAGTTGTCAAGGTTAGACGGTTAAAAGAAGAAGCAAAATACAATTAACACCCATAAAATCTAATCATCCCTTAATAGAACATAATTGGCTTAGTTCCCCATTATCTAGTCTTAGCCCCATTCTTACATTTATTTAATAAGATCAAGGCCTTTTATTAATGAATTATAGATAAGTAAACCTAATAAATAAATATAGTTATCTTTTTATTATAACTTAGTCCCATTTATTAACTAATTCTTCTTCATAGAAAATGACTTAAATACAAGCATTATATCAATACAAAAGCAATACAACTTAAAGATCAACAACATCTACTAACAATCAATCTAAAAGAATAAATAAGAATGAAGACTCAATTCAAGGAACAATTTGTGTTCATTGACTACCATAATTAGATCAACAGAGTTTACTACAATACTTAACCATGGTAAAAGATATACAATTGTATTATTTATGAGTTTAATACAAATGCGATACTCAACATTTAGAATTATAAGGAATTCAACAATCTATGCTATTTATTAAATAAATTCTTCTTTGACTACATATAAACTAAAATCAATTTTCTTTTATTCCTACTAATTTTAAAATCCATTATCTACATTCTTAATTAAATACTAGCCCACCCTAAACATTTCTCATAATTTAAGAAACAAGCATTCATATATATATATAACACCTACTTGAATTCACAATCATTTAATTCAAAACTCCTAAATTGAATCATAATTCCCTTAATTCTATAAGTCCATTATAAGGGAGTATTATGCACTCAATATTCTAGAAAATATATGTTAATGCAGCAACTATGGAAGAGTCCGCAGTTTATCAAGAGAGAGTAATTCTAAATTACTTAATGAAAAATTCTTCTAAATTAGATCCACTAATTTGAACAAAAGCTGAGACAGGTTGACAATAAAATCAGAGAGATTATTTAATTTCTACACCCAAGCAACTCTAAAATTTGCAACTATGAAGAAGGCAAGGTTTCAGGAAGGCTATATAAATCTGTACAATGTCTCAATTCTAAATGCTGTAACAGTGACAGACTGCCAAGTATATTAGAAAGTGAATATTAGACGTTGCAGCTATAACGGGTTGCCAAAGATATCAGGGAGATTATAAAAATTTAGATTACCATACTATGAGAAGGAGCTCATCTAAACACTACATCCAATAACATCAGCTTCGACTGAACAGAGGTAATTGGCCAGGCTTGAAACATTGCGCAGACCAAGAGAATTAAATAATCTGCTCATTGGTCCTCAATTTCTTCACTTGAACAATCTGCTCAATGACGGCATCAGAGAAGACACACGAACCAAGCTTCCTCCAAGTTTGAGATGGTTACGGTTGCAAAAATGTGAGAAGCCATTTTCTTTCGGTCTTGAGGATAACACATGGGATTTTGATAATAAAAATGGGAGAGTTTATTTAAATCTATACACCCTACCATGTTCAACTGAGTCGCTGTGTCAGGTTGCCAAGAATTTCAGAAAGTGAATATTGGAAATTGGAAACATCGCCATCTACTTGCATTATTATCAAATCTCAACTGTTATTAGCAAGGCTGAAGGAAAAAAGAAAGGTGAGGTGCAAAAAAAAACGTGACTCAAGAGCAGGAGAATAATATTTTCAAGTGCAGCAATTTCGATAGATTGACAGCAGAATCCAACAGGTTATTTAAATCTTTAATCTTCCTATTAAATTCAGGCGCCAGAGCTGAGACAAAATGACAATGAAGTCAAAAGGGTATTTAAAACGTCTACAGCCTTCTATTTTCAAGTGTTATCATTGAGGCAGGTGGCGAAAAGAAACATGGAACTATTTGATAAAACATATCCGAGGAGAAGTCATCTCAGAAATGTGATGATTGCATGGTATGCATGAAATAAAGAGAAAGCACAGACAAGGCATGGGAGTTGTACACAGAAGCCTCAAAGAAAAGCGGTTGAAAGGGATGCCTTAATGGCAAGAAATGATCACAAAGCAAGCTTCCAAGAGAATTAACATATGACTTGCAGCAAGACAACCAACGAATACCAAGAAATCCTCCCTCTACCCTTAAATGAAATTTAATAACAACACTATTAACAAATTGTGAACCCATAGCAATATAATGAAGTTTTAAGAGGAGGGCAATCAAATGCAATAGAGAAAATCAATGGCCAAACTGAAACCTACGCTCAGAAGTGATGAGGATGAATAGAAGACCTCCACCTCACAGCCACAAATCCTTCCTTCACGCTAGATCTCTGAAATTGATTCTGATTGAAAAACAATATCCCCCGTATCCCCCTTCCCAAAAGCTAGATATACTTTATTTATTTATCATATTCTACAGTTAAGTTCTTTTCGACTTCCAATTGCTTGATAGGTGAAGTTTCTTTCCAGCTTCTCTTGCCTTTTACACTTGCCAAAAATCTTATCACGATTTATTTAATTAATAAACTATTCACTTTCCATTTTCCAATTTCCTTCCTTTTTATTATTTTGTTTTCCAGATTATTTTGTTCATTATTATTATTAAATCAATTTATCTAATAATATCACCTTTACTTATAACGAATTAGATTAATTTGATCATTTGTTCTAAATCATTTTATTTGATTTAATTGATTATTATTTTAATTTCTAATTTATATTTTAAATAACTTTGCCAATCACTTATGATTTAATTAATTATTTAAACATGATTACTAACATATTATATTTTTCACCAAATCAAATAACATAGTAATCAATGAAGCACACACAAATACTCACCAACAAGTTCAGAACAACCGACACGGAGGGGTATTACAATCTCCTAGGTGTTGAAATTCAAAGGGTGTTCATTACAAATTTACAGCCTAATATTAGAGATAAGATCTTATTACTGAAATACCCCTCATTCACACACTTATGTATGTCTCTTCATGATTACCAAATATTGGTTAGCCAACATGAAGGTACACATTCATTGACTCCTAATGGTCAATCCAAAGCCATACCTCAAAATAACTATAAATCATTTAAGAAGAAAAATAAAAAATTGATAAAGATAAACACTCCTCAAGCTTCTAGTAACATTGAAATGTAAGTTCTTACTATATCTCCAACACAATATTAATTTAGGCCAAGAGAGACAATTTTTTCAATAGCTTGATTCTCTCCATGCTATTATATTGTAGTTTCTAAATAAGAACATAATTCAACTTTCTCCAATTAGGCCTATTGATATCACTAAACCATTACCTCTAAAATTTAATGCAAAAGACTTTTGTTAATATAATTGTACACTTGGACATGATACATAAAGATGTATGCATCTTAATCACCAAGTGTAAGATGTCACCGAATATAATGTCATCTAGTTGGCTAGTGTAAATGATAAAGGGAATAAATTGGTATCATTGCATAATTTCAAAACTTTCAAATATTTACAAATCAATTATCAGGTCATTCAACTAATCTTATCAAAGAAAATGAGAATGAAGAATATATTTATAACCTATATGATATGATTAACGTGATTGATACTCATACCCAAAAAGGTCAACACAAGCTCTTACCCAATATGACTTTTACACATTTATTCTTCTATAATTACACATGATGGTTCTCTCTAAATAACTAGTAGAATTGATTATAAGCCCACAAGGGGAATAGTCATTGATCTCGTGTGTATAGTGAATGCGAGCATAAAATAATTTTTATATGTGCATGAACTTTTTAAGGATAATTATAAAAAATTAGAAGTGTTATTAAAGGCTCATGATGGTTCTATTTTCCCTATAATTGGTAAATTATAACTCTTCCAGTTAAGGTAGGACCTAAATGATTAGATATTGCATTTACCATAATATCGATGTCAAACCAGCTTCATGTGAAGTTAGGTTACCTACGGCTCAAATCTATGAATGTGGTCCCATCAATATTTCGTAAATGTCTTAAGTTTTCATTCAAAGGAAAAATAAATACCATTTACCATATTGGATTTAAGCCTTTAGCCTCTAGTGAAATTTTTTCACTAGATTACTTTTGGCCTCAACCAACCCAACTAATTAAACCTTGTGAAGATAATTTATTTTTTCATATCAAAAATTTAAAGCTAAGCATATAAACCAATTATCCCTTACCAACATTCTACCCAAGGCTCCTTGGTATCCAGTGACTTTAATAATTGTTCCTCCTACCCCATCGATAGTGAATGAACCTTGACCTAAATCGAGTATTCTTCCTCATCCTTTCGACATCTACATCATGGTAAGCCTTCACTATCCTATAAAGGAAAATAGAAACCCGTTTGATGAGGAATTTAGGGGTTAATTTTGTTCCTTCTAAGGAAAAACAAACTATTGTGCAAAAACCTAAAACACCTATGGTTTCCCAACCTTTGATAGTTCCTTCAATTCCATAGGTACAAAGGAAGAAAATGAACCAATGTTGGAAAATGCCTCAATTCCCCCTTCACAAGCTAAAGCTCGTGTGAGATGAAATCAAAGTGCAAAGGAATGCAAATGAAGACGTTGTGTTATGGATCATAAACTTGTTGAAAAAACTAAATCCTTACGTAATGATCCTCCACCATAGAGCCAAATTTTGATGAAATGCCTCCCACCCATCCATCTTCATCATGAATTGACTCCAATCCACTTCCCTCACCAAACAATTAAGTTGAACCTTATTTATCCCAACCAAAAAAAATATTAAAAAATTATCACATGGATGATAGTGCTTGCAATCATGCCGATAGCACTACTATGTAGCCCATTGTGATATACTCTAATATTGAATTATAAGATAAACAAGTGTGCAAAATAATATCATAATGAGTTATTTTCTATATTTTCCAAATAAATGAACCTCGATAGGGCAACCATGATGATCCTCCTAATGTGATTGATCCACCATGTGTTGTACTTTGTTCTTCTCCTTGTACTACACTTCTTGTAGTTCATTTAGCTTGTTGCTTTCCTTCCATGTATGATGGGAAAGATTGTGATGCAAACAATTTACTATAGATTGATTCACATGTGTAGTAACCTTTGTGTTTTTATGTGTTTCTTGCACATGTAATGTGATTTCCCTGTAATGTGTTTCTTGGTGTGTGTTTATGTTTGTTAGTTTTTTTTGGATGACCCTTTTTTATCATTGACACAAGGATATACAGAGGATTAATCTATTATGAAATTCCTCTATTTTCATCTTCATTATTCTTTATGTCATAAATATCATGTTTTCTCTTTTGTTTTCTTTTGGGAATGACGCAATGGGTTGAGACATTTAGGTCTCTTCCATGTTGAACCAAAAATATTTTATGTGTCATTGCTCCCTTGTGTTTGTAGTTCCACAACTATTTGGGGAATGATGTCAATTCTGAAAATGATCATATTACACATTATCTCTGATCTATATTGACCCCATATCTATGGATCCCTCATGTGCTAGCTTTTTCTTGTTAATTACATGGATTTGATTTGTGGGAAACCCCTTGTCGTAAGTCAAAGTTTTTGGGAACATATCATTTGGCATCATGGGTTTCCCAACAAGCTCTCATGTCTTGTCAAATATCATTTTTATTCTAACTTAAAGGAAATTTCTCTTGATTGGTGTTAGAAATTACTATAAGTTGGGGGAATACATTACATTATGTGTTTTACTTTATTTCACACAATTAGAACTTTTTGATGCATTTGTGGCATATTGATCATAAATTGTAGCACCTTATTAGAGATATTTTGAAAATAATGAGCTTTGATTGTAATTCTTGTTATGGTTGACATGAAAACTCACCTAGTGAATATAGGACTTCACTAGCCCTTGTGTTTTTTCATTTTAAATCATTGCAAAAAATCACCTAGTGAATATTAGACTTCACTAGCCTATGTTGTTTCTTATCAAGTTCACAGGTAGGTAATATCATACTTCACTAGCTTGTAATTCCTTTTAGGGGCCACCTAGAAAATATCATACTTTGATAGCCTATGAGTCATGAATACGTTGGGTATGAATCCTAGTAAGAACTTTGTAGATCTTTCTAGTCTATGATGTCATACCCCCTTTTGTGTGTTTTGTGTTTACATCATGTTTACATTGTGTTTACATTATGTTGGCTTCATGTTTCCAATGTTGTATTTTACATTTGCATTATGTTTAATCTACATCTTTATATTGTTTGCTTCATGTTTGTATCCTTTTCTATATTGCACCTCATGTGTATGTGTGTGTTCCTTTATCTTTACATTGTTGTTCTATAGGATCTTGAGCCTAGGGGCTAGCACATCCTCTAGATTCAGTGTCATCCTAAGTTACTACAATATTTTGATAAAAACCCTTCTTGTCTTATCCTTACTTTAATGTGAGCATGATCGTAAGTTCATATTCTCACTAAGGTGGGGGCTAAATGTAGTGTCATAAATTGTCTACCTTGACAATTTCACACTAGGTTTAGCTCCCCCTTATATGTGCTTGGACCTAATGCTGGTAATAATTTTCCCATTTTATTATTATTTCCAAAAAATCATGATATAATTGAGAATTAATATTAAATATTTATTTAATGTTTGCAAAATACCCAAAATAGGTTTCATCTAGGGCACAACCACCCTTGGCCATCCTATTTTGGCCCAATTTTAAATATGTTATTATTGGTTTTTACATTTGAAAATTATATAAATTCATTTGTTGTCTCTTTACAATTAATTTTTTGGGAAACAAATGATTGCATATATTTATACATGTCTTTTTCACCATTTAAACACCTAGGGAAAATTGAATTCCCAATTGTGCATCCTAAAAAAGCAATCAAGAGTAGTCAAGAGCATAATCAACAACATTTATTCATCATTCAAGATCTATGTTAGAAATACATCAATTATATGAGTAATATTCTTCATGTTTTATGTTTTTTTTTTTTGTGAGTACTAACACTTGTAGGACCTTCAATCAAGCATCTAATTCTCCTTATATAATATGAGTACCATGACTTAAATCCATTAAGGAAAGAAGATCTGAGTGACCTAAGTTGCAACACTTATCATTTATCACTTTTTTTTATCCATTTTCCTTTTCCCAAACAAGGGTAAGCACTCTATACATAATCAAAGCTGTTGTGGAGGTGGAAACATTGAAATGAGGCTTGACTTAGCTAAGCCCCTACATGGAACAACCCTTTCTCCCCTCTCTTATTTGTAGGTTCCAAATATAAAGTGGATTTGGAAGAATATTGAAGACCTAACTGCATGATAAAGTATTCAAGCCTCCCATTTCAATAAATTAGGGAAAGTTAAATTATTCATCAACAAATGAAGTTCCAAAGTTGAGTCCAAGAAGGAAGAACCTACAAACTGTAACCTACTGAGACCTATTAATAGATTGTAGAAATCAACATTCTCTAGTCTAGGGTGGCATCACCATTGAACAAGAAATTTTAGGTCCAATTTACATGCTAGGTTCCTTTGTCTTTGCATTTTAATTTTCTTTCTTCAATTTATGTATTGCAGTTCTATGTTTTCCTAAAATTACATTAGCTTTTTGTAGATCCATAGTTTAACTAGTTTTACATTTCCACAATCAAATTAATTCAATTCTTAATCAACACATACAAAAAAAAAGGTTGACCAAAACCATGATCTACCATTCCGACTCTTCCATTTAAGATAGTATTCCAAGTGGTCTTATGTTCACGATCATTTTTGGTTCCTCTCTAATGTAATATCGAGAAATGTGTGATTTAGACCCTAGATCTATTTTTTCCACATCAAAGTTCCCATGATGACTAGTGAACACATTGCCATGATAGGATAAAAATTAGTAGGATGATAGAAGAGGTTAAAACATATAGTAGGGAAGGGTGCTCATGATGAGAAGGGTTCTATTGAAACCAAGGCTAGTCTAGAGGTAATAAAGTATAAGATTTTATTTTGCACAATATTTTAAGGCCAAAAGAAAATTCTATAAAGCAATGGTAGAAAGTGGCAATACTAACAACCTAAAAATGATGGTGGTGAAGGATGATTCAACCCATCCCATATAATGTGTGTTAGTTATGAAAAGGACATGAAATTTTGGTGGAGTGGTGTAAGGTGAACTTCAACATTGGGGCCAATGAGGAGGAGATGACCTCTATGAAGTCATGTTCATGGATTTATATAGTTTTCTCTTAGGAGAATCATAAAAAATTTATAGGGAGGTAATACATGATGGTTAGGCCAATACATGAAACCTAGTTAAGGAAATAAGTGGTTCATGTTAAATTATTTGAATAATCCAAAGGAACACTATGAGGCCAATCTAGGGTTAACCTTTGAAATGAAGAAAAAGGGAAACTCTAGGATTTGACTCTAGGGTTTAAGAACCTTTCCTCATTTCATTTAGGGCATGTTTTTTGGTAGTGGGGGTTTGATGAATTTGGAAAAGATATAGGATTGGTTTACAACTTGAAAGGTGAGTCAAACTACCCTTGAACAAATTTAGAATAGATTTTGGAATGAAATTCAATAATTTAACTTGGCTAATGATTTAAATAAGTATTATGATGCAAAAATTGCAGATCTAGAATGTCACAGAAAAATTTAGACTTCAAAAACAAACTGAGCAAAATACTATAGACTTGTGATATAAATTTGAAGATGATTTATAAAGACCAAGTCACCTTGGGTGACTACATCCTAGTAGATGAATTTTAGACATGATTTCATAGTCCTCTGATGTCTGATCTAAGCCTTCTTTTCCTAGGTGTCGCACTGTCAGATCTTTGTCGAGTGTAGAAATAATCGAGTTTCCATATGTGGATTAGTGCAAGATCATGGGGGTTCAAACTAGGCCCTTAAGTGGCAATGAAATTCAGAAAAAATAGAGTTAGGCAACTTGACATAAAAATTAAATGAATAAGCTATTAATATAACATAATTTGAAAATTATGTAAGAAAAAATTTTGTAGCAAATTGAATTTAGTTTCTAAGATACTATTCCTTTTTTAGAAAAAAGTAAATATATTTGGTGAAAATTTGAAATCTCAATGTAGTAGTACTAAATTTTCAAGAAAAAATAAAAAACAGGTATATGTCTGACCAACCTAAGTACAAGAAAAATATAATATATTTATTTGAAACTTTCAATATAAGTATAGGACACATTCCTAGATGTGTTGCAAATTTTTTTGTAATATTTTTCCAAGTAAATAATTAGTTATGATTTTTTTATTAAAACCTTTTAAAAATATTAAAACTTGTTTGTCTGACCATCATAACTTGGTCAAAAATTTATGAAACTCACTTTTTTTTTACCCTATAGTATGGGAAGCATAAACTGTGTTGCATCTTTTGCATTCAAAAAATGTGAAGCTGTTTAAGAATTATAGATGTTTTTCAATCAGCCTATCAATTAGTACTTTAGTCAAAATGTATATATAAAATCAATAAAAATACCTATTTAATTCTAAATAAGGCATGTCTTATATTTTTCTAAATTTGAAAATTTTCTCAATAAACCCTTTTCATTTCATCAAATTCAGATTAAAAAAAGTCGTCAGCCACTTTTTGGTTATATCGCCAGTTTTTGGACCCCCATGATCCTGTACTTACCCATGTTGTCAAGGTGTAGGGTTTGAATGCAACAATGAATAAATAAGCTTCAATATTCTCCCAATATTCTTTAGATCTGAAACCTACACATTCAAAGAGAGAGGAAGGGTTGTGCCATATAGGGGCTTGCCTCAATCAAACCCTGTGTTGGCGTTTCCACCTCCACAATGGAAATTCCAATGAAAGAGAGCCTATCCTTTTGAGGGATAGAGGCTAAATGATAAATGAATGATGAATCAATAATGGGTTGCAACTCATAACTCAAAAATGGCTTCCTTAAAGGACTAGAGTCATATAAAATCTCCTCAAGGCTTGATTGTTGTTGGCTTGATTTTCTTGAAGACCTATAAGGGTTAGACCTCACAAACAATATGGTAACATAAATATAAAAAAAATCACATACACTTTGACATGATGCTTTAATATTGAATTACTGCAACAAATTTTCTCTTGATAGCGCTTGATCATAAAATTCTCAACCTCTTTCTCAAATGGTGCAATGGCTAGATATTTATACACAATTATTCTAATTTCTCAAAAAATAAATTTTGATAAATAACATTGGACATTTGAAATTCAAATAATAAAACTCCAACTTCAACATATTAAATTTTGGAGGAAAAATAGGGGGACCAAGTCGCATAGGGTGACTTAGTCTTGGCCCTATTTTGTAGGATGTAAGGTGTTAGGAGAAAAATATTAAATGTGTTCTTTTGTTTTCTAAATGCAATTTATCAATAAATGTTAAAATGGGCCACAAAATGCATAATTTAGGAAATTAGGTGTATAATTAGGTCCATGCACTTAGGAGGGAGAAAAACATAGTGTGAAATTATCAAGGGTGACAATTTATGCTACTACATTTAGCCCCCCACTTTAGTGAGAGTATGAACTTACGCTCAGACTCACACTAAAGTAGAAAATATGTCAAGAGGGGTCCAATTGTCTCAAATTTGAAGAGATAGGATGACAATGAATTTAGGGGAGTGGACAAGCCCCCAAGATTCAAGATCCCATGGAAAACCAACATAAGCACAAAT
Source organism: Sequoia sempervirens (assembly GCA_007258455.2). Lineage (NCBI taxonomy): Eukaryota > Viridiplantae > Streptophyta > Pinopsida > Cupressales > Cupressaceae > Sequoia > Sequoia sempervirens. Next base: position 313,787,868 of record VDFB02058242.1, on the reverse strand, counting down.
AAATGCACATATATTTAATGCAACGAGATAAAAAGACATGCATGATGAAAACATGAAGCATACATGATGAAAAAAAATGGAACAACATAACATAAAAGTGATGAAAAAATGAAAAAAACATGATGCAAGCACAATGCAAACACGAACAATACACAAAAAAGACACCTAACAAAACACACTTGGTTAGTATTAAAGGGATTCATGTCGGTAAGGTAAAGAGACCCCAGTCTTAAATTTGTCTCAAATACTAAATGTCATCCATCGAATGTGATATCTAACAAAATGATACTCTCACAAGGATGTAAAATCACTTGTGAGTTATAAAGTGTTGCTTTAGCTGGAAGCACATAAAATTTAACATCCAAGAGGATGAATGCCAAACTTGCCTAAGAATGTGAATAAATTTCCAAGAGGAAAAACAAAACTCACCTAAGAAGGTGCATACAATTTTAACATCCAAGAGGATGAAAATGACTCCCCTAAGAAGGTGCATAAACATCCAAGGGGACAAATTGATAACCATGCCTTAGGGGGCATTATAAATAAAACCACCAATAAGGGGGTATTTCAATAAGTCAAATCTCACAAGATGTGTATGAAATGGATAGGGGTAATATATGCCCCCCCTTAAAATGTCAAAATACTTGTTATGTTGGTATTTTAAGGAGAAAAAAATGCACACCTTCAAAACTAGTTATCCTTGCCCCCAAGTGTTGAGACAAAGACAAGCACATAAGAGACCATCATGTTGCTGCCATGGAAAATATGGTTACACTAAATATTGTACCACCATGAATGGCAATAAGAAAACATGTAAAGCTACAAAGACCGCATAGTGAGGAGTAACACCATAGGATAAAGATCATAATTATTTAGAGTGATTAGGTGCATCATCACATCATGGGATATCGCCATAATAATTAAGCTATTGAATTTTAGTACTCAAGACATAACATTCATTGGTAGAATGACCATGCACTCGATGGTATGCACAAAATTAGTTTTTGTTATAATTTTTTTTTCATGTTTTCGAAGGGAGATGTATACACTAAATATTGTACCACCATGAATGGCAATAAGAAAACATGTAAAGCTACAAAGACTGCATAGTGAGGAGTAACACCATAGGATAAAGATCATAATTGTTTAGAGTGATTAGGTGCATCATCACATCATGGGATATCACCATAATAATTAAGCTATTGAATTTTAGTACTCAAGACCTAACATTCATTGGTAGAATGACCATGCACTCGATGGTATGCACAAAATTAGTTTTTGTTATAATTTTTTTTTCATGTTTTCAAAGGGAGATGTATCAAGCAGGTTTGTAGAAGCCTCAACAAAATATGCTTTTGATTAGTAGTAGGAGACATTCATCTCTTTTGTGGAGAAAATATTTCATTCTTACTACAATATGTCATACATACAATAGATGATAAATCATTAGATGAAGATGTGGGAAAAGGTTGGAAACCTAGACCCTATTTATAAAAGTATCTAGTATAGACTTCACTTGATTCCTATCATTTTTTTCTATTTTTGCATTATATCCATTTTTAGAAAGAATTTTGTATCAAGGCCATAACATTTTTCCAACTTAGATGAAGAGATCATATCTACATGCTCCTAAGAAGAATTAGATTTTTCTCGAGCATGCAAATCATTTTTATTTTTTTTAAATTTAGTCACCTTACCCTCATGAGGGTTGGAAGTTAAAGAGCCCCCATCACCATCATGGGGTGATGTTTTTAAATATATTGATGTATAACAAGATAGAACACAAGAATCTTTAGGCTTAGATTGTTAGATTTTTTACTCTCCCATAAAAGAGGGTGTAAAATATAATGAACCCCAATCATCATCTAAGAGTTTTATTACAAATGAAATACAATTAGGGTTATCATCAATTTTTATAGGTTCTTTGGAATTTTACGGTGAGATTTTAGAATCCCCTTTGAAACAAGGTGTAAAATCCAATGACCCCCAATCATCATTCAAAGATTTCATCATGGGTAAAACACATTCTTCTTTGTGTTTGACAAGTATGGGCTCTACTTTTGAAGTTGGAATCAAAGTACTAAGAGAGTTGGAAGTATTATGATCATCTTGGATTTGTGAATCACATCTTTGTTCATATGCTTCAACACTGTATATCTTGTTATTATATTCATACTTCATCTTACAATGAAGAGTATATGGGACTCCCTTCATGGCATGAATCCATGGTCTACCTAGGATAGTATTATATGAAAGAGGTCTTGGCATGACATAAATAGGTGTAGGTAAAGTCACAAGTCCTACCCTGATGGGTAATGTGATCACTCCTAATGGTTGTTTATTAACATTATCAAATCCAAGAATTGAAAGATCATTAGGTTCTATAAGTTTCTTGTCCACACCAATTTTATCTAGAATCTCAATGCTACAAATATTAAGACCCAATTATCTAAAAGAGTACACTTAATTCTAATTTTTTTAACAACCACCATTATCATTAAACCTTCATTTTTGTTTTGGATCTCAAGTGAGGGTAATTCATATTGAGGGAATGTAATATCCAAATTTTTCACTTGCATACAATCAAACAAGGCTACTACATCATTCATTTTAACAAAAGCTAGGATGTCAATCTTTTGCAAAGCCTCTTGGAGCATCCCCTGGTATGTAGGTGATGTTAGAATCAAATAAAAAAGGGAGATCTTTGCTAGAGTATTACAAAGCTGCTCAACAAGCTCATATTATTTACCGCTATGCTGAGGAATATTAGGTGAAGGTGGAAGGTATGGTTGAGGAAATGGGATGGATTTTGGAATTTTTTTTGTTTGTTTATTATTCCTAGTATTATATGTGTAAGCAACTGCATGATAAATTGGTTGCTATGACACATGATTACTAGTGAGTTGTTTTGTAAGGTTTATGATATGGCCATGTGGTTTAGGAGGTCCTATGATGAGAGATGATTTAACAGGTCCAATAATTAGAATTTTTTTAGGAGGTATAATAATTAAAGGAGATCTAATATCAAATTTTGCATTCATAACCTCAATTGAGTTAACTACTTGTTGATGATCTTCTATTGATGGGAGATTAATGAAAATATAGAATCTTCATCTATGTAATCCATATTATTGTCTTTTGAAAGAAATATATCAATGATGCCATCCTCTTGTGCAAAAATATGTTTCCAAGTAGGAGAGGTATTGGGAGAGAAACAAACAAGATCCTCATGACATGCTCAATTATTGGATCTTCTACCACCAAGAAACCTTCATCCCAAGTAGGTGATATATTATGAGAAGAATGAACATGATTGTCACTATTTTTAATGATTTCATTTTGTCAAGCACTAAGCTAACCTCACACATAGGAGAGATAGTGGGAGAAGGATCAATGAAAAATAAACTCATTTTTACATGCTTGTAACAAAAATGCTTTGAAATGCTTAACAAGATCTAACAATAGAATATGAATTATGACAACAAAATATTTTTTCAATGAGAACATTATGTTATGCCCTATGGATAAAGCTTGCAATATTTTTAGAAAAACAAACAGTTACAAAATTAATCTTTAGAAACCAAGCTAGATTTAGGTAGAGATCAAAGACAAGGTTTTGCACATAAAATTTGGGCTCAATTTAGTTGGACAAGTGCACCCAAGGTGGCTATTCCTTGCATAGTTTTTTTGTAAAATTTAAAATTTGACTGTGTACAATATTGTTTGAAGTTCTTGTTTTTCTGTGTATATATGTGATAGTGAATATTTTTCTAGAATATTCCCAATTTATGATTATGTAATTCAAAATGCAAGTATGTAACAATTTACAAAATGTTCAAGGAATGACAATTCCAAATGCAATTTCTAGATGTGAGATGCAACAATTGGTTGATTCTAATATACCAAAATTTTAAAATGATGATGTTGATGCAATTTTGAAACAAAACAATGCAAATATTTTTCACTTTTTGACCTATATCCAAGATTCCCAAATTAGTGCAATGAACATTTTCAGATTTTCTTTCAGATTTAAATGACCTAATTTAGATTTGAAAATATAATTGGAATATAGATCTGAGCTAAGATGACTGAAATTAACCCCATTGCAACCTATAATACAATATGATATGCATTTTTTTGAATTTTTATGCTTTTTGTGATGCAAAAATGAAAGCTTAAATGAATAATGCAAAGTAATGCAATGTTACCCCTAGATCTAGGATGATTTTGCTTCATATTTTAGAAGGTTTATGGTGTTAACATGTTAGGATCACCAAAATGAAATGAAGAAAGAAGGAAAATCTAGGATTTGACTTTGGGGTTTAGGCACCTTTCCTCATTTCATTTAGGGGGTGTTTTATGGTAGTGAGGGTTTGGTAAATTTGGACAAGATATATGACCGACTTACAACCTAAAAGGTTAGTCAACCTACCATTCAATTTTTTTTGAATGGATTTTGGAATGAAATGCAATTGTTTAACTATGCTATTGATGGAAATAACTATTTTGATGAAAAAAAAATAGATCTGGAATGTCATAGACAAATCAAACTATGGAAATAGACTGAACAAATTATTGTGCACCTATGATATAAATTTGAAGTTGAGTTATAAGGACGAAGTTTCTATTGGATATTGCTGATATGTGGTTGTAATTGATGTCAAAATTATTGTTGTTAATGTCTTTAAGGCTGTATATGTCGAGGATATTGAGAAAATTGTAATAAAATAAGTTGCAGGTTGTCAGTGATGCAGTGAAGTTTAGTATGGTGGTGAGCTTAGTATATTGATGATAAGAGGTTTTGGATTAAAGGGTTTGTTGAAAAGTATATCTAGTTTATCCACATGAAGTTTTAGAGGTTCACATGAAGATTTGATTGAGTTATGAGTATCTGTGTTCTGACAGTTGTTTTGTTGCTTTAGTTGGTGTTCCTAAAAGAAGATGATGTGATTCTAGTAATTTGAGTTGTTGTGGATGCTTCTGTGGTGATTCATGATGCTTGTGGATGTTTCTAGATCGTTCTCTGTCCGTGTTGTCAGTCTGCATTGATCATTGTGTTCGTGATTGATGATTTTCTTCAGTTAGTTCACTTTTTTCATGATCATGGCCGACAAGGTGATTGTAGCATGTTGCAGATCTTCGAGGCATAATTTTTGAAGGTGTTTTGTATTTTAGTATGTTTTTTTGGGTCCTTAATATGTTTTGGCCAACATTGTTTATTGATTTGGGTCGACAATTTGTACACATTTTATATTTTGTTGGGCTGACATGTAGTTAATGTTATCCTTGGTTGCAGATATATATGATTGATTGTTTATACCATTTGAATGCATGGTGTGCGATGTATGCTACATGCCAAGTGTGAACAATGTTCTAATCTTTGAAAGGAAGAAGTAAAGTGTGAAGAAGAGTGAGCAGATGAAAGTGTTTATGTGCTTAATCGAAACTATAATCAGGCATTAGAAGATGCTATTTTCTTAGTTCCAAATCTTTCGAATGTAATCCGAATGTGACTGTAAGATAGTGAGTCTTCTTTTGGGTAGTAAGCCTTTTGTATTTGAGTATTGAGCTCTAGGCAGTGTGCCTGAATGCATGTGCATTCCCCATTTATAATACTTTTAACAGAGTATAATCTTGTGGACTAACCTCCACCGTGGTTTTTCCCCTAATAGGATTTCCACGTAAAAAAAGCTTGGTGTTATGTGTGTTTTTGATATGGTGATGATTTATGCTTTCATGTTTATTTATCAGATTTGAGAATAAGTTTAATTTCTATAATTTCTATGACAATTGATTCACCTCCCCTCTCAGTTGTCTGCCCTTGTGTTTCCAACAATTGGTATCAAAGCAGGTTCCTTCAGAGAAGCTTGATCGCTTGAGGTGATTAGGGATGGTGACATATAAGAAGGATAGTCTGAGGTTTGATGGAACTAATTATTCTCTTTGGAAGACTCAAATGGAGTGTCATATGAGATGCATTGGCAAACCTTACTGGACAATTACAAAGAATAGGTATATCATCCCATAGAATGGTCCTTCTATTGTAGGTGATATTAAGGAAGCGAAGTACAATATCAGGGCTAGGGAAGCATTGCTAAGTGCTCTGATTGATTTCGAGATGACAAATGTAATGGAGCTAAAGTCTGTTTATGAGATTTGGAAAATTTTGGAACCTTTGTATGAAGGTGATACCCATGTGAAGATTTCTAAGTTGTAAATCCTGAAAAGAAAATATGAAACGTTGAGAATCCAGGTGAAGATGAGAAAATCACTTCTTTTATGCAGAGAGTGAATGAACTTGTGTGTAGTATTAGATGTGCTAGTGGAACATTGGAAGAATCAAAGATTGTTGCTAAAGTGCTCAGATCCTTGCTTGCTGCATACAAACACAAAGCTACTGCTATTGAGGAGATTTAGACTGTGACAAATGTAACCAGAGATATGTTGATTGGTGAGCTTGCTGCTTTTGAGTTAAGTGAGTTTGGTGAATCTCTTCCTAAGAAAAAATATGCATTCAAAGCTACTATCTCCAGAAAAGATAAGAAAAGATATGATTTGGGAGAAATTTCTTCTAGAAAAATGTCCAAGTATGAGTAGGAAATGAGAGAGATTGAAGAAGAAGAGAGAAAACTAGATGAGCTTGAAGCACTTATTGTTAAGAGGGTAGCTAGAGGAGAAGGTAAGTATAAAGGGAAATTATCTCTTAATTTTTTTTCCTACAATAAGATAGGTAATTTTTCCTCAAGGAGTTTGGAAAGAGTTCCTAAGCCAAGACCTAACAAGCCTAGATTCCAAAGAAAGTGTTATTATGCTAGTGATGAAGGTGTGACATATGATGAATCTAATAAAGGGAATTTAAGTGAGGATGAATGGTTATTTATTGCTATCAAGGAAAATGATCTAGTACTTACTGAATCTACTAGTTACATAAATGTGGAGAAATATCTAGCTGCCAGAGTTGAAGAAAAAGATGAATGGGTGATTGACAGTGGATGTTCTCATCACATGACAGGTGATAAATTTTTTTTGTGAGCTTAGAAAAGTATGATGGTGGTGTTGTAAGATTTGGTGATGAAAAAGATGGTGTAATCCATGGCAGAGGATCCATTTCTCTTGATAGTAAGCATAATACTGATGATGTTCTATATGTGGAAGGTTTGAAGCATAATCTCTTAAGTGTTGGATAGATGGTTGACAAGGGATACAATCTTCAATTCAAGAATGGAAAGTGTAGAATAGTGGGGAGTTCCAGAAATGTGATTGTATCTGGTACAAAAACAAAAGGTAATATCTTTCACCTAAGTGCTACTAATAAAACTTGTCTGATTGCTCAAGTTGATGAAAGTTGGTTGTGGCATAGGAGATTGTGTCATGTGAACTTTGACAATATTATCAAGATAAGTTCTACTTAGGCAGTGAGAGATCTTCCTAAGTTGATAAAACCTACTAATGCTATATGCAAGGAATGTCAGTTAGGGAAGCAAAATAGGATTTCATTCCAGAGAAAACATCATTGTTCAAATGAAGTGTTGGAGCTTGTGCATACTAACTTGTGTAGTCCTTCTAGAGTCAGAAGTTTACAAGGAGACATGTATTTCATGCTAATTATTGATGATTATTCTAGATTGATTTGGGTTACTTTCTTAAGGGAAAAATTTGAAGCTCTAGAGAAATTCAAGATTTTTAAGTCTATGGTTGAGACAGAGACAGGTCTAGGGATTAAATGTATGAGATCAGATAGAGGTGGTGAATTCACTTCCGGTGAGTTTAATTATTTTTGTGAAGAGCATGGGATAAAGAGACAATTATCTACCCCGCGGACCCCTATACAAAATGGAGTTGTGGAAAGGAAGAACATGACAATTCAAGAAGCTACTAGGACTATGATGCTGGAAGGAAATGTTTTGCATATCTATTGGAGATAAGCTATGCGTACTGTCGTTTACACTCTCAACCAAGTACATGTCAAAGGTGATACCGGTAAGACTCCTTATGAGCTATGGTTTGGTCATAAGCCTACTATTAGATACTTCAAAATCTTTGGGAGTAAATGCTATATCAAAAGAGATGAAGATATAGGAAAGTTTGATGCTAGAAGTGATGAAGGAATCCTTCTTGGTTATTCTACTAAAAGTAAAGCCTACTGGTGCTACAATAAGAGATTGAGGAACTAGTTGAAAGTGATAATGTCAAGGTTGATGAAGACATAGTTAGACCATCCAAAACCTACGGATATGATTCAAATGATTAGAATGGAAGTTCAGATAAAGGAAAGAAAGTTTAGACTCTAAATCAAGCTCAAATCATTCCAGTGAATCTTGAAAATCAAGAGGAAGAAACTAGTGAAAGTACAAAAGTGATATCACAAGAGCTTGAAGTTCAAGAATAACCTAAGACTCCAAGGTATGTAAGACTAAATTATTTAGAAGATCAAATTATAGGTGATCAAAGAAAAGGTGTTCAAACTAGGAGAAGAATTGCAGAAGAATACTGTTTGATCTCAAAAATTGAGCCTAATAGTGTTAATGAAGCATGCAAAGATGAACACTGGGTGGAAGCAATGAAAAAGGAAATACTAAAAATTGAGAAGAATGATACATGGATTCTTGTTCCTAGACCTAAGGATAAAAATGTAATTGGAACTAAATGGGTCTTTCAGAACAAAGTAAATGAGCAAGGTGAAGTTGTTAGAAATAAAGCAAGACTTGAGTGCAAAGGATATTCTCAGATGGAAGAAATTGAATTTGAAGAAACTTTTGCTAATTTTTCTAGGATTGAAGCTATGAGACTATTTCTCACTTATGCTACTTAGAAAAACTTCAAGGTGTATCAAATGGATGTCAAGTCAAAATTTCTAAATTGTGAATTGGGAGAAGTGTATATTGAGCAACCTGACAGATTTCAATTGACTGATCAAGGAGATATGGTTTTCCAGTTGAAGAAAGTCTTGTATGGGCTTAAGTAAGCCCCAAGAGCATGGTATGCCAGATTGGACAAGTATTTGTTGAAGCTTGGATTTAATAAAGGTACTGCTGATAGTAATTTGTATTTCAAGATTGATCATGATAAAGATTTGATTGTTGAAGTCTTTGTTGATGATATCATTTTTGGAGGAGATGATAGTTTGTGCATGAATTTATCTGATGAGATGTAGAGTGTGTTTGAAATGTCTATGATTTGAGAAATGAAATTCTTTTTGGGATTGCAAATTACTTAACTAGATAGAGGGATCTTTATATCTCAGTCCAAGTATGTGAAATAATTGCTAAAGAAGTTTGGTATGGAAGATTCAAAGCCAGTTGGTACACGTATGGTGACCAGATGTAAGTTGACACAAGATGATGATTCTCCTAAAACAAATCAAACTAGATTGGTGCAGCCATGGTAGGAGGGTCCTCAAAGAGAACAATCCAGACCGTGCAACAAGAGTCACACAACAGAAGAAACATGAAATATGGAGGAAAATGCAGATTAACACATTCTCATTAATAGAAACTTCAATTACAATTGGCCGACAACATCTAGGCTTACAAATTCAACTCACAGGGCTGATAAAACATGCTCAAAATACAATATTCTTATATGCTCCTTAACATGAGTGAAAATCTTACATATCAACTCTAATATTCATCTAACTAAATTTCTAATGATCTATTACAATGATTTATATCATAGCTTGAGATTTAGAGTCATCTGCATTGGCCAAAGATTATTACAATCTCCAATGAAAGAAAATGTAACATGTGCAAGAAATAGGTTGGCCTCCAACTTGAATTACTCCTCGGTGAATGCATAATATGAAGTGTGGACCTAAATTAAGGTCGGGGAACACTCCATGGAACAATTCAGAACACACTGTCGAGATTCACAAGTTATAGGAAAGATCCATGAATGATAAAACTAGCCATTAGGCTTGAAAATTATTTCGATGCTAGTTTAGGAAACTGCCACTAAATCCGGAAGTGATAACTTGCCATAAAAAGATCCAATCATGGTCAAATCTTGGAATAAGGAAAATGAACATGTCCATGTTGTAAACATAGATCCACAGGGTCTAGTGATAAAATATGATGAATCCACCAACTTGAACTGAACAAGAAAAAAAATTGAATGAAAATATCTTCGGTTGATGCAAGATTTCCAAGAACCAAGGATGCTCCTGCATCAGACATCCAGGGTTATTTGAAAAGTGAGTCCCTCACTTTGTTGGGGCTAAAGGGAAACCAATGCGGTCTACCTAAGCCTGATAAATCCAAGAAGAATCCTCCACTAGTCTTCCTTTCCACTTCACTGGATATTCTTTGTATTGTATTCCACGAGTTTTCCTCCCATCTTCGATATCCAAAATTTCTTCAATCTCATCTAACTTTTGTTTAGGAAACTGATTCAACAATTTTTCTTTACTATCTTTCTTGAATTCTGCTTCATGGTACTGATGTAGATCTTCAATGTTGAATATAGGTGATATACCCATGTCATTCAGTTACCCCACTTCATATGTATTTCCTCAATCAAATTTCTTCAAAATCCTATAGGGTCCAAACTTCCTCATCTTGAGCTTATTGTATGTGACAACTAGAAATATTTCCCTCAAATACACCATCACTTCATCCCCAACTTCAAACTCCTTATGTCCCCTCTTTTCATCTACTTTCTCCTTATACTTCCGGTTCATATTTTCCAATTGCTCCTTCACTTGAGTATGTACTTTCTTCATATGTTCTGCAAATTCCTCTACTTATGCACTCCTTTTATCTTCCATATTGATGTCTCTCAATTCTGATATACCTCTAGGATGAAATCCAGTAACGATCTCAAAAGGTGTTTTTTCGGTACTCCTATTCACTGAATTATTGTAGGACAACTCTGCTTGTGCAAGGACTAAACCCAACTTCCAGTCTTCTCGCCAACCAAACATCTCAACAAATTTACCAAAATCATGTTTACTACCTCTGTCTGTCCATCAGTCTATGGGTAAAAAGTAGAACTGAACTTCAAATTTGTCTTGAACTTCTTCCAAAGTGTCCCCCAGAAGTAACCAACAAACTTTGAATCTCTGTCTGAAACAATACTCCTAGGTAATCCATGAAATCTGATCACTTCCTTGAAAAATAGGTCTGCTACATGTATTGCATTTGTTGTCTTCTTACAAGGTATGAAATGTGTTAGAAACCAAGATCAGACATGCAAACCAGAAAAGCCTTCCACAGAAGAGAAAATCAGAAAAAGCAAGAGCTTTGCATGAAGATGTGCAAATAATATTATTCAAGAAATTACATAATTACATGAGATGATTTGCTTTATAGAAGAAAAGTATGCATAACCCTAATCTTATCTTGAGCAACAAGATAGCTCAACAAGATAAGGATGAGAATAATTAACCTAGGAATTAAAATATTACCTAAGTAAAGTTATGCAAGTGTAATTAAATATTAATTACACTAACAAAATGTGCCATTTTAGAAAATCTATCCACCACCACAAATATAGAATCATTACCTCTTTGTGTCTTCAACAAACCAAGTATGAAATCCATGTTGATATCCTCCCAAGGTCTCTACGAAACTATAAGATACTTATACAATCCAACATTCTGACTACCCCATTTTGCAACTTGACAAACTCTGCAACTCTACACAAATTTCCTAACATCCTTATGAATCTATGGCCAAAAGTAATTCTCACTTACTAATGCTACTACCTTATCAATTCCAAAGTGTCCTGAAAATCCTCCACTATGTTTCTCTTTCACCAAGTTATCCCTCATTGAACTATGGGGTATACACAACTGATTCCCTTTGAACAACATATCCTCCTAAATGAAATAATCTAACCACTGACTCCTATCCTCCAAAACTAGTTCTTTACAAGCTCTGGAAGGTTCTACAAAATTCAAGTCTTCCTCATACAAGTTCTTCAATTCATCAAAGCCTAATACTTCCACTCTCATTTCTGCAAGTAAATTCCTTCTCCTACTTAATGCATCAACAACTCTATTTTACTTTCCACTCCTATGTTTCAAAACAAACGTATAACTCTACAAGAATTCCACCCATCTCATGTGTCTCTGATTCAACTTACCTTGACTATTCAAATACTACAAAGCCTGATGATCCATATACAACACAAACTCCTTAGGAAACATGTAATGTCTCCACTTCTTCAAGGCTTGAACTATGGCATAAAACTCCTGATCATACACTGAATACCTTCTCCTAGCATCATTCAATTTATCACTAAAATAAGCTACTGGTTTTCCTTCTTGACTTAATAATGCTCTAATTAAATTTCCACTTGCATCACAATCTACTTGAAATACCTTATCAAAACATGGTAAATCCAACACAAGATACTTAGTCACCTTCTTTTTCAACAACTCAAAACTCTGATCTTCTCCAGATGTCCACCTAAAATCGTTCTTATCTCCTCTCATTGTTTCGGTCATAGGACTACAAATAGAACTGAAATTCCTAATGAACTTTTGATAGAAACTAGCTAATCCATGAAATTATCTTACCTCTCCAATGCTTTCTGGTGTAGGACATTCAAAAATTGTTCTTACCATCTCAGGATCCATCTTCAATCCATCCACAGATATCACAAATCCCAGATATACCAATTCTTCCTTCATGAAACTACACTTCCTAATGTTTATCATCAACTACTCTTCCCTCAACCTCTACAAAACTTGTCTTATATGTAACACATTTTCTTCCCTAGTCTTACTGAAAATCAAGATGTCATCCAGATAAACAATCACAAACTATTCAAGAATTTTTTCAATACTACATTCATCAACCTTATAGTACTTGGTGTATTTGTTAGTCCAAAAGGCATCATCAACCACTCATACAATCCTTCATTTGTCTTGAATGTTGTCTTCCACTCATCCCCTTCTCTAATTCTGATCTAATGATATCCACTCTTCAAATCTATCTTTGTAAAGTATCTAGCTCCACTCAAACAATCCATAATGTCATCCATCAAGGGAAAAGGAAATCTATACTTCACCGTGATCTTGTTTATGGCTCTAGAGTCTGTACACATCCTCCATCCTCTATCCTTCTTATGTGCTAGCACAACAGGTACTGCACAAGGACTTAAGCTTTCCCTGATCAAACCCTTCCTCAACAATTCTTACACTTGTCTATTTAACTCTTCATTCTCTATAGGTGTCATCTAGTGTGCTGCTTTATTAGGAAAACTAGCTCCAGGAATCATATCCACATAATGACCTATACTCCTCACAGGTGGTAATCCATCAGGTACATTATCTAAAATGATCTCCTCATACTTTGTCAGCATCTTTTTTATCTCGTCCGATTGTTCTTCTACATGCTTCAAGTCTTCAACCTTCTTAGGAAACAAGGCATAACAAAGGTTCTCATGTCTCAATCCATCCAAAAATCTCCTTCCATCAACAAAACAAACTCTGGCACTCGTACAAACCTCAACTTTAGGAACATCCTCCAATGGCAACAAAGTCTGCTTCATCCCATTAGCAACAATAGTATAAGTATTCTTCTTTCCATCATGAATAGCCTGTCTATCATACTGCCAAGGCCTTCCCAAAAAAACATGGTGTACATCCATAGGCATGATATCACACAAAACTTCATCATGGTAATTTTCTATCTTCAATTTCACCAAACATTGTTCACTTACTAGAATGTTATGCTCATCTTGAATCCATGCTATCTGATAGGGCTTTGGGTGTTTCAATCTTTCCAACTTCAATTTGGTCACCATTTCTTCAAAAACCAGGTTCTTTGAGCTTCCACTGTTAACAATCACCTTGTAGTTCAGTTACCAACTACCTTACATCTGGTCTAAAACAAATTCTTTCTTTGCAACAGTTCCTGCTCCATCTCACTTTCACAAATACTCTTCTATTCACCAACACTTCTCTATCTTCCAATTCATTAGATGATTCGACATGATCTTCCTCAAAAAAGGCTGTTCTTCTATTGTTTTCAATATTTTTGCTTGTCTCTCCTTGATTACATTCAAATGCTCTATGTCCTCCTCCAAACTTAAAATAAGTTCCCTTGAATACTATTTTCTCCTTATCATCTTTTCTATAACCTTCATTTTGGTAACCACTATATCCTCCTCTCCGGTAAGAGTTTCCATCATCTCCGCGGTATGAATTGTCATTCTTATTGACCTCCTTATCTTATTATGATTTGCAAAAGGTCCTCTTCCTCCTCCAGTAAAAGTTCTTCCTCTCTGAGATCTTCCACCTTTACCTCTCTGTCTATACTCATGTCTTTTATTCAGATTCTCTTATGGTTTTAGGGCACATTAGTATGCCTCTTCCACACTCTACAACTTGATCAAACTAATCTCATCCTGTATAGATTACCTCAAGCCATTCACATATCTAATTACTTGATTGATCTCATCCTCTGAATGTCCAGATCTAACATTCAACTTGTAGAACTCCTCAATATACTTTGTCACACTTGATTATTTCTACTTCAAATTTTGCAACTTTCAAAACAAACTGATCTGATAATCTGTAGGCATAAACTTTGTTTTCAACTTATTCACCATCTGATCCCACAATTTTATCTTCTCCTTTCCTCTTCTTTGCCTATCTGTGTGCAAATGTTCCCACCAAAGGGACACATGTCCTTCCAACTTTGTACAAGAAAATTTCACCTTATTATCTTCAGTGGTACCTTCAAAATCAAAATAATTTTCCATCTTTGTTATCCAATCAAGCAATTCTTTTGAATCGAACTTACCATTATAATCCAATGGATTGAAATGTGGCTTAGTATTTGCTCTAGTTAGGGCTCTCATGAAACTCTCTTCTCCCTAATCTAGGCCAGGTTGATATTCTCTTCCTCTTTCTTCCTATACTTCTACCTCTTCATCACTCACATCATCAATTGGTCGACCTCTCCTCTGGGCCGTTTCAACTACATCTAATCTAGTAGCGATTCCTCTCAACATCTCCATTAAAGCTGGGTCTGCATTTCCGCACACTCCATTTCCTCTAACATTTCTTCTTCCTGCCATATTTACATAAGTCCTTAGCAGCTGCAGGTTGGATCCTCAGTCCGCCACCCCACAACAAATATTGAACAGGACTCTAAAATTTTTGGTGACCTCTCACATATCGAATCTCACTTTGATACCAATCTGGTGCAACCATGGTAGGAGGGTCCTCAAGGAGAACAATCCAGACCATGCAACAAGATTCACACAATAGAAGCAACATGAAATATGGAGAAAAATATAGATTAAAACATTCTCATTAACATAAACTTCAATTACAATCGGTTGGCAACATTTGGGCTTATAGATTTGGTTCACAGGCCTGATAAAACATGCTCAAAATACAATATTATTAGATGCTCCTTAACACAAGCGAAAATCTTATATATTAGCTATAATATTCATTTGACTAACTTTCTAATGATCTATTACAATGATTTATATCACATCTTGAGATCTAGAATTTTTTGGATGCTGTGGTTGTGTTGCTGATATGTGATTGTCATTAATGTCAACATTATTAGCATTATTGTATTGAAGGTTGTATATGTTGAGGATATTGAGAAAATTGTTAAAGGAAGAGTTGCAGGCTTCCAGTGGAATAGTGAAGGTCATGAAGGTGTCTTGTTCTGTACGTTCAAGATTAGTTGTTGTGGACTAAATGGTTTATTGCTGAGAGTATCTAGTTCATCTACCAAAAGTTTTAGAGGTCCGCTTGAAGGTTTGATTGTGCTATGAATAGTTGTGTTTTGATAGTATTTCTGTGGGTTCTGTTAGTGTTCTTGATTGAAGTTTATGTGATTCTGATAATTTTTCTTACTGTGGATATTTCTTTGTTAGTTATTTTTGTTTGTGGATGCTTCTAGATCATTCTCTATCCTTGTTGTACATCCACGTTGATCGGTGTGCTCGTGGTCGAAGATTTTTTCTCGGTATGTTCAGGTTTTCATGTTCTTGGCCGACATGATGGTTGTAATGTGTTGCAAATACTTGAAGTTTAAAATTGAATGATTTGTGGGCTCAAGGATATTGTTTTGGGTCTCATCATAATATTAGCCGACGATGTTTGATCCACATTGAAAATTTATTTGTAAATTTGGGCTGACATTATAAATATGTTTTATATTTTTCTTCACTGACAAGGTTGTTGATGTAATTCCATGTTGCGGAGATATAAGAGCGAATGTTTGAGAAAAGTTAGTGTGCATAAGAGAGAGAATGTATGCCAGAGAAAGTGCAGATGTGCAAATAGTGCTCTAATCATTTGATTGTAGAGCAGAGTGAGAAGAATTTTGAGCGAAGTGTGAAGAAGGTTTTCTGTGCTTAACAGGAACTGTAATCAGGCTTGTATAGAAGCTATTTTCTCAGTTCATATCCTGTGGATATAATCCAAATTGCTGTGTATTGTTGGGTAGTGAGCCCTCTTGTATTTGAGCAGTGAGCTCTAGGCAATGTGCCTGAATGTATGTACATTCCCATTATTTTTCATTATACTTTTAATAGGGTATAATATTGTGGACTAACATCCAATGTGGTTTTTCCCCTAATAGGGTTTCCACATAAAAAATATTGGTTTTCTTTGTGTTTCTGATGTGCTGATAGTTTATGGTTTATTATTCATTTATCAAATCTAAGATTAAGTTAAGTTTGAAAAGTTTAAATATTCTGTGACAATTGATTCACCCCCCCTCTCAATTATCTTTCCTTGTTTTTCCAACAATTGGTATCAGAGCAGGTTCCTTTGAAGAATTTTAAAAGCTTGAGGTGATCCAAGTTGACATCATATAAGAAAGACAACCCTAGATTTGATGGAACAAAGTGCTCATTGTGGAAAGCTAGGATGGAATTTCATTTGAGGTGTATTGGAGAACCCTTCTAGAAGATTAAAAAGAATCCATATGTTATTCGTCAGAATGGTCCCTCCAGATGAGATTAAAGAGGTTGAGAATAATGTCAGGGCTATGGAAGCTTTGCTGAGTGCTCTAATAGATTTAGAAATGAAAAATGTGATAGGTCTGAAGATGGCTCATGAGATGTGGAAAAAGTTGGAAACTTTGTATAAAGGAGATGTACATGTGAAGATGACTAAGCTACAAAGCTTGAAAGGAAAGTATGAAAATTTTAAAATGGGAGAAGATGAAAATATTTCTTATTTTATGCAGAGTAAATAAAATAGTGATGGGTATTAGATGTGTTGGTGATACCTTGGACGAGGAAGAAATTGTAGCTAAAGTTTTCAGATCATTTCCTCCCTCTTACAAAGCAAAGGCTCATGCTATTAAAGAAACCAGATCATTGACAAACATGACAAGAGATGCACTGATCGGTAAACTTGCTGCCTTTGAGTTGAGAAAATTTGGTGAATCTATTCCTAAGACTAAAACTACATTTAAGGCTACTGTATCCGAAAGAAACAAGCAAAGATATGATCTAGGAGAGTGTTCTAGAAATTCATTCAAGTATGAGGAAGAAATGAAACTACTTGAAGATGAAGAAAGAGAGGTAGAAGAACTGGAAGCATTGATTGTGAAGAAAGAAAGTAGAGGAAAAGGTAAGTATAAAGGAAAGTTTCCTATTAAATGTTTTTCTTGTAGTAAAATAGGTCATTTTTCATCAAGGTGTCCTAAAAGAGTTCCTAGATCTAAGCCTTACAAATCTAGATTTCAAAAGAAATTTTACTATGCTAAAGAAGGAGTGACTGATGATGAGTTTGATACAGATAATGGAAATGAAGATGAATGGGTGTTTCTTGCTATTAAGGAAAATAGTCAGGTGGCTACTGAATCTGCTAAAGTTGAGAAAGCTCTTGCAGCCCGAATTGAAGAAAAAGATGAGTGGGTTATTGACAGCGGTTGCTCACATAATATGATTGGTGACAAAAGAAAATTTGTAATTCTTGAGAAGTATGACGGTGTGGTCGTAAGATTTGGAGATAACAATGCTGGTGTGATTCGTGGCAGAGGATCTATTTGTCTTGGTGGTAAGCATAACACTGATGATTTTCTTTATGTTGAAGGCTTGAAACACAACCTGCTGAGCATTGGACAGATGGTGGACAAGGGTTATGATCTTTAGTTCAAAGATGGAAGATGCAGGATACTTGGAAGATTTGGAAAAGTAATTGCTTTAGGTAAAAAGACAGAAGGTAATATTTTTCACTTGAATGTTGCTAGTAAAAGTTGTTTAATTGCTCAAGTAGATGAAAGTTGGTTATGGCATAGGAGGCTGTGTCATGTGAATTTTGATAACATTGTCAAAGTAAGTTCCAATCAAGCAGTAAGAGATCTACCTAAGCTAGTGAAGCCTACTAACACAATTTGCAAGGAATGTCAGATGGGAAAAAAAATAGAGTTTCTTTTCAGAGCAAACAACATCATTCAAATGGATTACTGGAGCTGGTACATATTAATCTATGTGGGCCCTCAGAGTCAAAAATATTCATGGAGAAAGGTATTTTATGCTGCTTATTGATGATTATTCTAGGATGATATGGGTTGATTTCTTAAGAGAAAAATGTGAAGCATTAGAAAAGTTCAAAAGTTTCAAGGCCATGGCAGAAAATGAGAAAGGTCTAAAAATCAAATGCTTAAGGTCAGACAAAGGTGGTAAGTTCACCTCCAGGGAGTTCAATCATTTTTGTGAAGAGCATGGAATCATAAGACAATTATCTACTCCTCAAACCCCTCAATAGAATGGAGTTGCAAAAAGGAAGAACAAAACAATTTTGGATGCTACTAGAACAATGATGATAGAAGGAAATGTGCCTCACATCTATTGGAGTGAAGCTGTAAGCACTATTGTGTACACTTTGAAATGAGTAAACATCAATAGTAATTCTTGTAAGACTCCTTTTGAACTATGGTTTGGTTATAAGCCTACTGTTATATATTTCAAGATCTTTGGAAGCAAGTGTTATATCAAGAGAGATGAGGATATAGGAAATTTTGATGCAAGAAGTGATGAAGGAATCTTTCTAGGTTACTCTACTAAAAGAAAGGCCTACTAGTGCTATATCAGAAGATTAAGAAAAATGGTTGAGAGTGCAAATGTCAGAGTTGATGAGGATTTTGCTAAATCATCCAGATAATGTGGATATGATTTAGATGACCAGGAAGATAAAACAAACAAAGGGAAGAATGTTCAGACACAAAATCAACTTTAAATTGTGCCATATGTTCTGGTAAATCAAGGTAGTCAGGAAGCAGAGACAAGTGCAAGTGTAGAAGAAGGAACAAAAGAACCAGAAGTTTAAGAGATTCCTAAAACTTTAAGGTATGTAAAGCGAAATCATTTTGAAAATCAAATGATAGGAGACAAGAATAAAGGTGTGCAAACTAGAAGAAAGATTGCAAAAGAGTATTTACTGATTTCCAAGATTGAGCCTAAAGATGTCAATGAAGCTTGCAATGATGAACACTGGATGGAAGCTGTGAAAGAAGAACTGATGCAAATTGAAAAGAATGATACATGGATACTTGTTCCTAGACCTAAAGATAAAAATGTGATTGGTACTAAATGGGTCTTTCAGAATAAGTTGAATGAACAAGGTGAAGTGGTTTGGAATAAAGCAAGACTGGTATGTAAAGGGTAGTCACAAATGGAAGGTATTGATTTTGAAGAAACCTTTTCCCCTATTGCCAGAATTGAAGCTGTTAGATTATTTCTTGCTTATGCTGCATATAAGAACTATAAAGTCTATCAAATGGATGTGAAGTCAACTTTTCTGAATGGTGAGCTAGAAGAAGTATATATTGAATAGCTGGATGGTTTTCAACTGATTGATAAGGAAGCCATGGTTTTCCAATTAAAGAAAGCCCTATATGGAATCAAGCAAGGCCCCAAAGCTTGGTATGCTAGATTGGAAAAATACTTATTAAAGCTTGGATTCAATAAAGATACTACTAATAACAACTTGTATTTCAAATTGGATCATGACAAAGAGTTAATTATTGAGGTCTTTGTTGATGACATTATTTTTGGAGGAGTTGATAATCTATGTATGAAGTTTGCTGATGAAATGAAGAATGAATTTGAGATGAGTATGATTGGAGAGATAAAGTTATTTATGGGATTGCAAGTTACTTAGCTAGATAAGGGGATCTTCATATCTCAGTCCAAATATGTGAGAGAGATGTTGAAGAAATTTTGCATGGAAAACTCAAAGCTTATTGGTACTCCCATGGTAACCGGATGCAAGTTAACACAAAATGATGATTCTCCTAAGGAAAAAAAAACAAGATACAATTCAATGATTGGTGGATTTCTCTACTTAACTCAAACAAGACCAGACATTATGAATGCTGTATGTATGGTTGTTAAATTTCAGGCAGATCCAAAAGACTCTCATGTGACAGTAGTAAAGAGAATCTTTAGGTATCTGAAAGGAATAGTTGATTTTGGGATTTAGTATCCTAAGGATGATGATCTTACTTTGAATGCATACACTGATGCGGATTAGGCATGAGATGTAGATGACAGGAAGAGTACTAGTGGTGGTGCCTTCTTCCTAGGGAAGAAGCTGGTGTCTTGGTTGAGAAAAAAGTAGAATTCCATTTCTCCATCTACTGCTGAGGTAGAGTATATTGCTGCTGCAAATAACTGCACTCAAGTGATGTGGATGAAACAGATGCTGAAAGATATCAGGGTAGTATACGATGAAACTATTGCCATATACTGTGGCAAATCAAGTGCAATTAACATATCAAAGAATCCAGTGCTACACTCTAAGACCACGCATATATCAATCAAGTTTCACTTCTTGAGGGAGAAAGTGAATGAGAAAGAAGTTAGAGTGGAGTATGTGCCTACCAAAGAATAGATTGCAGACATTTTCACTAAGCCATTGCCGAAGGATACTTTTGAGTATCTCAGAGGGATGCTAGGGGTGATTACCCCTCCTGATATGTACTAGAGATGCATTTATTTGCATCAATCTGTGTGCTTCATAGATATTTCCTGATCTGGATTGATGTTCCCATGGCTGCTACTTAGGGGGAGTAGTCAGATGTGCATATATTTGGTTCAGATCTTGTATGTGGGAAGATAATGCTTATCTTTGCCATTGATGTCAAAGGGGGGGAAGAGTCATGTGAAAAACTATTACTTATCTAGGGAAAAGAGCCTTGTGGGGAGAAGACCATGCAGAAGAGGTTAAGGAAGAAGAGTTAGAATCTAAGGGGGAGTAAGTGCTAATTGAGAGTTGTGTTGATGGTGTTTTTCACATCATGTGTTGCCATCAGTGCCAAAGGGGGAGATTTTTGGATGCTATGGTTGTGTTGCTGATATGTGGTTGTCATTGATGTCAACACTATTAGCATTATTGTATTGAAGGCTATATATGTCAAGGATATTGAGAAAATTGTTAAAGGAAGAGTTGCAGGCTACTAGTGGAACAATGAAGGTCATGAAGGTGTCTTGTTCTGTACATTGAAGATTAGTTGTTGTGGACTAAAGGGTTTATTTATGAGAGTATCTAGTTCATCTATTGGAATTTTTAGAGGTCTGCGTGAAGGTTTGATTGTGTTATGAACAATTGTGTTTTAACAGTATTTCTATGGGTTCTGTCAATGTTCCTGATTGAAGTTTAAGTGATTCTGATAATTTCTATTGCTGCGGATATTTCTCTGTTAGTTCTTGTTGTTTGTAGATGATTCTAGAGCATTCTCTATCCTTGTTGTACACTTGCATTGGTCGGTGTGCTCATGGTCGAAGAGTTTTTCTCGGCATGTACGGGTTTTCATGTTCTTGGCCGACATGATGGTTGTAATATGTTGCGGATCCTTGAAGTTTAAAATTGAATGATTGGCATGCTTAGGGATATTGTTTTAGGTCTCATCATAATATTAGTCGAATGTGTTTGATCCACATTGAAAATTTATTTGTAAATTTGGGTTGACATTATAAATATGTTTTATATTTTTCTTGGCTAACAAGGTTGTTGATGTAATTCCATGTTGTAGATATATAAGAGCGACTGTTTGAGCAAAGTTAGTGTGCATAAGAGAGAGAATGTATGCCAGAGAAAGTGCAGAAGTGCGAATAGTGTTCTAATCATTCGATTACAAAGCAAAGTGAGAAGAAGTTTGAGTGAAGTATGAAGAGGGTTTTTTGTGCTTAACTACAACTATAATCAGGCTTGCGTATAAGCTATTTTCTCAGTTTATACATTGTGGATCTAATCCAAATTGCTATGTATTGTTGGGAAATGAGCCCTCTTGTATTTGAGCAGTGAGCTGTAGGAAGTGTGCCTGAATGCATGTGCATTTCTATTATTTTTCATTATACTTTTAATAGGGTATAATATTGTGGACTAACATCCACTGTGGTTTTTCCCCTAACAAGGTTTCCACATAAAAAATCTTGGTGTTCTTTGTGTTTTTGATGTGCTAATTGTTTATGGTTTATTATTCATTCATCATATCTAAGATTAAGTTAAGTAAAGTTTGAAAAGTTTAAATATTCTGTGATAACTAATTCACCCCCCCTCTTAGTTGTCTGTCCTTGTTTTTCCAACATAATCATCCGCATCGACCAAATATTATTACAATCTCCAATGAAAGAAAATCTAACGTGCACAAGAAATAGGTTAGCCTCCAACTTGAATTACTCCTTGGTGAATGCATAATATGAAGTGTGGACCTAAATTAACGTCAGGGAGCACTCCATGGAACAATTTGGAATACACCATTGAGATTTGAAAGTTACGAGAAAGATCCACGAATGATCAAACTAGTCGTTGGGCTTGAAAATTATTCTGGTGCCAGTTCAGGATATTGCCACTAAATCTGGAAGTGATAACTTGCTAAAAAAAGATCCAATCACGCTCAAATCTTGGAATAAAGAAAATGAACATGTCCAAGATGTAAACATAAATACACATGGTCTGGTGAGCAAATATGATGAATCCACCAACTCGAACTGAACAAGAACAAAAATTGAATGAAATTTTGGTTGATGCAAGATTGCCAAGAACCAAGGATGCTCTTGCATCATAGATAAAGATTCATGATTGGTGGATTGCTCTATTTGAATCAAACTAGACCTGATATCATGAATTCTGTATGCATTGTTGCAAGATTTCAAGCTGGTCCTAAGGAATCTCATGTGACAGTTGTGAAGAGGATTTTTAGGTACTTGAAGGGGACAATTGATTTTGGCCTATGGTATCCTAAAGAAGATGACCTTACTTTGAGTGCCTTTACTGATTTTGATTGGGAAGGAGATGTGAATGACATAAATAGTACTAGTGGTGGTGCTTTTTTCTTAGGAAGGAAGCTAATTTCATGGTTAAGTAATAAGAATGCCATTTCTTTATCTACTGCAGAGGAAGAATACATTGCTGCTGCTAACAATTGTACTCAAGTATTATGGATGAAGTAGATGTTGAAAGATATAAAAGTTGTGTATGATGAACCTATTGCTATATTATGTGATAATTCAAGTACAATTAAAATTTCTAAGAATCTAGTGTTGCATTCAAAGACCAAGCATATATCTATCAAGTTTCACTTTTTGAGAGAGAAGGTGAGTGAGAAGGAAGTCATATTAGAGTATGTTCCCACTAAGGAACAAATTATAGATATCTTTACCAAGCCCTTGCCTAAGGATACTTTTGAGTATCTTAGAGGTAAGCTAGGGGTGATTAGCCCTCCCAATTAGAATTAAGATGCACTGACTTGCATCAATCCGTATATTTCATAGTCATATCTTGTGATCTGGATTGATGATGTGGTGGCTGCTATTCAGAGGGAGCAATCAGATGTTGAGAAACGTGGTTTAGAGCTTGTGTGGTGAAAGATAATATGCACATTTTTCATTGATGTCAAAGGGGGAGAAGGGTCATGTGAAAAATTGTGAAAGAGTTAAGGAGAAAAGAGTGAAAATCTAAGGGGGAGAAAGTACTAAGAGAAAGTATCATTGATGGTGTTTTTCACATCATGTGTTGCCATCAATTCCAAAGGGGGATATTTTTGGATATTTCTGATATGTGGTTTTCACTGATGTCAACACTATTGCCATTAATGTATTTAAGGCTGTATATGTTGAGGATATTGAGAAAATTATAATAAAATAAGTTGCAGGTTGTTGGTGATGCAGTGAAGTTCAGTATGGTGGTGAGCTTAGTATATTGATGATAAGAGGTTGTGGATTAAAGGGTTTGTTGACAAGTATATCTAGTTTATCCACATGAAATTTTATAGGTTCACATGAAGATTTGATTGAGTTATGAGTATCTGTGTTCTGACAGTTGTTCTGTTGATTTAGTTGGTGTTCTTGAAAGAAGATGATGTGATTCTAGTAATTTGGGTTGGTGTGGATTCTTTTGTGGTGATTCATGATGCTTGTGGATGTTTCTAGATTTTTCTCTATTCGTGTTGTCAGTCCGCATTGATCATTGTGCTCGCGATTGGTGATTTTCTTTTGTGAGTTCATGTTTTTCATGATCATGGCAGATAGGGTGATTGTAGCGTGTTGCAGATCTTCGAGGAATATTTTGAAGGTATTCCATATTTGAGGATGTTGTTTTGAGTCCTTAATATGTTTTGGCCAACATTGTTTTGTCCACATTGATAAATTGTTTATTGATTTGGGCTGATAGTTTGTACACATTTTATATTTTGATGGGCCGACATGCAGTTAATGTTATCCTTGGTTGTGGATATATATGATCAATTTTTTATACCATTTGAAGGTATGGTGTGTAATGTATGCTGCATGCCAAGTGCGAAAATGTTCTAATCTTTCAAAGGAAGAAGTAAAGTGTGAAGAAGAGTGAGCAGATGAAAGTGTTTATGTGCTTAATCAAAATTGTAATTAGGCATTAGAAGATGCTATTTTCTCAGTTCCAAATCTTCTGGATGTAATCCAAATGTGACTGTAAGACAACGAGTCTTCTTTTTGGTAGTAATCCTTTTTTATTTGAGTAGTGAGCTCTAGGCAGTGTGCCTGAATGCATGTGCATTCCCCATTTATAATACTTTTAATAGAGTATAATCTTGTGTACTAACCTCCACCGTGGTTTTTCCCCTAATAGGATTTCCATGTAAAAAAATCTTATTGTTATGTGTGTTTTTGATATGGTGATGATTTATGCTTTCATGTTTATTTATCAGATTTGAGAATAAGTTTAATTTGTATAATTTCTATGACAACTGATTCAGCCCCCTCTTAATTATTTTCCCTTGTGTTTCCAACAGTTTCCCTGAGCAACTATGTCCTAGTAGATGAATTTTTGATCTGATTTCTTAGTCTTTTGATGTTTAATTTGAGCCTTCTTTTCCTAGGTGTCACACCATTGAATCTTCGTTAGGTACAAAAATAACTGAGTTTTCGTATGTTTTCAAGGTGTAGGGTTTGAATGCAATAATGAATAAATAAGCTTCAATATTGTCCCAATCTTCTTCAACTCTGAAACTTGCACATTCAAAGAAAGAGGAAGGGTTCTTCCATATAGCCTGGGCTTGTCTCAATCAAACCTCATGTTGGTGTTTTCACCTCCACAATGTCAATGCCAGTGAAAGAGAGCTTATACATTTTGAGGGATAGAGGCTAAATGATAAATGAATGATGAATCAACAATGGACTATAGCTCACCACTAAAAAATGGCTTCCTTGAAGGATTTAAGTCATACAATATCTCCTCAAGGCTTGATTGTTGCTGGATTGATTTGCTTGAAGACCTATAAGGGTTATATTTCACAAACAATAGGATAACATAAACATGAACAAACTCACATACACTTTGAGATGATGCATTGATATTGAATTGTTGCAATAAATCTACACTTGATTGCTCTTGATAATGCTTGATCATAAAATTATTGACCTCTTTTTCAAATGGTGCAATGACTGGGTATTTATACATAATTATTGTAATTTCCCAAAAACTAAATCCCAATAGCCAATATTGGAAATTTGAAATTCAAATAATAAAATTTTGACCCCAACATATTAAATTTTGGAGGCAAAATAGAGGGACCAAGTTGCCTAGGGAGACCTATTCCTGGGCCTATTTTGTGGGATGTAAGGTGTTGAGAGAAAAATATTAAATGTATGCTTTGGTTTTCTACATGTAATTTGTCAACAAATATTAGCATGGGCCACATATTACATAGTTTAGGAAATTAGGTGTACAATTAGGTACATTCACTTAGGAGGAAGCAAAAAATAGTGAGAAATTGTCAAGGGTGATAATTTATGATGCTACAACCTTAATCTTGAAGGAGACCCAAAAATAGTAGGAAATAAGATATTTTGATGTTGTAGTTATCAAGTGTGTTGCAACGGAGTAGGTGCAATTTTATATTCTTATATATAGAGGTTGTAGTGTAGGAAATTGTACTCCCTTGTAGGTGATAATAGAATTTCACACTTAATTTGGACCTATTTTAGTGACCTCACATTTATGCATTTTGACCCTTCCTAAATAGGCCCTAATTACCTTTATTATGCATTCCAAAGCCTTATTTTTTCTCATTTTCCAAAAGGATAACTTATATTTAATTGATGCTATCAATAATTGAAACACATTGAAGAATGTGTGTCCAAGGATTTTGGGCTAGGTCCCATTCACCCAAGGGTGAATGGGTCCTCCTTAGGTCCTAGGTCCCATTTTGGATATAATATTAGGGAAATTAGAGAAGAAGCCTATAAAGCCTAGTCCTTTCACCATTTTAAACTAGAGAGGAGGCTAATAAGAGAAAAGAGACTAGGAGATCAAGAAAAGATATTTTGAAGAACAAAAAAGCAAGCAAGTTTGAAGTCTTAGAGAAAAATTGTGTGTATTTGTAGGTATTAAAGCTCATTTGCCAAAGTTTGATCAAGCATCAAGTTCATGATTGAAGGTTGATGCAAATGGTGGAACATGATGTATTTTATGTTTGGGAGATGCATTTTTCCATTTCTCATACCCTAAAGACTTATTTTCTAGTGTTCCCATCTTCAAGCTTCATTCTATTAGAAACCTACAACAAGGTATCATTGTGTTTTAGATTTATTTGGGGTGTAATGACTTGTCCCTAAGTGTATCTTTATCATTAATCATTTAGGAATCATACTCTTATGCACTTGAGTAGGGTTTCTTTACATTTTAGGTCATAAAAACTTTAGCTGCACTTAAGGTTAGGGATTACATACTGTCATTTATCATACCTATATCATTTATCAAGGTTTAATTAACAAGCTTGGGGTATGACCAAAGCAAACCATCATAAAAGAAAACAAATATTTTTTGTTTTAGATTTAATGTAGGCATAGATCCGAGAACAAAGATTTGTAGGTACAGGAGAATGTAGAAAAAGGGCTACAAATTCAATTTTTATAGTTTTAGAAAGGTCTACTAGGACTCATTCGCCCTAGGGCGAACATATCATTCAAAAGATATCAGAATAGACTTTTGGTGCCAGGTACATATGTCTAGACCCTTCTTAGATCTACCTGTAAACTATGATTTTAGTTTCTATAGCTTTGGGATCTTGCATTTTATCATTTAGATCTTATTGTTCATCAGGTTTAGTTTCATCAAATCATTTCCATTTAGTTCCAAATCCTACTGTCCTAATGAACCTAGAGATTTAGGTTCGATTAGCTCACCTTAGGGTTGATAGTTAATCTTTACACCTTGCAATCTCTTAGTTTCAATGAAATTGTGGGAAGTGGGATATCTTTATTTCCTTAGTCCTTTGTATGAAGGACCTAGGAACCCCCTATTTTGGATTCCCCCTTTTCACATCTTTCATTTTGGTGAGCCTAAAATTGTACATCTTTTTTGATTTGGAGATCATTGAAACCTTGATCTAGGTTTTGTATTATCTAGTTTTGTATTGCATTTAGGGTTACAATTTACATATTTACATCATAAAAATTTAGTAAAATCCAAAAAAATTGGATAATTTCTACATAGTGGATTGCATAAAAGTGTGTTTTAGTCATTTAGATCAAAACTACATAAAAAAAATATCATTTTTTCCATCCATTGTCACAAAATTACATTTACATTTCATCAACATTCTGGAAAATACTATCACTATAATAAAAAATTATAATTGGAAATAGAAAATATAAATAGTAATGTAGTCTATGAATTTTTAATTTTCTAGAACCTTGAGTAGGGACTCATTCACCCCATGGTGAATTTGTCCCCATGTAGGTGTCCTAACAGGTTTTTCTCTGCATTTCCGTGTTTGTGTATACTTTCTATTTTTACTGGTACGTCTATGTTTTGGAATTCTAGAACATTTTTTTTTCATATTAAATAAAATTTTCCTTTTACTTGAATTTATGAAAAAGCTAAAAAAAAATTTGTTATCTTTTTAATATTAGATAGCTTTGGATCTTTAGAAATTTGTTTTCATTTTTCATTACATCATTTGAATAGAGTATTTTTACTTTTTCAAATAGTTGAAACCATAGACCATCTTAAAACATTTAACAAAAAAACGCACATTAAATGATTGACCTTTGAGAAAGCATAGTCATTTGATCATTTCAAATCCCATTTTTCAAGTTAATATATCCCTCAAGCCCTTTAGTAGTGATGAATTTGAAATGTGAGATGAAGCCCTTGAGGAATTAATTTCACCAAAATCATCCACTGAGGCTTGTCATAAGACAACAACAAAGAGAAGTTAATACAATCACACCTCAACTTATCATCTATCCACCTTTACAACAAAAAAAATCAAAACAAACCTGTGCTTATCATAGGACCACCTCAAAACAAATAAAAACCTCCTAGAGCTATCTTGAACATTGCAAGAAAAATCACTAGTGAAAATGTTTTGCAACAACCAAGTCATCACACTATTACCCATACATATAACACAAGTAATAATAGACAACCAAAAACCATTCCTACATCGATACCACTTCCTCAACCTATTTTTCCTACTGCCCCTCATTTACCTTTGCATAGTGGGATAGAGTATGACCTTGTGGAACACATTTAGAACACTATTGTTAAGATCTCTTTATGTGATCTCATCCATGCATCACCTAATTATCATAGCATGGTTCAAAATGATTTGCAACAAGTTGTGGTCCCTCCTAGTGCGCAACCAAATGATGTAGCATCCCTATTGATAAGGATTTTTGCACTGCACAATACAAATAAAACACATGTGTTCTATCTCTCTTGAAAGGTAATTTTCTTTAGACTAACTTTAGAAAATAACCCAAAGGTCTCTAAGGTTAGGTCTTGACAATGCAAAAAACAACTCATTGATGATGTGATTTGTTGGTAATCACAAAGGGTATTTATGGTTTACAAGGCTGGAAACTTATGAGTCTATAACAAAGGTTTTGTAAAGTCTAAAGATAAAGATAAACCCTAACTATAACTTCCAGATCTGAAGTCTAGAAATAATATGACCATTAGATTTAATAATTTAAATGATTCTTTTATCTGAAAATAACATAGATTTGTAAAGGAAATAGAAAAAGATTCAAGGGTTTAGAGAGGACTTCCTAATTATGAAAACTAAGGACAACAATAATAATGCTAGGTGTTTAAGATAGACTCCCTCAACTAAACTCTACTTAACGAAGAATGTTCTACTATATCATAGAACCAATGCAATCTACCAAGGTAATTTTTAGATTTTTAGACTATGACATTGACACTTAAAGAATAAACATACATAGTTGAAGTTGAGTGCATTTAAGAATTAAGCTCAATATAAATTTGGAAAGTAATTTACCATCAATAAACTACCAAAAGTATGAGTAGGAAGTGCATTGGATATCTTAACACTTAGTCACCATTACAACTGAACATAAATTAACAATGTTGAAATTAAAATAAAAGATAAAATCATGCATACATTAAGAGAACACAAGGAATTCACCAACACTTCAATGCCTTCCTTTGTATTACTTCAAAATTCCTTCTACAACAATTCATTTCTCCCTTTTCAAATGAGAGGAACTTGCTATTTATAGTTTTTGCATCATGAATAAATAGAAGATTAAATTACATTAAATGTCTGAGTTTTGTTGCCCATTAGGGTTCAAATATATTAAATACAAAAATAGTTCACATGTGAACCTAGGAGAATATAAAATATTTCTATCCTATTTTATATTCTAGAAATAGTCTACAAAATCCCCAAAATCTGGGTGCATGCACTTTGGGCTAACTGATTTTGTTTTGTAGCTAGAACTACAATTTTTTTTTTTCTATCAAAATATTTCCAAGTTCTCTTTCCTTTACAATAGATTTAAAAAAATTAACCAAAACTTTAGCCAATTGTTCATGAGAAGGTAGCTTAGCTTTGGAAATTATGAATATTATTTCCCTATATTCATCCATGAGTTCATCATGCAACCCTATACATGAGCTTCTCCTCTTTACCATATTTTTTGATTTCGTGAAAGCTTTGGCAGAAAAATACAAAAAGTCACCTTGTAAGTTATTAGCAGCTCCTTTCTTGATTCTATTTTTCCAAGCCCACTTGGATGCCTTGACATCCAATTCATTTGTAGAAATTTTAGTGTCATTCAAGAGCTCCAAAACTTCATCACACTCAACCATATTATCATTAACCTGAGCATCCATCATCTGCAAATATTCTAGTGCTTTAGCTAAAAATTCCCACCAAAAATTGATTGCAAACAACCACATCTTAGGATTATTTAGTTGCTCCTTTGTCAAAATTTTCTCCTATACCAAAATATCTTTAGAAAATCCTTTGATTACATGGAGCTTCGGGCATGTAACATTGTAATAACCTAGGAATTCTTGGCATTCCTCAATATATTTTTCTACTTCCTTAAAATCAAGAGTTATTATGTATTTCTACACCAATACACACAACTTTGTTGCCAATGGTAGTCACCCAACCAATCCAATCTGAAGTGGACTTTTCTTATTTGGTCTATTTTATTGATCTCTTCCATTGATATAATGGATATAGTGGGAGATTCCACTGGTCTCTCTTCACATTTTCCTATCAATTGTTGAATAAAAATTGATAATTCAGCCACCTACACTTTTAGCTCTATTTTAGTAGCCTAATCATTATCCATTTGGCTCAAGATATTGGATATAATCTTGAAATTCATCTATCTTCTAAGTTCTAGTTGCTAGTCCAATGTTAATACTGATGACTTGATAATCAAAGGCCTGTATTGTGGAAAAATCCTTGGCTATAGCGAGAGTAGCCATGTTGATCATACACACTCCTGTGTCATCCATTGTAACATTTGAACAAACCTTATCTTTTTTCTTTTTTCTTGGGTTTTTTCCCAAAGCATGCCAATATCGCCTCGAGATGAGACTTTGGATCCCTTACCACTGATGTATTTTCTTTCATTTGCTATTCTAACCATGTTGGAATTGCAATCTGTTCAGTAGAGGACATAGTGTTGAATTCATTTTGTGGCTCTTTGTCTACTTGTTCTTCTTGTAACATTTTATCTTCTACATTTGGATTATCTTCAGCTATTTTCTTTTCTTTGTTCTCCTCATCATGAAATTCTTCATTTCTTGCAAATTCAGTATCTACATCCTTTTCTTTCTTTTCTTCTTCTTGATAAAGTTCTTTTTCTTATTCTTCATTTTTATTTCCTTTCTCTTCTTCTCCTTCATACATTTCTTCATTGAGCTGTTCATCAAATGTTTTACTAAGGTCTCCTACCTTTGGGGTCCTTTCTTCTTCATCATCAGATAACTTCTTCATCAGGTTCCACAATATTTAACTTCTCATCCACATGCTCAAAATAGTCTTCTTGATCAAGTCCAATGGATTCCTAACCCATACCTACTGCTTCTTCAAGTTTCTCTTTTCCTTTCGTTTGCATTTCCTCCCATATTTTTTTAGTTTCTTCCATCTTGGGTGGTTCAGTGAGAGGGGGAGTTGGTAAGGTGATGGTAAGTTGATACATTAGAAACTTCACCTCAGGAGACAACAAGGTTTCAGATAACCTCTAAGGCATGTTTTGTAGGTAATCCATGGAAGATTTGGGTAACGTGGTAGATACAAGAGGAACGACAAAAATGGTAGGTGGAAAGGTAGAGAAGGAATAGGTTGTAAAATTAGAAGGGAAGAAGAAGATGGGAAAGAGGAAGTGGATGAGGATGAATTTTGACCATAATCATTGAAGTGGTTTGAGTGGTAGATGGAAGGTGGACTGAGATGTCCATGATGGGTGGGGAGGATAGGTCAGTGGAAGTGAAGCGGAGGTTGATAGAAGTGGTGCAGTGTATAGTGGTGATGTCAATGAATGAGGAGGTGATTGTACCTTTGGATCATCCTTAGGTGGAGATAGTTCTTCCTTTATTGTTTCCATCTCAAGTACAAATGTTACTGATTTCTTCATTTTATTCGATACCCTTTGCCCCTCCGCAACTTTGCTTGCATATACACAAGGATTTTCTATTAGCCATCTCTCTGATTTATCTTTCCTCTTCCTTGATTGAGTAACGAGAAGAGACTTAGCTACTATACTAGAAGAACCTACCTTAGCCTTATCCTCAGTTTTTCTACCCTCATCACTTTCCACTATCTTCTCTTCTTCCCATTCTCTAAAGTTAACTCCACTCCTTGTTGTTCCGATTAGGAGACCTAGTAATTAGTCCATTTCTTGGTCCTTTACAAGATGGAATGTATGATTATTTCAATATCTATCACTTCTTCCTCTATATAATCAATTGCTAGCAAGGGAGATTTAGCTACTACATTATACACTCTTTCCTTCAATGTGTTGCCATCTTCTTCCACTTGATCTGGAACAACATATATATATCCAAGGTTTTGAAAAACCTTAAGGACATTATCATGTATATTATCTTTCAAATCTCATGATCATCATTGCAATTCACCCAAAAATCCTCAATGTGAATTTTGTGCACATGCTATTTTCCAACTTGTTTCTTCAATTTTCCCCATGGATCTATGTTTCCTCACATAGTGAGGAGGAGAAAGTAGTACTCTTAAATTTCCTTTTCTAAACTATATGCAAAAATTGTAGCAAGGCATGAGTACAATCCTCTACCAAGAGTCATGGGATACGGGACTGCAACTTGGTGTTTGAATTGCAATAGTTGATGTGATGATCAAAAATGTTGTGTGAGCTCAAGCAATACTATTTTGTCAAAAGGATATCTTGGTAATCTATAGGGAGCCCCTGAGAAACCTTCAATTCTAAAATATGTGAATTTGGGAAACTAAATGAACCAGTACCCGAAATTCACCATTTCCTTAGCACAATAATACATCCTATTTCCAAATTCTCCTAACAAAGATTTAAGGATAAACATGATGAAGGTATCATTTATCTTCCTATAACTCTTCTTGAAATTTCTATACTATAATTGTGGGTAGCATTCATAAACAATATTTTGATCTTTTCTAGTCCCTAGATTACCCTTGTGTGTTAAACCTTTATATGGGAAATTCGCTACTAGCATGTAAAAGAAAAAGGATTTCATATAGAATTCACAAATTTTCTTCATTGTGACAAGTTGCGTATGGATGATATCACTTATGATCCTTTCCCAATTAAAGTTAGTTTTCCCTCTTAGAATCTCTTCAACAAAGAACCACATCCATTCCTCAAAGAGAGATAAAACTGGAAGGACCATTACTCTGATCAATAACATTACTAGATTATTGACTTCTTTAATGAAGTCGCTCCTTTAGATTTTCTTAGGCAACTTGCTCGCACTAGGTCAAGGTGTATGGATCCATTTCTTGTTTATCACTTGAGATAAATGTGTAGGGTCTTCATTCCATACACTGAGAGAATCCCCCTTATTACATACTTCCATTTCATCAAACAAAGGTATCAAAAAATTCCATCCAATAGATTGAGGTGTCAAATATGATACCACCCATCCCTCAACAGTGATTACTCTTCTTGTGTCTCGATGATAGAATTCCCGACATCTATGGATGTGTTCAAGGCTGATCAAGGTAGGAGGGAAACCTATTGCATGAACAATACCACTCTTTTTGATCATCCTAGCCATATCATCCTTGGGTTTTATTAAGACACAAGCCTTTAATTCATCAATGTTGACTTGTCAAAGATCAGTATCTCAAAGCTTATCCCAATATGACACAATCTTCGAGGTGGCCTCAAGTCCATGGAACTCGTACTTCATTTTCACCTTATCTTTTTTTACCTTGGTTTCCTTGTCACCCTTCCCTACTTTCTCGATCTTTTCCATAAAACTTGAGAAAATAGAGCATTAGTCAGATTGAAAAACATCATCATAATCCAAAATCATTATTATATACTCCACATGTTAGAAAGAAATCATCAAAATCATCAATTTGGAATGGTTTTTGATCATTTGCAGGTTTTCATGTTTTTTGGATCACAAGGTTGTAGAAGCCATGTGATTGTAGAGATAGAAAATGTAGAAGCCATTGACAGTGGCACCAATGAAACAACGCCTCACAAATGGCATCCTGCAAGCAATTTTCTACATCATCAAAACACTTAGCATTTCATGATAAAAAAATTAAGCATGTGATCAAATGTCAATCCCAAGACCATTTAAGTCATAACAATTATAAATTTTGTCATTTTTAACCTTACAGAAAAAGCTCATGTAGGCGCCACCAATGCAGAAGCCAGTTAGAGATATGCCAAAAAAATGGATTAAGAGGCATGGTTTCCCATGGTTAGCTTCCCACAATCAAACTCTCATAATTGATCGATGACTTATCATTTTCAAATTAAAATCATTTTAAGCATGTGCGTGAATGTAGGAAATCAAGATCTTACATTTGAAACTCATTTAATGATCATTTTATTGTATGCAAAAAATTCTTTTGCGGAAGCCATGAGGGTGGAGGCCATTAAAGATCATGCCATAAAAATGTCTTAAAGTGCATGACTTCCTATGAACAACTTCTCTCAAGGAAGTCTCCACAAAGGTTTTGACAATTAGAATTTTCAAGCTCAAATTTTGATCCTTTAAGTTTATTTTGGTCAAGTGGGAATTTCAAAGTTAAAGCTCAAATTTAAATATCCATTATGAAGTTTTGTCCAAATGTGGAAATATGCAATGTGAACACCATGAAGGTGAAATTAGTGGGAGTTCATACCATAAAAATGGCTTAGGATGTGTGGCTTTCAACAAAGCGATTCCTACAACAAGACCGGGGCTTAGTGAATTTTAGGTTTGGCAAAGGTTTTCATAATTTGTGGAAGATTTGAGGTTGGAAGCCATAGGAAACTGAGCCATTACTTTGGCATGGTTTGAGCAAGTTTCCACAAAATATTTCAATTCTTAAGTTTGTTTTCATTTTAACTCGAGGTTTTAATTTCAATGTTTCAACAATTTTTGAGGAAATGTCATGTAATTTATGCTGAAACAATAAGACCATGGCAAGTGAAATAGTGAGGATGACATGGGTCTAACCTGATAAATTTGTGAGGAAACAAAGAAACTACAAAAAATCTATGTTCAAAAAATTACTAAATCCCTAGTGAAAATGAACAAACAAGCTCCAACGAAATCGAAAATAAGTGAGGTGAAAAAATGACTTCAATAAACCCTCTATTTATAACCTTAGATGAAATTAATGTTGATTTTTTTATCGAACAATGTAAAACCCTAATTGCGGAAACATGATGAGTGAAAGCCATGACAATGTGGGAATATGCAATGTGGGTGCCGGGAGTATGCAGGCTAGTTCAATGGATTTCCAAAAATGGATCTCCGTGTGAAGTTTTCTGCAAACAATCCAAGAGACCTCAACATCTGCATAATGACTGCCTGCATAAAAAATTTCACAAGTTGACTTGAGTAGATGAGACTTGGGTAGATTTTTAAGGCTTTTTAGAGACATCAAGATTCCATAGGTAAATTGAGCAAAAGACCAAAAAAGTGAAGGTAAAAGAAAAAATGAGTGAGCATGAACAAAGCTGATGCAAAAGTGAAAAAAAACAAAAGAGGGGATCCCTGCTTTAAGCGGTGCATGTGTGCAAAATGTACAACAAGCCCTAATTCAATTTGTGAACTTGGTCAACATAGATATCATTTTTCTTCAAGAAGAGTTATCTCCATTAGAAATTAAAAAACAAAATGAAGTTTTGATGATAGTGGCTAGCATTAACAAGTTTGGAATTAAGCATATCCTTATTGATAATGATTGGGTACTCAATGTTTGTAGTGTAAGAATTTTGGAAAATCTTGGAGTGGATAAGAATAAAATTTGACCAATTTTTTTTATCTATCTGTGGTTTTGATAATATGGGAAAGCAACTGTTGGGTGTGACAACATTACCTATAAAAGCTAGTAGGGTTACATTGTAAACTACTATCCATGTCATGCCCCAAGAAATCTCATATAATCTTCTCTTGGGTAGGCCTTGGATTCAAGAAATGAATGGAGTCCCTTAAAAACTTCATTTCCTAATGAAATAGACCTATAAAAAAAAAGTGTACACAATTAAAGTGGACTTATAATTAGAAGATTGTTTAAAAATTGAAAAAGGAAGGGAAATTCCTTTGAGAACGTCAATACCAACTTCAAAAGTGGAACAAGTGCAAGAAGAAGAGAAAGAAAAGAGTTTTTCAACAATCACAAAACTATTGGATGATGATTGTGTCTCATTATATTTTACACCTACATTCATGGGAGAATATAAAATCACAAGAAAAGAATCAGGAAAAAAAAAGAAACAATGGTAGTATATATCAACACAACATGTAGCAAAATCATCACAAGCATCTAAGTTCACAAATTTTAATAAAGAAGAAGACACAAGTTACACAACCAATTATAATGATATGAATCATTAGAAGCCACTATACTTGAAGGAAATGGAAGCTCTTTATGGATGAGGACATCAACTCTTGAAGCAACTTGGCTATAATGGAAAAGGATGCGGAGTGAAAGAAAAAGGCATTAGAGTTCCTATAGAGCCTAACATACAAGAAAAACAAAATGTTCTTGGATGTTTTCCTTCAAAGATAATGTAGAAGCACCAAAACATCCTTCACTTAATATCAACACTATTACAAAATATGCTCCTAAGACAACTCTCACATTGATGCATCTTGACTTAATAGATAGCACAAATGAGGATATGGCTATAGATTATTTTCAAAATGATGAATCTTTGGAAGAACTTTTGGGAGTCTATGATAATCTACCAACTCATGACGATCATAGATTCAAATATACCTTAAATACTAATTGATACTTTGAAAATGAAGCTAAAATAATTGATATTGAACAAGATGAAGAATACCAAATTTCTGAGCTTCCAAATCAAAGTACATTAGTTATGGGAGATACAACAAATATACCAATGGATACATTTGATAAAGAGAAGGTGATTCAAATAGGAAAGTGTCTTGATGATGATGAAAAAGAAGACCATGCAACATTATTACATGAATTTCTTGAAATATTTTCTTGGAATTATTTAGATATGCTGGGAATTGATGGTAAGATTGTAACATAGTTTATTGTTCTTGAAAAAGATGTAAAACCTGTAAGTCAAAAGATACACAAGATGAATCCTAAGATAGCTTTATTGGTGAAAGCAGAAATTGAAAAGCTCTTAGATTATGGTTTTATTCTTCATATTGATTATTCCTCTTAGATATCCAACATCTTGGTGGTAGAAAAACCTAATAATCATATTACGATGTGTACAAATTTTTGTGACCTAAATAAAGCATCTCTAAAATATGATTTTCCCCTTCCTAATATCGACATGATAGTAGATTCCACCATGGAACATGCTTTATTATCATCCATGGATGACTTTTTAGGATATAATCAAATCAAGTGATTAATCTCCACAATCAATACAAGATGAATTTTACAACACCTTGGGGAACATTTTTTTGGGTTGTCATTCCTTTTGGATTGAAAAATGTTGGAGAAAAATATCAAAGAGATCTATGACACTAATATTTCATGAGTTTATCCACAACATTTTGGAAGACTATGTTGATGATATTTTTGCTAAATCTATCACTCATCAAGATCATGTCAAAATCCTTCATAAAATCTTTGAAAGAATTCATAAGTAAAACATGAGATTGAACTTGAAGAAATCCATCTTTGGTGTGGATAGTTGAAAATTATTGGGTTTCATAGTGGCACATAGAGGCATTGAGGTGGAAACAAAGAATATTGATGCTATAATAAAAATGCCACATCCTAAGAATATTTCTCAATTACATAGTTTATAAGAAAATATTTAGGATATCTATCATTTTCTTACATAATTGGTGGATCAGACTCTTCCTTTTATCTAAATCCTTAAGAAAGAATCAAAATTTAAGTGGAATGAATATTTTCAAAATGATTTTGTAAGTTTGAAAGAGTATCTAGCTAATCCTCCCATCATGTAGCCTGTTATTCAAGGAAAATATTCATTCTTTACATGTTAGCATCAACTCATGCTCTCACTACATTATTGGATCAACAAGATGACAATGGTAAAGAGCATCCTATTTATTACATTAGCTGAACTTTGATTGATTATGATATACAACAATAGAAAGATAATGTTTGGCTCTTGTGTTTGCTACTATTATATTGAGACATTATTTTTTAAACACAAAAGTGAATGTTGTCACAAAATTTGATCCTTTGAAACACGTTTTTACTAAAATATATTTTTCTAGACATTTAGCTAAATGGGTTATGTTGTTAACTAAATTTGAGCTTAAATTTGTTTCTCCAAAAGTGATTAAAGGACAAGCTTTGATTGACAATTTAGTTGACACTTTGTCACCATTAGCGCTACCCACTCATGACTCATTCCCTAATGAGAATGTGCTAACAATAGATGATGAAACATGGGAATTGTATTTTTATGGTTCTAAGTGTCAAACTAGCATTGGAGTAGGGGTTATATTAATCCCACCTTCAAGAAATATTATTCCCTTATCTTACCACTTAAAATTCCTATGTACAAACAACACTATGGAGTATGAGGCCTTAATTGCTGGGATATGTGTGGCCTTATCCTTAGGTGTTCAACACATTCAAATATTTAGTGATTCTCAAGTAATAATAAAACAAATCAATGGATCCTATCAAGAAAAAACATGATAAGTTATCTCAATACAAAAATATCACGATGACATTGCTACAATGCTTTGAATCTTACACAATTGAGAATATCCCATGAAAGGATAATCGAAATGCAGATGCAATGGAAAGTATTGCTTCCCTTGTTTCTCTTGAGGATCCTTCCATGGACTTTACATTCATAGTTCACACAATCACAAAACCATCCATAGATGAAAAGAGAGAAGAAGAAATAGTTGCCAATATTGAAGCCTCTAGAGAATGGTACTCATTGATATTCAATTATTTAAAAGAGGGTACCTTTCCCAAACCAACTACTTAAGCCACTAGAGCTCGTATTTATAAAATTGTAACTAGATATATAATCCTAGCAAATGTCTTATATAGAAGATCCTTTAATGGTATTTTCCTTCAATGTATTAAACAATAAGAAAATCCTATGGCCATTGAGGAAGCTCATGTAGATGCTTGTGGGGGGAATTTTCGTGCAATATCATTAGTGAAAAAGTTAATTCACATAGGATACTATTGGTGAAACATGGAACAAGATTGTTTTTATCATGTCAAGAAATGTCACAAGTAACAAGAGCACAACAATTTGATTCACGCTCTTGCTTCCAAACTTCATGCCCAAGTTCATATTGGGTGTAGAAGCTATTCCTCTTTGCTCCATGATTGCTGATGCAATCTATCGCTTTATCTTGGAAAACATTATTGCTAGATTTGGTTTTCCTTTAGCATTAGTTTCAGATAATGCTACACCATTTAAGAACAATGAATTAAAGAAATTCTTGGACACATTTCACATTCAAAATAATTTTTTCAAATCCATATTAACCACAATCTAGGGTCAAGTGAAAGAAATAAAAAAAATGGTTGAATAAATCTTAAGAAAAATAGTAAGTAAACATGACAAGGATTGACACACTCAATTATCTTATGTATTATGGTCTTATTGCACAAGTATTCAAACATCTATCGGAAATACACCTTATAACCTTATCTATGGTGTGGATGCAATAATGCATTTGGAGTTAGAAATTCCTTCATTAAGAATTTTTCTTAGGGGCCTTATTAATGATAACACCTACAAGAATGATGATTGCAACAACTTGAAATGCTTGATGAACAACACATAAATGATCTTGAGTATCTCCAAGATTATTCTAAAAGGATGCAGTGTAGTTACAATGATAATATCCTTCCTCACTCATTTAACAAAGGGGATTTAATGTTATATGGAAACCAATACAATATCAATGCCATTCTAGGTGAAAAAGGAAAGTTTAGTCTAAACTGGTTAGGCCCTTATGTAATTGATGAAAATTATGGGTTTGGAGCATATACATTAACAAAAATGGATGGTACACCTCTAAAAGAGCCTATAAATGTTGCACATTTATGTAGATATTACACTTAACAATTATTTTGAATAGTATAAATATTAAAGCATGTTGTTAGATTAAGTATATAGTTTTCTATTTTATCTCACATTGCTTCATTCTTGACAAAAATTATTGGTGTGTCTTGAGTTATCTAAAGTAATTGTTCATTAGTTGAATTATTAATTTCTTTGGTACATGCTATTCATTCAATCATATGTGTGAACTGTGTTAAATTAGTTCATTACATGCATTTAATTTCCAAAATTAGATCATATGGGAATTTAGTTTAACACAATTTCACTTAATCAAAATGTAATATCTAAGTAAACATAAGTGTTTAGGTTAAATCACATAACATTAGATCATGGAGACATTTATTAAATAATCTTACATAGATTTTTTTATAGACCACATTAAAATATAATTCAAAACAAAATAAAAACATGCTTATATATATAACAATCATAAGGTTTATAGACATGGTCACCATGGTAATAAAATGTGGTATAATACAACATAAATACATCTAGAGAGGCCTATGGCTACTAGAATCCTCGAGGCCTAGTGTTGGTGGTGCTTGTCAAGAGAAAATGGATCATGAGTAGCTCATGGATCTCATCTACAAACCATGAACTTGGCCTAAAGCTATACCCTCATAAATGAGAGTGGAAACACGCTCCTAATCTATCTGATCCTTGTATGCTCATACTATAGCAAGCTCTATCTATACCCTAATGAATTCTGATAGCATGAAGGCCAATTCCTTGCTCTTAGAAGGAGCTTGGGTGGCCTAAAGCTCCTCATAGGTAGCTATAAGCTAATCCTATGTAGCATTATACTCCTCCTCTCTAGCTCTGAAATCATCAATTTTCCTCATAGCATATTCAAAAGCTATCCTCCACCTTGCTAAGGTCTCAAAAAGCTTAGCATAGCACCCCACACTAGGTGGTGGCATATTATCTGCTTGTGTCACCTAGTGTGGGGGCATAGGTGGTGTCATGTCTATAGTGACTCAACTAAAGAAGTCTAGCCACTCTCGTGTACCCACTACAAGGAAAGAAACATAACACAAGTCAAAAAACTATACATCATAATAAATGGATAATCGAAAACTTAAAAGATAAACCACATATCATCACCTAGATCACTAGCCCACTAGTAAGGATCTTGATAGGATACATGAACTACCCTATAGAGACTCCTTGAATGTGTAGGAAGGGTGGTAGGTGCAACTTTATTGTACTCTCCATGCTCATGAGATGAGATGCGGACTATAGTTGCTATCTATGATCGGGTGACATGAAGACGAGATGTTCGTATCTCCTCGGGGGAATCCATGGCCTCTATTGGATCCTCTCCTATAGGTTGGTGATCCTCCTTTGTATCCTTTGTCCTCTCATCCTCATCTATAGTATCTCTATCTATGACCATGTCCTCTCTCTCATCCCTGAGACCTATAAAAAGGTCCATCGTCACCTACAAGATGATCATCAGGAAAGATGTGTGAAGGTTGTGTTTTCATCCACCATGTCTCATATCCTATAGTGGTGCCCACGTCATCCAATTTTGATGCTAGGGGTGCATTCGTTTCTTCATCATTTGAGTCACTGAAATAGATGTCATCAATGGTAGGATGAAAAAATTACCCTGGCCTAGCATTAGTTCATGCAACTCTCAAATATCTAGGGCATGGTTTGGGTGCCACCTAAACCTACCCAAAATCACATGGCACAATCATAATAAAATGACATAATAATATAGTCATGGCATCCAAGAAATAATCTATCGTGTTGCATCTTGGTCAGCTATCATGTATGATTTGGCCACTGTGGTATAGTCCTGTAAGGTCTCCATGAGATATCATCCTCCTCTAGGTGATTGAACATGACTCTCTAGTGTAAAAGATCTCCACACTACCAAGATCATCTTAGTGTATACTATACCCTCTTAGATAACCAAGTGTTGATGTGGTAGGAAAATTGGTAGGTCTAGTGCATGTGATATGCTTGAAGGACCACACTTGAATGAGTGTACAATGCACTATGCTATGAAGCTCATGATACACAAATTGATCGAGATCATAATACAAATGAGCTAGCATACTATGACCCCATGTATGTACAATCTGATACTATTCCATATCATGAATAGTATTTGTTGAAGCCAAAAAATCTACCTTGGTTATTTTTGCATATTACCATTTTCACCCATCCTCCCACACTCACCTTATGTTCCATCTCCATTTCATAGTCGTTGAAACTAATAAATCCTCATATATAAACCACCAAATAAGGCCCTTTGATCATAACACTAAAGTGAATTCCCTATCAAAAATGTTCCCATATTAGCACATGGCATGTCACCAAGATAATTCCATATCGAAGAGAGTCTCACAATAGTCTCTTCGACACAAGCAGGAAGGGATGAGGTGAATTATAGATAAGACTTTCGAATGTCTAAGAGACATATTCAAATGTCTTCTTGATAACCTAAAGAATGATATATCTAAGAGACTTGGACATGTCGAGGAGAAAACCTAACATGTTTGACTGAAAAATCATGTGGAGTATTCAACATTTAGGAAATAGAAAAACATCTCTTGGACATCGAGAGATTATCATAAAATAAATGGTAAGTCACTGGTAAAATAGCGTGGATAAACAACAGTGTCAAAGAGACATTAGCATATCAGGGAGAGAAGTAAGAGAGTCTCTTCGATATTCAAAGAACAAAATAGTAGCAAGACATAGAGATATCGAATAGACATTGATTAAGGCCTCATCAACACCCTAACAATGGCATGTTGAGGAGACACAAAAGTATTAGGTAGACATTATCAAAAGTCTCCCTGACATTCTAGCCCAAATGTAAAACATACCATTGATGAGACTAAGAAACATCAGAGAGAGGTGACCATGGGTCTCCTTGACATGACAAAGTCACATAGACATCATTAGCAAGTAATACAATGAAAGGGAGAGATAAGGATATGTCGAGGAGACATAGGCTTGTCAACAAGAAATATCTACTAGTGTCATTGACAAAAGGGGACAATAAGGGAAGAGCTTGAAATGTAAATATCGAAGAGACATTGCAACATCAAAGAGAGAAATACAAATGTCTCCTATAAATTTTTCAAAAGATACTCAAGGATACATCGAAGAGAGATATAGGCATCATGATTAAAGTCTCTTTGAAAAAATATGAAATAATTTTCACTGGATTGATTTGACTGATGAAGTCATCAAAGAGACAATTTCTATTAATGTACAAGTTGATTGGAAGTGTGGCGCAAGCACCATTTATGAACCAAATCTGGCTTGAGC
Source organism: Sequoia sempervirens (assembly GCA_007258455.2). Lineage (NCBI taxonomy): Eukaryota > Viridiplantae > Streptophyta > Pinopsida > Cupressales > Cupressaceae > Sequoia > Sequoia sempervirens. The sequence goes on along the minus strand of VDFB02058242.1, from coordinate 313,744,140 downwards.
ATGCTAAATTTTGATAAATACAGCCTCTAAGAAATAAAAAATCATTACAAATTATGGCTGAGTATTGAGAGGACAAAATTGGATGATGACGAGCATCTCAGGATTTCCAGCATCGATTTAAGTAAGTAAATCTTGGCTCAATTAAATGTAATTTTTTGGAAGATGTCTTGAAGTACAACACAAGTAGGGTTAAGATGGATAAAACCACAAAGAAAACAAGGGAAAAGAGGCAAAAAATAGAGAGTAGGCCACTAAACCAAGAATTAATAGATTAGTGTCCTAGGTCTGGGATAAAATCGAGAAGAACAACTCAGTTAAACCCATCATGTGAGACTCTATAGGAAAAGCACAAGAATTTGGGAGATGTGTGGACTCTGCACAAGGGTTACAACTTCTTCATTTATCACTATAGGAAGAAGTACATATATAGACTAATTTCAAACCCATGGAACTTGAATCTTGGAAAACTTGTGATGCCCAATTTTTTTGTGAATGTAGAACTGATTAAAGCACTGGAAAGGAATTATAACCCCAAAATTAGGGAAATTCACTTTCACGATGGGTCACAATTCATGATTATAACACAAGATTATATTTGTATGGTTTTCCAATTGGACAACTCCCTGAAGATGAAATTGCGGATGAGAGATTTGTTGGAAGAGTATCGCTCTATGGATACAAGCTATAAGAGGTTGAACCTTCCTTTGCATAGGCCCAAACATCTAAGGAATCAACCTAGGAATTTTTCTAGTGATGAAAGGCTCCCATTCGCTATAGATTTGTTTCAAGAATACTATCAATACACATACTATTCAGCTATCCAAGTATTTGGAGTTGATGCCCCTGCTAACATGACTATAGCTCCCATGGTTCTAGCTATAAACATTCAAAACCAAGATGCCAGGCCTTATGACTATGAAGAATATCTATATGAGGTTGTTAGTAGTGCTTTTAATACTATTAAGAACAATAGTGAAGCTATCAGCTTCAAAAGCTATTCACTTCTTATGCATATGATACTATATGAAGGGAAAGTCATGAGAATATTGGGAGTAGCATTGAGAATAAAAGATTTGGATAGTGATGGGAATTCCAGACTAGTGCAAATGTGGACATCCATGTGGGATAATAGATGTGGGAGATCCCACTACTTGTACTTTGAAGAACATTTTTCCAAACCCTTATACAAATTGCTTGGCCACAAATGTGACTATAATTTGTCGTCAAAAATAAAAAGGGTTCCTTCAACCAAAGAAGAATGGTTATGATGGAAAAATAAATCACAATTGTGGATATTGGTATGCATTTGTAGATTGTACTATTATTAGAGTATATGGATTTGAGGCAACACCATATTTACTGCCTAAGACTATGCCAGATAGGGTTGCATACCTTGAGATCATAAGACAATTGTCTTATTTAGCCTTCATGCATTTGAAAAGCTATGGAAGAAAAAATTTCATTCCTTCTACTCTGTGTTTTGGTGACTTCACTATTATTGCTGATATGGGGTATGACTTGGTTGGTAGCAAGCTAGATTATTATTATGGCTTTCTAGTGGGAGACAAGAGAGAAAAATTTGACCATGAACATTTCATTGATGATGCCAAGATTTCTCAAAAACTGAAAAGATATGAGCATGAGTTCCATGTGGATGATGTTACTAGGAACTATGGGGAAAGTCAAGTGATAATGAGAATGAATGCCTATAATAGAATTGTCATGGTTGAAGCTTGGAGAATGAATAATAACCCATCCTATGTGGAAGACTTTCATGAAATTCAAGATCCCATGGAGAGAATAAAAGAATTAATTTTGAATGAAGAAGAATTAATAAAAGATGTACCTCTGGTAGCATTTGAGAAAAGAAAAAGTATTGGTTCTAGGAGGCAATAAAAAAATATAACACCACTGGGCCATTTGTCACCACAACCTACTCCAGAGGAAATCTTCTCAATTGACACCCCAATCATGGTTGAAGATGATATTGAGGGGGAAGAAGATATCACATAGATTAACACTCGTGTCATTCCCCATTATGAAATGCCACTAGAAAGGAGTGTGATTACCTTTGAAGCTTCCAGTGAGCTATTTGATGATGTAAGGAATTGTTCCAGTCAATAATTCATTACAGATGATACATTAATGCAAAATTTTGAATTCAAGGCTTTCATCTACGAGTATAAGGGAAAGGTGGTAAGGGAAAGGCTAAAAACCATTGACCCTTAAAAGGAAGCATATGCCTTAAAATAGCTTCAACATGAAATTGATAGAGAGATGAAGAACATGAATGCAGAAAGACGAAGAGCATTATTGCAAAAAGCTGGGTTTATGCTCCTTCTAGGGTGGGATATCAATTTGGCCATTGTGTTTGACAACTTTTTGAAGAGAAAGAACAAAATATTGCAATTGTCAGATGAAGCTGGTGATAAGATCTATACTGGATCAGGATATAATCCTAATAATACTACTTTACAAATATGGGCACTTTACCCACCAGGAAAAAAGCCTTCTGTTGTTGATAATGATCAAATTTTTGGACATCTTTTGGTACAAAGAGTAGGAGAGACAAATCCCATGGAAATTGCTGACTTGAATGTGAATTTGGCCAAGTTCACCAAGGCTCAAATTCAAAAAATGGTAAGGGATGACAAGGGATTGATAGAAGAGAATGAAAGGTTAAAACAAGAGTTGATCAACTATAGAGATAAACTACCTTCTTCCTTAGGGCTTTACTCTCCACTGGTTGAGCATGAAAGAAAAGTGCTAGAACTAATGTTAGAAACTACCTATTGGAAACATAGACATGAGAAATTTTAGAAGGAACAAAAAGAGTTAAAAGAAAAGCTCAAGACCATCATATTTGAAATGGCATTCGAGATAGTCTGCATAAGGTTCGAAGATATGTATAAGCATGCTGAATAAGTTTGGCATATTTATGACTAGACATATGCAACACTATTGGAACATAAAAAATTGAATGATAAAATGAAGGAAGTGGAGTCTCACATCATATAAAATAAGGACAATAATAATACTGTGCTACAAGAATACCAAGAGCTCATGAAAGCACATAATGAATTCCATAACATCTTGACAAGGGAGTTAAGTGACTTTAGTCAGCCATTGAGTATGGCCTTGCCCAACTTTTTTGAGGAAACAAATTTGAAAGATCAGGATACATGGAAGGGTGAGATATCCCATTACTTTCCAATTGTTCTTGATGCAATCAATGATGAAGATGAGGTGCTTATGAAAAAACATGAACAACTTGGAATAATTTTTGAACTAGAGTATGCAATGAAGGATATTATACATAGTGTAGACATTCATGCCAAGAGTGGGTACATTGAGCACTTGTCAAAGATCAACTTATTCATTGCATAGTCCAAGTGAGAGAGGAGTAATAGGGATGGGAGTTTTATGGTTTTGGATACACAATCATGGTGCATGAGCCTTGAATAGGTCTTTGGTGATCACAGGTGCCTACTGGAGACTAATGGACTGTAGTGCATCCACCACAAACTCTCAATGTTTTTATGTTTATGCTAATCATATTTTAGTTATGAAGCAATTCCACTTTTTGTGAATGACCCTAAAGCTTGTTGCTTCCCATAAAAATAGGGAAACCATGAATCGACTTTGATATCATCATCATATCATATTCCATTAGAGTAGGTATTAGTCAGTAGATAGATTTCATAATCTTCCCATCCATATCATATTAAAAGACTTTTGTTACAAATGCTTATATTTTGAAGTAATACAATGGAGAAAACTACTTATAATTCATAATAAATTTTCAATGTTCAATTATTGTGTCAATTTCCATGCTTATTTATTACTTTGTTGTCTCTAAAGTGGTCTTTTCAAGTTATTTAAGTCTACAAGATTTATCAGGACACATTTTCTGTTACTGCATGGATGCTATGATTGGTTTTTGGTTGGTGTGAATTAAAATCCTTTTAGATAGTTTACTTTAATTGGTTCCTGCTCAAGATTAAAATCCTTTTAAAGAAGTTGTTTTGATTGGTTTCCATTAACTTAAGAATTAAAATTCCTTTGATACTTTCACAGTAACTTGAGGAGATATCACTGGGATTATTAAAGAGGAACACTATAATAAACAAACTTGCACGTTTACACAAGGTGCATACATCTCAAGTGCCTAGTAATTTGAGTTAAGCTGGATAATAGGTTTACTTATCCTAAAAATATGTCTCCATAATAACCATCCAATCATTCACTCCATTCACCCAACAAGAGTAGGCACTGGTCATATCTAGGATATTTTATATAAATACAACTCACATTCTTGATTCTATAAATACTCTTAGTAGGAAATATCTATCAAGCTCTACATATACTCCACCCTCACATGCCATAGTGAGTAGATTACCCATTTTAGGAACCACACCCAACTTTAAATCTTCCTTATTTTTTAGGTATACACACATTGGTCTTGTAGAGCCTAAAGAGTTGGAGGTAATCAACCTTGTTTACCTCGTTCATAGGCCAAAAGTGTATTAAGAGACTAGCACACTCTTATGATTTAAAAACATGCACTTTTGAGACCTAACAATATGAATGAGGCTTCTCTCGAGGTGTATGCCTTGTTTATTGGGAACAAGTACTAGAGCAATAGTCACCAACATAATCCGTCAAAGCAATGGTGAGAAAGCATATGAAAGTCATTTGAGTTTGATGTGAGCCCAAATATCCTCAGGAACAGTAGGGCAACCAATAAAGTACTGAACTTCATGCCTCATTTTTTGTTGTGTGCAATCCTCCATGTGGATGGCCTCATCTTAGATGTGTATCCTAAATATTCAATGTATATCCTCAAGTGTCATCGTCATTTCCTCAGTTGAGAGATGAAGTTTACAACTATTTTAATCCCACCTCTTCACCAACACCATCAACATCGCATCATGATAGCTCATGGATGGCATGTGATATATCCAAAATAATTAATGCAAAGAGTCTCCACCTCCTCCTTTGTGAGTCAGGTGACCAAGTCTCGGAGGAAGGAGAAAAAATGTCATCATAGTCTCTTTTGGGAATGTGATAGAATCTAAAAGAAGTAAAGGAAATCATCAGTAACATTAAAAAATGATCAAGCAAATAGATAATTGCAAAGAAAACGCACCCTTGGACATTTTTCCCAAAATGGGATAAGTTCACGATTTTTGGAGAGGGGTCAACGACATGGTGACCATTTCAAGACAGGGTCACCATTTTGGGACAAGGGTCCTTTGGATGTTTGGAAAAGTGTGCAAATAGTGAAAAATATAAAGGAAAATATAGGGAAAAGGTACAATGAACTCACCTCCTGTGGGATGTTTCCATTTGTAATCTTGGATTGTAGAACCTCTAGTCTTAGGGGCTCATAGGGTCATTGACTTGGAATATTCACTCCTCTGGAACAAGGTAATATCCAAATAGTAAATGTCAAAATGATAGTCAGTATATTATTTTTCACTAATATATAGTAGAGTTTATTAATAGTGCATTTCAATCAAATCACCATAATGGGGGCTAGTGAACTCTGTTTTTAATACAGTTTATTGTGTTGGACTCATTGTTCCATTCTTGATCTCATCTAATGTTTACTAATAGATGGTGTTGTGATATCATAACCCTATAATAAGAATTTCAACCTACCAATTCAATGAGGTTAGATTGCTACCTTGATTCCACCTCCATAAAGCAAGTAGAATAAGGGGGGATACATCAACCCTCAAATTTGATTCTTCATAGAAAATTGACATGTTTTTGAATAGCTAACAAATGAATTTTGTAGGATGTAGCTCCTAACATGCAGTTTATTTGATAAATTTTTGTCCTTGTAAAGGGTTTCAGGGCCCCTTCAAAACCTTATTTTCCTTATATAATATATTATGATATATTAATATATAATACATTTATTATATATTAATAATACATAATATTGGTTTTAATTATTATTTGGTTTATAAAAATCAAACTCAAATAGACATCCGTTACTTATTGTATATGATTTGAAGCCGACCCTATGCACACATATTATTAGGTTGGTATGAAACTAAAAATAATGGATATCTATCTATAACGAATATCCATTATTTATTGTATAAGATTTGAAGCTTCCCCTATGCATACTGTAACACAGGAAAATTCACATATTAGCAATACATGCATAATTTAAACTAAACCTACACTAACAATAAAGAACAAAGGAATATAAATCATAAACAAAATAATGATCTCACCGAACCCCTTATGCATTCCATGGATTACCTTCATATCACTTCTCCATTTCATCATTGTATGATATTTTCCCTTAGATTTCTCTTAAGTGTGCAAGTATAGCCTCACGATAGTGTTAATAGAAAAAAATTGAAGATTAAGAAAGTTCCTTCCAAAACTCATAATATTTCGGGACGAGTAATAATGATGAAGGTAAAGCTAATTTATAGAAAAATAATTTTGGAATGACAGGCTTAGATTGAAAGATAAATCGACGATTAAGATTCAAAGATGTGACATGCAATAGGGTTAGTGTAAGAATTAGTGTGAGTGATAAAGCATAAAAGGTGGGGATTAAATTAAATAATAATTTAATCTTTAGTGGAAACTGGTCAAGCCATAGAAGAATAAAGGTTGCATGTAAAGATAAAGATTGAAATGGATAGAAGATGAGAATAAATTAATTAAATAATTAAATTTATTTAATTAATAAAGGTTTGCACATAGAATATAAGAATAAATCTAGATAATGGACTAATTAACATAGAAAGTCTATTTGTGAAAGATAATCAGATCTTAAATCACCAAATAACTGAATGATCAATTTAGATCTAGACATAATTGATAAATGACTAATTAGATAACAAAGAGATTATCTAATTATAGAGGAATATGCTAAGAATAAATCTTTTTATGAATTAAATAATGATTTAATTCAACATTCAAGATTTTAGGATTAAATTAAATAAATAAATATTTATTTAATTAAATGGAGAAAAGGCTAAAGAATAATTAAATAATTAAAGATATTTAATTAATAAAGGACAAATGACCTTAGAAAATAATTAAACAATTAACATTATTTGATTATGAAAATGAAGAATAGAATTATGATGAAAATTAGAGTCGTAGGCATAGGACAATTTTTTCAGTATCTACAATTTTCCCCTTTTTGACATAATGTCATTTTGGCGTTTGTGTTGAAGAATAATAAATAACATGCCCCAATTGTGCCCCAATGTGAAATAGGTAAGGGTATTCCCCCTCGAGAAAAATGACGAATTTTTGAAAAATTTAGAAAAATTTGGAAATTGTCTCGATTAGGTAATTGGATAGCCAAAAGTTCGATGGTGGTGACAAAAATTAGTTTCAGTGTGATTTGGTTTGTGAAATGATCTTTGGAAGTCTATAAATAGTGTGGCTAGTATAGAAGCTTTGAAAGAAAACCCTAAAAAAACCTAGGTATAAATAGGATTTGGGTGAAAAATGAATTCATTTGCACCCTTCAAGTTTGAAAAACCTTTGATTTGCTCTAGAGCCATCCAACAAAATTTCACCCATTCTATACACTGAGCATCATGGATATCATGTCAGGAATTTCCAATAGCCAGCAAATGTAGGACCCCCAGTATGTACCCCAAAAATGACTTTTAAAATTTGAATTTTTATGCATTTTTAGGACGTTAAAGTTTAATTTTCAAATGCATCATTTCTCCATCAACGCAAATGCATTCATATGTGACACATTTTCTTGTGATATAACACATTTGTGCACACACGTTAGGCTCTATTTTTAGTTTAATTTAAATCAACACACTTGTTTAGGTTTGCATCACATTTGTGATAGCGAGTCACATTTGATAGGTACAATGTTACACTTGTTGTACTGCACTACATTTGATATTTTTGTTACGCATATGCACGATTAGTCGCATTTTAAAAATGGTATGACACATATGTAGTTTTGTGATGCATTTTCCAGATGAAATGACACATTTGAGTTTATGCAATGCATTTGCAATGTTATATGACACATGTGAACTGTGCACCACATTTGTCAATAAAACGACGCATTTTCCTATCAATTTTTTTTGAAATTTTATGGTGTAAAAATTAGCTTCGTGTTTCTGACACAAGGTATTTTTTATGCATTTGTAGGTTGTTTTGGATTTGATATACACCTGGGAGTCGAGGCTGATGACATACGAGTTGTAGGACTAGTTGGAGAGTGTAGAGAAACAAATGATGTGGAATCTTGGATTACATCATGTGACATTTATGCCCATCATTTGGGAAAATGAAGGAATACTTACTACACTTTGTGAGCAATGACACTCAAAGACTTCCTCTTTTCATTTTCCTACAAGAGAGGTGACCATTACATTAGAGGATGTCTATAGGATACTTCAGTTACCGATCAGGGGTGAGAGGGTCTATTATGATACCTAGAGGGGTTACAACAAGATCACTCATTATTATGAGCATGAGGATGCTAGACAACTTAGTATTGAGCATTATGAGATCATATGGCACGTACTGGAAGATAGATATGAGCAGATGTATTGTTTGTTATGTACTCTAATTGGTGGGATTGTATTCACAAACCATCGAGGGCATGGGTTTCCTATGGGTTGGGGGGAGATGTTGGTAGGGATGTTGGAGAGGTAGGTTGTATATGCGTGGGGCCCTTGTCTACTTGCGATGTTATACTTCCACTTGCACGACATAACTTATAGGGAGGCATAGTCCATGAGCTGTGGGACCATGTTATTGATGATATGGGCATGGGAGCACATTGTTTTTTTCCACCCACCAGTCGTATATGAGCTTGATGATCGATCTACCTATGTATTTCGATATGCCAGGACCATCACACAGACTCATATTGGAGACATAGGATACTCAAGGCATGCAATTGATACCCTTGTTTAGTTTATATTGAGACCATACATGGACTATGCACAATGGTGGAATGAGCATCGACACTTACCTTTCTATCAACATACACGATATTTGATTAGGAGGACTATTTCGAGAGTACATATCATTGAGATGCATTCTTTATATGATTATGTAGTCTTTTATATGATATGCAATCTTTTATTTATGCATGTGTTATTGATTCCAATGTTTACTTTATGATGTTAATGCATCCTATGATGTTATGTTGATTCTATATGATGATGAATGCATTAGTTTTATGGAATTATGGATGTCATGTATGCATTCTATGTTTATGACTATGAGATGCAAAGTGATTTATGTTTTGACAATTACATGTACATGTAATTTAATATGTTTTGTAGTTTATGATGATGAATGCATGTTATGCCATGAATTCCTAGATGCGATGGATGTCTATATCCTTTTGTTTTCAGATGCAACATATATGTATGATTTAATATGTACCTATGTATGAAAATGTCTAAATGATGTTTATAACATGAATGGATATGCTGGATGCTTTATTTATTTATTTTTGTTTGTCATAGGACTCCATCATAATGTAAGAAAAAAATAAATTTTAGTGCAAAAGATCTGGATGTTAGTGTTAATAATCTTCAATATTTTTTTGAAACATAATAGGCATTGCATTAAATCATCATTGGGAATTCAATGATACAAATGGACAACAAACACCATTATATAAGATAGACCAAGGTGTGCAAGGTCATCCACCTGCTAAAATAGATAGTCACAAACAAGGAATGTTATAACTCATACTAAGGAAAAAGTTGCCCCAGTCTTTTTGTCAAGACAAACCACATACAACAAACAAATAAAAGATGAGTCATGAGACATCATTGCTCCTCTAAATCCTTCATGGGACATCCTTGAGGAAGCTAGCAATCTGACTCAAAGATAAAGCCAAAAGAAAATCAACAAACAATAGTTAAAGAAAAAGAGTCCTGATACATCCTTGCTTCTCTAAATCCTTCATGGGACATCCTCGAGAAAGCTAGTAATTAGACTCAAAGACAAAGCCAAATGAGAAGATAAGACAAAACAAGCCACAATGTCAACAACCGGTAAGAATATTTTCAAGAATTTGATCATGTTTGTTGTTTAATTGTCTAGGGGATTGATAAGATGATTGTTTGATAAAGCCTGGTTTTAGGAATGACACATACTATATAAGATGTTGAGTCTAGTTTTGATCATGTGACTATTTGTATAAGGAAATGATAAAACTTGATTTTAGAAAGACACATACCATATAAGACATTGAGTCTAGTTTTGATCATGTGACCACTTGTATAAGGCAATGATGATTGTTTGACTAAATGATCATGTTTGTTTTCAGGAAGGACACATCTTGTATAAGTCATAGGTTGATTTTTTTTGTTATTGCTTTGGAAATTTTTTTGTTTGACTTGATGACCTTGTTGACTTATTTGTCTTGTTGATGCATGAGTTGTCTTGATGTTTTGACAATTGTTTGTGTTTGATGATAATGTTTGACTTATTTTGATTGACACAATGAACCCTAAAGGACTGACCTAGTGCGGCCTTGAGGGCTCATTAATTGATGGCATTGCCTACGTTATACATGTAGAGACCTCGTAGTTCGACTAGACTTTGGCCGATAAGACTGAATAAAAAGGATTTGATTTATTTAAAGATATTTGATGTGTGTGATAGAGAATGTGATGAACCCTAATGGACTAACCTAGTTGGGCCTCGGGGGCTCATCGATTGATGGCCTTGCCTATGTTATACATGCAAAGACCTTGTAGTTTGACACAACCATTGACTTTGTTTTATTTACAAAGAACTGAGTCATGATTTTATATAGAAAAACCTAATGCATAGGGGGCACATCGACAGATGGACTTGCCTACATCTAGTCATAGAGGTAACATAGTTCAACAATGACAAAGATTGATTGGTGCGACTGAATTTGACTATGTTTTGATTTTTTTGTTTTTTTTGTTTTTTTTTTCAGGACATTTTGTGATGTTTTTTGGATTTTTTCAATGGTTTTACGCCCTCAGAACAACCATTGTAAGAACTAAATGACGTAAGTCAAGTGCCTACCCCCAGTTGGGTATAAGACTAATTTATTATGAATAAGATGGAATGGGGATATGAAGTGTGCTTGATGTAAATCATTCCAAGTTATGGAATGGACAACCATTTATTATGGGTGAGATGAAAAGGATAAACGATAAGGTGTGTGGATAGGAAAGATAGGTGATATGACAGAGAAATTAGATTAGAGTGATGGTAGACAAAGAAGTAGAGTCGACTACACATGGCACCTATTTACCAAGTTTTCACCATGGTACTCATCCAAAGCACCACCGAAGTGGTTTTCACTATTGGACGACTTATTTCTCTTTAATATTTTCTTTATTTTTCAATTTTTTTGATGTTACCAAGACACTTGTTTGGTAGGTTTTCCCCTAGGTGATGATTTTTTTGATTTTTCTATTTTTTTTTGTATTTTTGATAATTAAGACATGGCTCTCAAAAGATGTGTAGAAATTCTTCAGATGAAGGCTGTTGAATGGTGCTAATAGTGGTTCATCTTCAAGGGTAGAGAGTTGGTATGCTCCTGATCCAAAGGCTTCTATGAAAATGTAGGGTCCTAACTAGTTTGGTTCAAACTTTCCTGGTTTTTCTCTTTCTGCTTAATTCTTTGGATTTTCCATTAAGACTAGGTCAACAATGTCAAAATGTTGATTCAAGACTTTCTTGTTGTAGCTATGATGAAGATTGTTTTGATATGCTTGAAGATGGTCTAGTTCCTTTTTTCTTCGTTTGTCTAGGAACTCTAGCTCATGTAGTCTTGACACACAGTACTCTTCATCATCGATATTCCCTTTCAAATATACCCTTAGGGAAGGAATCTAGACCTCAATAGGCAAGATGGCATCAAAACTGAATATGAAGAAATATGGAGTGGCGCCAGTGGGAGTGCAAATGCTTGTGCGGTAAGCCCATAGGGTAGGGTTGAGTTGTAAATCCCAATCACGACAAATATCATTGCCAATATTTTTAAGGATTATGAGGATTGTTTTGTTAGATGCCTCAGCTTGGCTGTTACCTTGTGGGTAATATGGAGTGGAAAAGTGGTGTTGGATATGGAATTATTCACAAAGGTGACATACTTGTTGGTTTTTAAATGAATGACCATTATTCATGATTATGGATTGAGGAATGCCATATTGAAAAATGATATAGTTAAGGATGAACTTAGAAATCTGTGTTCCAGTAATGTAGGTCATAGGAATGGCTTCAATGCACTTGGTAAAATATTCAGTCATAGTAATGATGAATTTATGACTGTTGGAGGATGTAGGATGTATCTTACTAATGAGATCGAATCCTGATTGGGAAAAGGGCCATGGTGACGTTATTGGATGGAGCTCCTATGCTTGTGTGTGTATCAAGTCTCTATGAATCTAGCACTATCAACATTTCTTGACAAAGACATATGAGTCCTTTTCTATCATAGGCCGATAATAGTCCAATCTCATAATCTTCCTAGCTAAGGTGGGACCGCTAGAGTGGGATCTACATATACCCTCATATAATCCATGCAAGGCCACTTGTACTTATTCTATATCGAGACATATCAATAGGGTATTGCCAAAGGAATGTCTATAAAGGGTATCTCCGATGATGGTATACTTAGCTGACTTACAGATAAATTTCCTACGTTGGTTGTTCGAGAGGTCAAGGGGTAGGATTTGGGCATGGAGGTAGTCATATATATCTTTTTACTATGGAGAATTGGGACCAACAAGTTCACTCACCATCTTCGAATCTGGGATGTCAAAGGAAGGGATCAAAAGCTGTTCTAGCAAAAACTTGAATTTAGGCATGTTGTTAGGTATGCATAAGAGTGAACCAATGGTTGCCATGGTGTTTGTTTCTGTGTTCTGAAACTGGGGTACTTGATGAAATATGATGTTTTCAAAATATTGTTTGAAACTATCTGCCATCTACTTGTATGGGGTGAGCTTTTTGTCTTTAGTTTCATAGTCATCATTAACCTGTCAGACTACCAGCTGAGATTCACCATAAACTTGTAGGTGCTTCATCTTCCATTTGATTTCCATTCGTAATCCTGTTACAAGAGCCTCATATTCTATTTTATTATTGGTACATGGAAAATAAATTCTAAATGACTTAGGAATAGTGTCGCCTTGTGGTGTGATAAATAATATGCCAGCCTCTAAACCATGATTTGTGTGGGACCCATCAAAGTATAACTTCCATGTAGTTCCCGTGTCAAGAGTGAAGATGAACTTATTAGGAAAATTTGAAACTAGAGGATGATCTACCTTAATTGGTGCGTCTGCTCGCTGGTCAACAATAACTTGTCCTTTTATAGATTTTCTTTCTACATACTGGATATTGTATTCACTGAGTACCATTACCCATTTAGCTAGTCATCTTGTTAATGCTACTTTACTAAGGAGATACTTCAAAGGATCTATCTTTGTGACCAACATTGTTTGGTGGTTTAACCTGTAGTGCCTAAGTTTTTGAGTAGTAAATACTACTACTAGACAAGCACATTATATGGTATTGTAATTTAGCTCATAACCTACCAAAGTGCGACTGATATAGTATACTGCCCTTTCATGACCCTCATTGTCATTCTGTGCAAGTAAGGCTCCTAGCGCTAATGTGGTTACTGAAATGTAGAGTATCAAAGGTCGTCCATCAGTAGGTGGCATTAACATTGGTGGTGTGAGTAGGTAATCATTGATCTAATGAAAAGATTCTTGGCATTTACCTATCCATACAAACGGTACCCATTTTCTAAGTAGATGTTGGAGGGGATGTGTTTTATTTGCTAACTACACTATGAATCATCTGATAGACTGCAGTTTCCCTTGTAATGTCCATAGTTGACTTATATTGGTTAGCGAAGGAATGTCCATTATAGCTTTCACTTTTGTGGGGTCCACTTCAATGCCTTGTCTAGAAATGATGTATCCTAGAAGTTTTCCTGACTGCATGCCAAATACACATTTTTTTTTATTTAGCCTAACTTTGTATTCTTCTAGTCTTTGAAAAATCTTATCTAGGACCTATAAATGATCAACCCTTGTCAATGATTTAGCTATCAGATCATCCACATAATCTTCCATGACAATGTGTATGAGGTCATGTAAAATAGTTGTCATGACAGACTGATATGTTGCTCTGACATTTTTAAGTCCAAAGGGCATGATGTTCCAACAATAAATTCCCCATGGACGAGTGAAATCTATTTTATGTTGGTCTTTAGGTGAGATTCTGATTTGATTATATCCCGAGAAACCATCCATAAGGGATAACATTTCATATCTTGCTGTTAGGTTGACAATCATGTAAATATTTGGTAGAGGAAAGTCATCTTTACCTTATTGTTCAATCGAACCCATTTAACATACAATAAAAAATAGATTTGAATGGGGTTCAGTCGAACCCCCTCTATTAAAAATTAATTTTTAATATTAATATAAATAGAAATGATATTCTTTTTAAATTATGACTTGAGAGAGAGATATGGAGGGAGTGGGAGAGAAGGGGAGAGTGGGGGTAGGAGGGAGATACTTGAGAGAGAGAGAGAGAGAGAGAGGAGAGTGGGAGAGAGATAAAGGGTAGGGGGTATAAGGGAAGAGGGGAGAGAGGGAGAGGGTGTAGGAGGGAGAGACTTGAGAGAGAGAAGGGGGGGAGTGGGAGAGAG
>VDFB02058242.1:313699555-313729342 GCA_007258455.2 Sequoia sempervirens | reverse complement strand
AACTGAACAACCTCTATGTCTCAAATGATCTCTAGCATGCTCTATACTGATCCCATTGTTTGATGTAATGTTGGCATATGCCTCCAACAAGTCCTCAGCCAAACAATGCAGAGTCATGCGTGACATATCTCCTGTAAGTGCATCAAGCTGTGTAGGAGTAGGGATTCCGGCCACTGTAAAAGGATCCATGGTGGTCCACTATGCTGAAAATGGTGTGGATTAGGAATGAACTGGACATCAACACTGACCTACACGCATCATCGATATCCTAGTGGTGAAATCGAATGTCACCTAATTAAAGGGTTTCAATTGCTTCCTTTTGGGAAGCGACGACAACCTCATCTGCTACGGGGGCTAGAGTTGGGGTGAGAGCAAGAGACCTCTCACCAATCAATACCCTAAACACTGAGGGTGGTCTATCTGCTCGACGATAGGTGGGCCTATCAGCAATCCTACCACGCCCCTGACCAACATATGGTGGAATGTCCGGGTAGTTAAATTTGAGGCCCAAATGGACCTCAACATACAACTGCTGAACAAAATACAATGGAATATGGTCATTGTTTGGGTATATACCATGTGCTGCTAGAAATCGTGGGTAGATCAATGAGGCCATAGCATGATCAACACATCTAGTGACCTGGTATCCCCTAACCTTACGCACATTTTGATAAAATGGAAAACATGTGGCTTTTATCATTTCTTTGGTGACACTATCATGTATTTGTTTAAGGGGAACGCCACCATGTACTTCTTCCCGCATGTAGGAAAGAATAGCAGTCACTTTATCTGAGGAATATGCACTAGTCCTCTCAAGTTCATCTTTAGTTTTTCTAGACTATGCAATATTAACATGCATGGTTCACTATATATCCCTGCTTGCACCCCATGTTAATGAATCTCTTCAAATTTTAATCTCATTACTAGTATTTGCAAACAAAGAATCAAGCAGTGGGAACATGATCAGATTTTCCATGTTATATATATATACAAGACAATCTAAAAGAGCAATGAGACTTTGGTAACAATATATCTAGATAAAGGGAATACAAATCTAAAATAGTTGTTTTCTGACCATCTACTATCAATATTTTCATACCCATTAACAATTTAAAAAGAATTGGAAGACAACTATAATCTATAACATAAGATCCTTTAAAATGAAGTTCCAAATTTTAAATGAAACGATGAAAGAAAGAATAAGAATACAAAGATTAGTATAAAATTATTTGAAATAATTAGATAAAAATATTTAATCTAATATAACATAAATGAACTTCAAAATAGTTTATGTAAGTGAAAAATTTATATTGCCTCTAACAACCTAAATTTATCTAGTTAAGATATGTCTAAAATTAAGAATTCACACTAGAATATCAATATTCCATAAGAATCTCATAAAGAGGATGAATTTACTTGAAGATAATATAAAATCCTCCATACATGAGGACATTTAATTTTATCATTACAATATGAGTGAATCATCTCAATTGTGGCAGCCAAGAACATCAAAAAATTATAGATCGAAAGCAAAATAATCAGTATTACTTCATCATATTTTATATGTATAAAGTTGAGATACCATCAAACTATTTTAAACTTATAGATTGCATAAAGCCATAAATTGGAATAGTTAAAACTATTCCTATTAAGAATCACCCACAAAGTTTGACTTCATTGCATACTTGTTATAAATATCTCACTAATCCAACCATACATATTATATATGTTAAAAATATATATAATTGTTATGCCCATAATTTTCACTATATCTTGACGTGGATCTCCTTCAACTAGATCAATTAAAAATTATTTTTAATGTTGGAGGAAAATGGATTTAATATCATTAGAGTTGTCATGGAACTACCTCTCTTGATCAATGATAGATATTATCCACTCTTGAGAATGTAAATATGTTTGAGATAACTAAAAAATAATTTGTATCCCTTATATCCTTTCATCCAATGTAGCCTATCTCTTAATTGAGATCCTCTACCACAATTAAGTTCAAATATTCTAAGTTTTATTTCAACGGAAGAAACCACTCATTGTAGAAAAGTTATTAGTAAGTGCTAAAGCCAAAACAAGTTTTTTTTTTCTATTTGGATCCATATATTTTTTCCATTCTAGATCTCTTTCTAGCCATATTCTTATTGTAAGATCATAGTAAGGTAGTGCAATAGATTTAATCACATCATTCCACAATTGTATCCACTTACCATTTTGATGAGGTCTAGGAACATCAACCAAAGGGATATTAGGGAAGCAAGGTGATCAATTTGATTGAGGTGGGAAGTGTTGAGCTTGAAGGATAAATTATTAGGTATGAGGAATAAGAAGTTTGAAAAGTTTAAAGAATTGGGAGGTGATATGTGAGATAGGTTTAATAGAATCTACTTAAATAAGGGTGTTTTGTGGAGAGGGGAAAATGGAAAGAGAAATAACTAAGTTTTAATCTATCAATACAACTAAGTTTCCCTTAGTTCACCATCTCTTTAGTTGGTCCAAGTGAACTAGTGATCAGTATAAGAATATTTTTTGTCTAAAATGGGATCTAAACCCCTCATGGTATTTCTAGTTAGGATGTAGGAATTCAATTATTTTTTAGAGAGTTTATGAGAACTAAACCAACTTGTATCTTGTTTTTTTCCACCATATCATATTCACCTCCTTGTAGCCATTTAGTCATAGGGAGGGTATAAAAATCCATTCCCACATTTTAACTTGAGATGAGGAGTCATTAGGCATACAATAAAGAAAAAATGAATAGGTATTCCTTGGATTAGTAGTAAGCACTAAGCACAATTATTGTTGGGATCCACTCCTCAATAGATGATAAACTTAGCCAAGTAGTGGGAAAGGTGGGTCAACCTTGTATCCTAATATTTTGATTTATTATTTTGTCCTCATATTAGGAAATGAGGCATCTCACTTTGTTGGAAGTTATTTGTCATTTGTTGAATGCTTCAAGGGAGGTGTCTAATATGTTCTAAATGCATATAATACTATTATAGCTTTATAAGATGAAACCCTCTTATGACATATTCTTATGAAATTTAAGAGCATGACTATAGAATATTTACAGTAAATTATTGACCAACATTATGAAAAATCATAAGAAATATTTTAAGAAATAGCAATTGTGTCAAGGAAAAAGATGTGGACATTTACAAGAACTTTTTTTTAAAGCAAAAGTGGAAGACCACTTATAATTTTATTTATATATAATATTTTACATATAGCTGGTTCGGGCGGACATACTGGCGGGAAAGAACCAGCAAGAAAACCCCCAATTGCAGTCTGAGTAACAAATTTTACAAAATATCAAAAAGACCAGTGAGGTCCTAGTACAAATGACCAATTGTTTGATTACAATGTTACAAAAGCACATTGGTTGAATACATCAGTACATATGCACATTCTCTTATGCACCCAAAATACCCAAAAGAAGACATCATACTAGATATACCCATGACCCGAATACATAACACAATGGAGATTACAAAACCTTACTAAACATAAGACTGATAAGCTAGGAAGCCACTTTCAAAAAGATGCAAATTTTCCACCAACATGTTGAAAGCCATTAATCGAGCTTTCTTTTGTTTCCACTCGTTTACCTTTGTGTTGGCGATCATGCTCAAATGAAGGTTTTGATTTGTTTTAATATTAGGCACATAACGATAACAAAATTTCTTTTTGGATGAAGATGGAAGTTGCAAATCATGAATGCAAACATGACTTCTCAAGAGAAATGACATGATATTTTCTTTTTAAATCATCAATCTCCTCCATGGAAATGGAAGATCTGTATCTGTTTAGAACTTGGTAGAGATGTGAAGAAGTGCCATGCATTGTGGATAATAACATGCCTTGGGATATGTGAACATAGATCTCTTCTTATGAAACAAAACCTTCTTTGAATAATTAACATTATAAATTAATACAGTTTGGCGAGCATATTGTATAATCGCACTAGAAACCAACAATGGAAGATTGAGAGTCTCAACTAAGAATTCCACCTTATGAATAACATTCATACTAGAAGCTAACAACAAAAGACCAAATTTCATAAATAAAGTTCATGTGTTATATATCATGCCTTTGAGGGGTCCACAAGTACCATGAGCCTTTTGAAATCCTTCTCCATCTAAATGCATCCATTCCAATACCATTGGGAGGTGGGTATACAATATGAGCCAAGTATTAATTTCTAATGTTAATTATTGAAAGAAGGTATATAAATTATTCGAGCATCTTAATTCTCATACATAGTTACATCTTAGTCAATTTCTCAATGTATGAGTTCCATATATTTGTAATTTTTTCTTAATATAAAAACATATTTTATTTCATTAAAATTAACCTATCTATTCCATGTTACAAAGGATGCTCTTATTTTAAATTATAAGTATATAATTCAAAATTAACTAGTAATTTTCAAGATAGAGTACACACAATTTCTTTAGTTAAAATAAAATAATATTCTTATTTCCATGTGAGAGTTATGTAGAATGGTAGATTGATGTCTCGAAATATTTCTTTCATATATACTAAATTTTTATCATTGCACATTATGAGTGAATCATCTCAATTATATATCCAAGCACATCAAAAATTTATAGAGTGGAAAGAAAAATAATCACACATTTATCATATTTTTGTAAGTTACATTCAAAAAGACTAAAAGTTTCCCTAGAAAGAACTAATTAAGGAATAAAAAAAATGGAAAGTGTCTACCTCATTGTATGTTGACCTTTCCCATATAAAAAGATTATGGAAATGCTAAATGAGTTGATATAAGAATTTTTAAGAATGAAGGCACAAAATTCATAACACTAATCCTAAAAGCAACAAGAAAGGCAATGAATAAAATCTTCCTAGTTATTTTGAAAGAAACTTTAAAAGGTTCTAAATCCCCTTCACACCCCTTTCTAAATGAAGATAAAATAAATAAGTTACCAAATATTTCTTAGAGTTTAAGGTGGTGATTTTAATATGATTTGAGAATAAATAAGATAAATTAGATGAAATCAAGTTTTGTTGTAAAGGTGATGAATTTTGGGGGAATAAGATGAAAATAATTTTGAACCTAGTTGACTCATTAAATGGCAATAAGATAGATTTTAAAGGGGCTTTATTTAAAATATGTAATAGTTAGATATGTACTAATACATTATATTCTCTATTAGATAGTTATTTCTTCCATAAACATTTCTTACAATCTTATAATTTATTAATAATAGTGATGTGTGCATCCCTAGACACTCTTTGATAACCAAACTATTAATGTTTCTATTTTTACTAGAGGATACTCTAATTGAAAAGCATGTAAAGAGGAAGGGTTAGTTAACCTTGATATTAATGCAATGAAAGGTGGGATTATCTTGATGGTATCAAAGTTATCTTAAAGATATATTGAAGGTTTTTCTTCTATGCCTGAACACATTTAGTGAAATATAATGAATATGTGTTATCCTAGAAAAATATGTATAGCATTAAGGATAAAATTTAGAATTTAAGTTGAAAGAAAATGTCAAATATTTAGAATAAAAATGGTGGGGATGGAATACAAGCTTCAAGAATCTCCTTGTAATAATTAATTGCAATAATAAATGATTAAAACTAAACACGAATGGATATGTTACCAATAATTTTTAGATAAAATGACTAAAATTAGAGCCAAGATATCTTAGTTCAAGTATTAGGATAAAGGTATCAAATTCTTATTCAATGTAAACATAGCCGAGTTTGATAGATAAAAAGTTGGCCCCATTAATACTAGGGGAGCATTGTCTAATGAGATTAAGTTGACACTATTCAATTTTTAGAAGTTAGAACCCTAACATTTATATGAGGGGCTTGTAAAATAGAACCTTATTAGGAAGAGTAGGAGCAGAGAAATGAACCCATAATAATTATACTTATAAAAATAAAAATAATAATAATCTTTAACCATTTCAAAATGTTAAATTTGTTTCACTATGATGATCAATAGCTAATTTGTACAAGGATGCCACAATTTATAGGGAAATGAAGACTACATAAGAGGAGAATTTATAACATAGTAGCTTGGTTGTAGTTGTTTCTTTACCATTAACTATTTTCTCTTTTTTCTTTTGTTGAACTGAATATTTTATTTGATCTCTTAAAACTTATCAATGGTACTTGATCTTCATAATGATTATTTTCTTCTTTTTCAATTATTATCATCTTAGAAGGAATACCATTTCACTCTAGGAGCAGTGGAGAAATGTATTTTATTCTTTAAAGTATTTTCCAAAATATTATATTTATTTGATAGTTCCTTCAACCCTCTTCCACCTTCTTGGAAATAAAATATTCAACCACTTGAATCTCCTTATATTAATCAATTTACTTCTATGATTTATATATGTGTTTTTAGTGATTTACTCTTTATCCTTTCAATTTATTCATGATATACTTTAATATAGTTATATGTTCAAGTATCTAATAGTTTTTCATAATTGGATATGCCTTAAGAAACTCCTTTTAAATGTGAAATTATTTGATGAGGGAAGATATAAATTGCTATTGTTCTTTCTTACCTAATTTCATGCTCAACCCATATTTTTTGTCTTATAAATATCTCAAATCAAATTGGATTTTGCAAAGAGGATAGCCATATTTTAAATATTCGCTTCTTAGTCCAAGCCATTTCATTTATTTCTTCGTACAAATTTAAAATTGATTAATGTAATTTAATTTTTAATAGTTTTAACATGCATATATGAAGAATAGTTTTAAATATATATATATATATATATAGTAAAGTGGACATATTTTTATATTTTCCTAATACTAGAAAATTTAATAATACCTTCATTCCTTCTAGATCCTAATAGAACTATGTTATTATACATTTCATTCAAACAATCTAGTTTCTTTCCTCTAAATTTATTCTTCGATTCATACATTTAGTTCACCAACCATTTTTGGAGTAATGTCATAAGACTCAAAGGAAAAATATGAAGAATTTTATCCAAGTTTCCATTGTATGCACCCTAGAAACTTTATATCATGAACTGTTTGATATAATTTCTCAAATAAATTTGTTAATGAACTAGTTGATATAATGCCTCAAATAAATTTTCAATAGTATTTTTGACAGAGTATGATAGAAATAGTGTTTTTGATATAATGCCTCAAATAAATTTGTTAATGAACTGTTCGATATAGGGTGCATACAATGGAAACACTATTTCTATTATACTCCATCAAAAATTACCATGAACTGTTTGATATAATGCCTCGAATAAATTTGTTAATGAATTGTTTGATATAGGGTGCATACAATAGAAACACTATTTCTATCATACTCCATCAAAAATTACCATGAACTGTTTGATATAACGCCTCAAATAAATTTGTTAATGAACTGTTTGATATAATGCCTCAAATAAATTGGAGGTGCCCTAGTAAAAATGTATGCAAAATGTGGAAGCATAGAAAGGGCATGTTAATTTTTTGACAGAGTAGTGTATCATAGAAATAATGTA
This sequence comes from Sequoia sempervirens, assembly GCA_007258455.2. NCBI lineage: Eukaryota > Viridiplantae > Streptophyta > Pinopsida > Cupressales > Cupressaceae > Sequoia > Sequoia sempervirens. Next base: position 313,721,822 of record VDFB02058242.1, on the reverse strand, counting down.
TGTTGAAAACGCTTTTAAAAATTTCAAACAAATGCAATTTCAATTCAACAAATTTGAAAAATTTCGCATTTAAGGTTTCAAAATTTAACAAACAATTGCATTTTGAACTCTAGAAAATTCGAATTTCACATACCTGGTGCGCGATATGCAAGTTGGGTTGATGAAGTTGAGAGACGAAGTTGAGTTTGCGATCGCCAGAGAGATGAAGTCAGTTTGCTTGCCATTTTCAGATCACGGGCTTGGTTCACCGCATGCACAAGCACAGGGAAAACAACTGATAAAAGGCGAAAATGACAGTAGAAAATGACAATGTTTTTTTTTTTGTCTTATTTAAGGGGGTTCGGTCGAACCCATGTTCAACTGAACCCCTTTAAATAAGATTATTTTTATTTAGGGTTTGTGGGTTTGGTCAAACCTATGGTTCGACCGAACATATATGTTCGGTCGAACATATAATGAGGTTTGGTCGAACCATTGGGTTCAATCGAACCCATTGAGTTTGGGGAAAAGGAAAAAAAATGAAATTTCCTTCCTCATAAAATTTGTAAACCACTATTGTGGTTTGACCCTAGGACATGCTGTTGGTGTAATTAATTCTTAATTACACTTTGCATAAATTTACTTAGGCAATCTTTAATTCCTAAATTATAGGATCTTATCTTTATCTTATCGAGCTATCTTGTTGCTCAAGATAAGATTTGGTTGTTGCATCTTTGCTTTTATAAGCAAGCCTCATCTTGTACATTTTGTATCAATTCAATCATCAATCAATCTTGCATTTGATATAGTAAGCATTCTCGCCTTTATCTCTCTCTTGTGGAAGTTTTAGTCTAGCAACAGATTCCTGGTTTTCTAACATGGTATCAGAGCCTTGATTTATAACCCCTTCTCAGATTTCTAGAGAGATTTATTACAGAATTCGTTCGAGGTCCCTCAAGGGTTTTTCTCTCCTTGAGTATATTTATGCAGCGTTTTGGATCAAATCAAGTTTTTCCATTTGATTTAGAGTATTGGAAAAGATTGAGGTTTGATGAAAGTCATTTTTTATTGGAGCCGTTTTTAGTTTTGCTTTATAAATATAGCTTCCACTCAGTTGTAGGAAAAATGATTTCTGGGTTTTGTAGTCAGGGTCGAAATCCAATCTGGGTATCTTTTAGTTTTTTGATTTTTTTTATGGATCTGAAGAAAATAGCTACACAAAAACTGTCGCGCGTCATTTTTTTTCACCTGGCTAAAGATTTAAAAAAATTATTTTTTTATCTTCTGCTTGCTGGATCAAAAAACGATTCTGGGTTTTATTTTTTGCTTCAAATTTTTTTTGGGTTTCTGTTTTTGTCTACTCATTATAAACAAAATTTTTAGAAATCAAATTTGAAGATTTTTCATCATAGAGGCAGATGTGAACATTGGTTTGTACATGCACTCATTTTTGTTTTCATGCACTAGGTTTGCATTTTCTCTGTAGTTTATGCATGTTTTGCATTATCTCCTTTTACAATCATTGGGTTATTGTAATAAATGAGCTGAGATAAAGTTCCATTAAGGGGGGTTCTTGCATCCATCTTTCATTTTTGGTGACAACTCACATGAGTTTGTCTGATTTCCTGTTGTCTCCTTCTAACTTCTTTCTTGCTTAGCTAGAAACATTATCAGGTTCTGAAGCAAAATGTGAAAAAGAATATACTCAAGATGAATGATCAACCATCCCGATTGCAACAATATCCCTAGTCTCCAAGTCCCTTATATACACCCTATCAGGAGTGAACTCAACTGTTTTACCTTGACCCCCATGAGTAATTTGATAAACAAAAAGGATATTAGTGGTCAAAGAAGGAACACAAAGAACATTATTGAAAGTTCCTTCTGCAATACCAATAGAACCTTTCCCACTTACCTTCATGAATGTATTATTACCCATCATAATGTGAGGTGAATTACAAAGCTCAAAAGAAGAGAACATTTCCTGTGAAGATGCCATATGGTGAGAAGAAGTTTGGTCATCTACACCTTGGTATTTTAGAGACCTGTGCTGAGCTTTCTATACCTCCACCTCCCACTTCTTCAGCCATTGTTGCTTCTGTTCAGCAGGATAATCATAGTTTTTCAGATCTTGCTTTGTGGGATGATTATTTGACAGGGATTTCAACCTTGTTCCTAGAGTCTCATATTACAGATTTGGAGGACACACTTGAGGGGATTTCTCTCCTCTTTGATGACAGTTTTAGCACAACTATTACACCATATTCTTTGTCTTTGGAGATTGATATTCACGAGTCTCCTCCATCACTTGCTTTGTCATGTTTCTTGGTTGAGTTTGACCATGATTATGTTGTGGCTCATTCAAGCTTGGAGGCTCCTACTCAGTTTTCAGAGGCATACATGTTGAGCGTTCATTCTTCCTCTTTTCAGTTGGATATGGAGTGGCTTCTTCATCAGCTTATGGATTTGTTTCTTCCTAAGGGGAGATGTGTTGCTTGCAGACATTGGGTCATCTTTTGTTTTCAGGCATTCTACATTGGCTTTGGACCTTCTTCAGCATGCAGGGGATATCTTATCTCTTTACTTCCCTCTTATGGGGGGGTAATTTATTGTATATTCATGATGGATGTAGTCCTTGGGGGGTATCATTGAGTCCTCCATACATCATGTTTACATTCGTCATGCTTTTTTTCTTGTTTTCTCTCTTTTTGGAGAGGGGTTTTCTTCCCACCGAGATTTCCCCTTTTCTCTGCTTTATGAGAGATTGCATTTCATTTGCATCTGTAAATGGGTACCTAACATGGCCTAGTTGTCGGGACCCATAGTAGTTTGCATTTTAATCTTCTCCCTAAGTTGCACTTATGGGGGGGTGTTGGTGTAATTAATTCTTAATTACACTTTGCATAAGTTTACTTAGACAATCTTTAATTCTTAAGTTATAGGATCTTATCTTTATCTTATCGAGCTATCTTGTTGCTCAAGATAAGATTTGGTTGTTGCATCTTTGCTTTTATAAGCAAGCCTCATCTTGTACATTTTGTATCAATTCAATCATCAATCAATTTTGCATTTGATATAGCAAGCATTCTCGCCTTTATCTCTCTCTTGTGGAAGTTTTAGTCTAGCAACAGATTCCTGGTTTTCTAACACATGCTTTGTTTATATCTTAGAATTTTGTATAGATGCGGATGCCCCCTATTGGTTTTGTCACTAGTACAAGAATGGAAATCCATTTTGCATAGTCAATTGATTTGAAAAAACCTACATCCAACAGTTTCTTTAATTCAACCTTGACTAATAAAGTAATTTGTGGGTGCATTTTCCTTAATTTCTGCTTCACGGGTTCACCTGGTTGTAATGGGAAATGATGTAATACCACGTCAGGATCTAGTCTAGGAATGTTGGCATATGACCATGCAAAGTTGATTTCTCTTTTTGTGAAGAAGTTACAAAATTAAGGTTGCTCTGTTTCTATCAAAGATGTTGCAAAATAGATTAACTGAGGATTATCTTCAGTGCCTATGTTGATCTCTATAGATTCCTCAACCATCATTGGTGACTTTTCTTGAGGAATAGGGATAATGTTTAACCCTCCATCCTTGGGTGCCTCTGAGAGGTTTTCACCCTTGGATGTATCCTTATTTTTGACTTTTTCATCATCCAAAGGCATCTTTTGGTTTTCACCTAGGGACTCATCCTTTTTATATTTTCATTGTTCTTCTTATTTTTGCGACTGGAGGGGTGAACAGACTCCCCAAAATAATCCATGTTATCCAAGTCCATGGTAAATCTAGCCTTATGGTTACCACTAGGTATGCCTTCTCGTAGTCCCATTAAGCCATCTATTGCTTCGTCGTTCTAAAAAACATCTAAGATAGGGCTCTCTTATCGATCCAAATTGATAAGCTGGGGATATTCTAAGGGAATGTCATCATCGAAAGTATGAAAATTCAAAGGAGTGAAGGTAAACGCTAAGTTTTTGACATAGTCACAAAATTTTCTTGCCAAATCCTCCTTACTCTTTTTCTTGGGAATATGTAGATTCTGAGATGGGCCCATTGTCAAGGTTTGGTTATTAGAAGTGGATTTGCCAGGTTCCCAAGATGCAGGATCAAGGGATTCCCAAAAGTAATGTTTGAGCCATTCCTCTTTTGTCAAAGACATTTGTGGATAGGAATTCAATGGATTTTGTGAGGATTTAAGCATTTGATCAAGTTCCCCAAATAGTTTATTGAGGTCCATGACAAAGGTGAAGGAGAGGGAATCCCACTTATATTCATTAGAGTCAAGGGAATTGCAATAACATTGGTCAGATGGCTCATTGTATGTTTTGATGACTTTGGAAGCACTTAATTCCTCTTGCAAGGGCAATGCAGTAGTAGAAACACCAATTTGGAGCAACTGAAACCCAAGCCCTAGGACTTTCAACCGTTTAGAGACAATGATAGGTTTAGTTTTCCCATTTTGATGTAATCCTAACTCGCTATGTCCATTATATCCTTTGTCTTGCATTATCTCGAAACATTTTCCATATTGATTTGTGGGTATCTGAATAGGCGAAGGAGGTTCTTCATTGTCTTCCTTGTATAACAAAGAGGTTATATCTTCTTCGCTTATAGCTTCTTTACTTATTTCCCCCCATTTTGTGAAAGTCATTGTGGGAGGGATGTGTATGGTGACCATGGATTGTCTCCTATTTGTTGTTGGTAAACTGTATGATTTGGGAGGAGCCAAATGGATGACACAATAAGATCTTTTCATGTGATACTCTCCACAACCCTTATCTTGGATCTCGAACTTAGGAGTGGAAGGTAGTGATTAGGAAGTAGATGTTTTGGAAAGAGTTTATGGATTGATATATTGGGATGAGTTGGATTTTGAAGCTTCCTGGTTTATAGGAACCTATCATTGGGATATCCCTCATAGGTTAGTGCAATACTAGAAAGGATCAGGATCACAATCTATTGTGATCTCAGTGCCATTTTATGGGAATTTGAGGAATTGATGTAAGTGGAAGGGATGAACTTCATAGCATGTATCCATGGTCTGCTGAGTAAAATGTTATATGGGAGGATGAGATCCAAAACTTGAAAATTGGTATCCATAACTGCATGACCAATTCTGATGGGGAGCATTACAACTCCTTTAGATGATCATTCTTCATCATTATCTGCCTTAATGAAAATGCTCTTAGTAGTGTCCACACATGACTATGAGAATCCTAATTCCTTAACCAATTTCAAGGTGAAAAGATTCAACTTTGATCCTCCACCTACCAAGACTCGCCTAACTTTTGTTTTATGAGCAAAAACTTTGAGGTGTAATGGGTCATTGTGGTTTGTCTTCTTAGTTGTGCAATATTTTTTAGAGAAGGTAGCATGATGAGAGTTGGTTAAGTAGCCTACCAACTCTTGGAAATGATTGACATCAAGGTTGTTGGGGATAGTTGTGCTTTGCAAATCTTTGTCTAGAATAGCTCAGTGATTGGGTGATATACTCAATAATTCCAAGATAGAAATTTGCACTGGGGTCTTCCCCAACTGGTCAAGTAAATTATACTGAGGCTTGGAGGATTGTGGTTGTTGCTATGATGGAGGGCCTTGGATGGTTAAATCTTGGTTTGGTGAGTAATGACAACACATTCAAGAGTTTTCTTTATGGTCATCGACAGCTCAAATGTGATTTATGATTGGGCTGTGGGTATAATCATACTTGACATTAGCATAGTTGGCCGAATTATTGGTCTTATTTCCCAAACTAGAGGCTTTTCCTTTTTCATGGCTATGTAATGGATTAGTAAAAACCTTGTGATTATTGTTTGAGGATGGCTATTTCTATCCATTAACATCCATAGTTTTGTTCTCCACAAGATCCTGTATAATGTTCTTCAATTGTCAAAAAATTTATAGACTATGTCCCTTAGTTCAGTGGAAATCACAAAAAGCATTGTCATCCCACCAAAAAGGTTTGAATTGTCCCAGATCATATTGTCTTGGCTCTTGAAGTAGTACGAGGTTGTGCTGTAGTAGTTGTTTAAAGACTGATTCAATTGGTTCCCCTAGGGGAGTGAATTCGCATTTCAGAAACCTCCTTTGTGATCATGGTTGTTTAGTGTTTTGGACAATGTTGGAAGTTTGATCGATGTTTTTGAGTGTGTTGTTAGAGGGATTTTCCCCCCTAAGTATAATGATTGGTCCTCATTGTAGGGTTTTAGCATCAACAATCCCATCAATGGTTACATTTTTGTTTCGAGACCAAAATTTGTTCTTGTCATTGGGGATGTTTTAAACATTTGGGTTTCTATTTGACATCTTGATTTCACCTTTTTCGATGAGATCCTTTTCAAGTATGATACCCTTTTCTACTAGTTCCACAAAATAAGTGCAACAGTGTATTCTTAGGTCACTTCTCAATTTTGAATTGAGGTTTTCTAGGAATATGGTGACCTTTTGCTTTTTAGGTATTTCAACAGGGCATCGACTAGCTAGACTCCTCCATCTTTGGAAGAAGGTGATAAAGTTTTCTCCTTCATCCTACGTGGTGTGATATAAGGATGCTATTATGATTTCATTGTCAATGTTAAAGGTGAAATGTTCAATAAATTTTTCATCAAGTTCACCCCATGACCTTATGCCATATGGAAGTTGAGAAAACCATTCAAGTGCTATTCCAACAAGGCTTCGTGGAAAAAGTCTCATGAGATATGTGGGGTCATATGCAACATCTATGCAAATTGTGGAAAATTCCATTATATATTCAATAGGATTACACTTCCCATTATACTTAGGAAGGTTTGGTGTAACATACCCATGTGGGATGGGTCTCATGTATAGAGCTTTTTCAAAGGGAAATGGACATAAGTCTTTTGTTGAAAAAGTCTTTTTTGTAGACATCACCATGTTGTCCATTTATTATTGAAGAGATTGCATTTGTGTTTGTAGAACATCCACTTGTGTCAATGGCATGTTGGTTACATTGTTGGGGTCTATGTAAGTATTTTGAAACCTAATATTTTGCGATGGATTTTGGTTCAGAGTAGGAATGAAGGGTGGATTTTGATTGGGAATGTGAATTGTTTGCGAAGGATTGGGCTGGTTTCCAAATTGTATTTGAGGTATGTGTCCTATTTGTGAGACCCCTATCTATGGTATGACACTAGTGATGTTGATGCTTGGTATAGTATTTGCCATGTTTGTGCCAAATTTAGGCCTTTTGTTTCCAGTATTGGTTCCAAAGGGATTTGATGATGATGCCCCTATGGTAAAATTTAGGCCTTGTGTCATGCTCGATGTACCAAATGGTATAGCTCCGGTTACTTGGGGGATAAAGGCACTAGATGTCATTGTGTTTTTTCCTTGGGTAGATAAAGTTTGCAATTTATGAATGTCAAATCCAATAGGTAATGTGGCACCTTTTACTAATAGTTTTTCTAAGTATCATTGAGGATCTTGTGCCAAGTATTCATCTGCAAAAGAGTCAAACTCTAGGTCTTATGTAACAACATCTAAATCTTAACTACAATGCATTGTTGTTGGTCTCTAGTGATGAATTTGTTCAATAAAGTTTTGTGAGGTCTCGATTTCCTTGATGGGGGGTTTGAAAATGGATTGATAAGGTCTTGTGGATCAACCATTTCTCTTTGTTTCCTTTTGGACCTTGTTTCCACCATGTAAGATATGCTCAAAATGCTGATGATGTAGAACTATGTTTATGAATGATATGATTTTAGTCTATGTTTTTTGTATTTTCTTGGATATAAGGAATGAATGCTAATGCAACTATGTTTTTGGTCTTTTTTTCAAAAAATAAAGAAATTCTAAAATGATGGTGTCCTAAAATGATTGTGTCTAAGTACATGCAAAAGTGTAGGCAAGATTTTAAAGGTAAGCAATTTTGGAAGATTTGAAAAGAGGTTACTATCCATCTAAAGTTTAACTAATGATTCAATTTAGTTTGTCAAGGGACCTTTTGTGAGACTAAGATCAAGAGATGAGTGAGTTTCCAAACTAGATTGATGAGCTAGAAAGATTCACCAAGATGACAAAAGATATGTGTGACAAGTATGTAGGTTCAATGACAATTTTCGTTGAAGCAAGGGTTTATCCAAAGTATGGAAAGTTGTCCTATTCTAAAATATGCAAAGGTGATTGTCCTAAAATTTTGATTGATCTGAAGGTAACTAGGACTCCTAAAATGTAACTAAGGTATACAAATAGTATGTCTATCGCTCTGGCTAAATGATACTAAAAGATGCAATCGTGAAAAATATGAGAAAATCTTTCTGGTTTCTGTTCAGAGATCGCTATGAAAGGATAATAAGAGATTAGTTTTGACTATTTGACCTCAGATTGTGATAGTGAAATTTTATTTTCTAGTAATCAGGAAATTACGGTTCAGGTTGACAAATGTGTCACAAAAATTAATAGATGCGGTTTTCAGTGTCATATGTGGTTTATTGATAAACTATTTCTCAGGTCTGTGATAGGTAGATGCGTCGTTCTAGACTAAAAATGCAACTCATTAGATCAGATGAATCATAGAGGTTTTCAGATGTAGTTTTTAGTCTAACAGAATAGTAGATACATGTTTGACACTTGTGACTCATAATAGCAGATGTGCTTCTTTCATTAACAGATGTGACTCAATATGACAGACATAGGTTTTTGGTTATAGATGTGACTTAGTGTGACAAATGTATGTTTTTGGTTAACAAATGTGACTTAGTATAGCAGATGCATGCTTTTGGTTAACATATGCGACTCAATATAAAAGATGCAATTTTCTATGGTAGATGCAGTTTATTGTAAATTTCCAGGTTTGACTTAGTCTGCTTTTGATGAAATTTTGGCAAATAGAAGATAATCTAAAAACACTTATTTTTTGTTTGACTTTGATGTGAAAACGTTTAAATACAAATAGGTAAGTACAATTCCTATGGCTGGCAAGGACAATATTTGCTAAGTTCCCACTTGGATTTCTCTAGCTATGCTTATTCAGAGTGGATGATTAGAATCTTGACCACATTGGCTCCCCTCCATGACACTCACTTCTACAGGTTAGAAAATCTTCGAGTTCTCATGAATCTCCCATGAAAAACTCTTCATCTCTACTAAGAACCACAAGTATGTGGGATGAATTTAGAGGTTTGACCTCTTACACCAACAAATAGAAGGATTTTGGTAAATCTAAAAAAAATTTGGCTTTTAATAAGGGCACCTATTTAGGTGGATGTGTATGAGGAAAGATTAACTTGTCTACATAACAAATCTGCACATGTAATACTAAGTTTTCTATTAACATTCACATTTGTATATTGGTCAGGAGTAGCTTGGCTTTAGCTTCATTGCCAGCTTGAGTTGCCTCGGGGTGAGTACTTTTTCCCACCAAGGAAGGCCCAGTTCTAGAGTCAATAATAATTTCTCTTACACCCAGGATCACACAAGTGTGCAAGGGGAGAGGATATTTTTATTATTGAATCAGGTTTTAATCTAACAAAATGTCCAAACGCACCAAACATAAAGAACAATGATTCATTTTAAGCACCAAATGAGATATTATCTAATCTAATCAGACAATCTATTTCAAAATCAATCTTCGACAAGCATCCTACAAGACCACACATTAGAAGTTTGAATTTATTTCTTTGTCAATTGTCCTGCAAACACAGTTTGTATATTTTTCTTCTACAAATCATCCTACAAACACTATATTAGCTCCACAAGATCACATGCTATAAACTTTTAATTAGTCATAACGAAAAAATTGCAATGATTAAAATGAAAATTCAGAATCTTAGATATTAGAAAATTATTATTTTTTTCCCAGCCAAATGCATCACAATAATCCACAGATCCATCGTGCAAAGTCAGATCAGATGCATAAAAGGAAACCATAGATGCATTGTGAGTAGTTAGATGTGTCATTGTATTTTTCATATGCAGTTCATGAGGTCAAATGCATCGTTATGTGCCTCATACACATGAAACTATACGTGTACCTGCACAAAAAAAAAATTCTATAGATTTTTTTGAAGACCGTGTCTTCACATCGGGTTCACTAGATGTAACACAAGAAAATTCACATATTATCAATACATGCATAATTTAAACTAAACCTACGCTAACAATAAAGAACAAAGGAATATAAAGTATATACAAAAGAACGATCTCACTGAACCCCTTATGCATTCCATGGATCACCTTCATTGCACTTCTCCATTTCGCCATTGTATGATATTTTCCCTTAGATTTTTCTTAAGTGTGCAAGTATAGCCTCATGATAGTGTTAATAGAAAAACATCGAAGATTAAGAAAGTTTCTTACAAAACTCATAAGATTTTGGGAGGAGTAATAATGATGAAGGTAAAACCAATTTATAGAAAATTTATTTTTAGATGACATGCTTAGATTGAAAGATAAATTGATGATCAAGATTCAAAGATAGGACATGCAATAGGATTAGTATAAGAATTAGTGTGAGTGAGAAAGCATAAAAGGTGGGGATTAAATTAAATAATAATTTAATCTTTAGTGGAAACTGGTAGAGATGCAGAAGAACAAAGGTTGCATGTAAAGATAAAGATTGAAATGGATAGAAGATGATAATAAATTAATTAAATAATTAAAGTTATTTAATTAATAAAGGTTTGCACATAGAAGATAAGAATAAATCTAGATAATAGACTGATTAATAATACATAAAGTCTATTTGTTAAAGATAATGGGATCTTAAATCACCAGATAATTGAATGATCAATTTAGATCTAGACATAAGTGATAAATGACTAATTAGATAACAAAGAGATTATCTAATTATAGAGGAATATGCTAAGAATAAATCTTTTTATGAATTAAATAATGATTTAATTCAACATTTGAGATTTTAGGATTAAATTAAATAAACAAAGATTTATTTAATTAAATGGAGAAAAGGCTAATGAATAATTAAATAATTAGAAATGATTTTTTAATAGAAGATAAATTTAATTAGTGACATAATTAAATAAATAATATTTATTTAATTAATCAAGGAAGAATAAAGGTAAGAATGAATTAATGAAATAATTAAAGTTATTTAATTAATAGAGGTCAAATGACCTTAGAAAATAATTAAACAATTAACATTATTTAATTATGAAAATAAAAATTAGAATTATGATGAAAATCAGAGTCGTAGGCCTAGGACAATTTTCAGTGTCTACACATACATATTAATATATAATATAATTTATATATACTATATACCTTAATAATAATATCAATATATAATATATTATATAAATATTTATAATATATTAATATATAATAAATATATTATAGAGGGGTTTGGGAGGGATAGAGGGAGATAGCGATGAGAGAGAGAGAGCGAGAGAGAGAGACTTGAGAGGGATATGGAGAGTGAGAGAGTGGGAGAGACCAAAGATAGAGAGAGAGGGAGAGACCTACGAGAGAGGGAGAGGGAGAGAGGGAGTGGGAGAGACTTGAGAGAGCGTGATAGTGGGAGAGACCTGAGAGAGATAGAGAGATGGGGAGAAGAAGTGGGAGAGACTTGAGAGAGGGAGAGAGGGAGTGGGAGGGATGAGAGAGAGAGAGAGAGAGAGAGAGAGAGAGAGAGAGAGAGAGAGAGAGAGAGAGAGAGAGAGAGGGAGTGGGAGGGACTTGAGAGAGAGAGGGAGAGAGAGGGAGATGGAGAGTGGGAGAGACCATAGAGAGAGAGACATAAGAGAGACTTGAGAGGGAGAGAGGGAGAGAGACATGAGAGGGAGAGAGGTAGTGGGAGAGACTTGAGATAGAGATGGATAGAGGGAGTGAGAGAGACCTAAGAGAGAGAATTGAGAGGGAGAGAGAGATGAGAGGGAGAAAGAGAGAGAGAGGGAGATGGAGAGTATGCATGTGGGAGAGAGAGATATAAGAGCGAGAGGGAGTGGGAGAGACCTGAGAGAGAGAGAGAGTTGTCTAGGTAGGGTGGGAGGGATATAGGGAACAAGAGTGTCATGCCCTAAAATTACCTCAACCAAAATCATTACATAACTACAAATGTTTTTTACTTACTAGAATTATTCAAGTCTTATAGAAAATCAATAGAGGATGAAACTATTCCTAAATTTCCAGTTGCTCCAAGAGTTTCCATGTTTTAAACACCAACATTCCTTCCTAAGAGAATTAAGGTACAACTATGGGTCATTAAAAGAAAAGTACTAGACTATCAAAAATTACCAAACCATGCTTTTAGTTAATCTACAGAGCTTAATATGATCGCATAAAAGTTAAGAAAGGAAGAACTACACACATTTAAATAACCTTGCACCAAACTAAACATACTTGGAAACAATTTTTAAAAGATAATGGAAGCAAGACATAAATCCACTTTCCTTGATGTGATAAAATTGTATTTTAGCAACCTAAATAACTTAATCATGAGACCAACACTTAAGCGATAGTGTTTTGCACCTAGAAATGAACAACCAAAAAGCATTGGACACTCCCTTCTATATTTGTACGTAAAGAGAACCCAATCAAATGCTAAAATTTATCTACACACTTTCTTAGTTTTAACAAAGGAAGTATTATATATCTATATAATTTGGAGAGGCAATAAATCAAACTCCTTTATTACTATTATGTAGTAAATTCTGGGTAAGCATTAATTGTGACTCAGTTTCATAATTACTAACACACATTGATTTATAATTGAGTTAATTAAATTTTCTTATACACACCCAAATTCTAAAAGGATAACATAGGACTTACTCTTTTTTTATTTAATTTAAATTATTTTTAATAATAATTGATGACCTACACAATTTCAATTTAAATGTTTTATTTAATTCACTACAAATGATTTAAATATTTTTTTATTGAAATCTTCATAACACTTATTAATGACATCTTGATACTTATGTTCACTTATACTATAGACAAAAGTTTCCTTAAGTATTAAACTTATTTTAAATTTAACTATAAATATCCAATTTTAATTACGTAAATCTTTATAAATTAGAAATTTAAGGATAAGAAAGTTTATTTTTATTATCCAACAAAATTAAACTAAATAATATTTTAACTACATAAACTCTAATTATTTTCTATTATCAAGAATATTTTATTTTATTTCTAATTATTTCATGTGTTTCAATTTAGAGGTTTCTATCTTCAACTACTCTAATTTATTGCTTTTAACTCATACATTTAAATTTAATTGTTTTTTCTTTCTTGATTAATAAATCTATTCAAATTAATACTTTCATACTTCTAATTTTCTTTCTTAAGCTTTAATATATTCTCAAATAGATAGTTATTAATTTTATTATTTGTTGATAACACTAAAAAACAATTGCCGGTAAACTAGCCTCAGTAATCATTGATCTAGTGGAAGAAAAATAAAATAAACAAGAAAAACGGCTAGGTAGCGTCTGAAAAATTATGGTGACTAAACGGTCAAAAATTTGAAAACGGCTATGGCAGAGTTGTAGGTGATTCTCATAGATTCCCTCAACAATCGCAAGTACACTACAGGTGACAAAATGATTATAATAATAAGAATATCAAAGAAGCCAATTGGCCAGTTGACAATAGGGCACATTTTTCTAGACATAAATGACAAGCTGCCAGATATCAAGGATGCTATGAAAATAAAAATAGAAATTGGGGGCCACAATCATATAGGGCAGTGCCTGATAGTAGGCCACAACCGCCTACTCATCAAATGAATAGGTCAGTATGGGTCCCCAAAAGACCTCGCCGACACCTTTTGCATCATAAACATGAACCTTTTGACTTATGGGAAGATGACTGAGACTTTTAGAAGGAAAATCAAACAAACCCTATTCCATCCAGTTTGAATCTAAGGGTTTCTTCAAAGGATCTGTGGAATGTTGGTCGAAACCCTACTCAGAAAGGTCATGTTCAATTAGGTGCTCCCTTCAATCCAACTATGCACAATCAATTTTCTGCTTTGCAAGATTGGGGAAAAAAGAAAAACACTGAGAAAGAAACCTCTACCAACCCAAATGGGCCTAAAAAGGACTGACATTTGGATCAAGGAAATACTCTAGAAGTTGTTCATAGGTTTGAAGGTGTGAAATCAACTTCTTCTAGTTGTTCATCATTGCATGCATGCCCAGAAAATGTCTCTTCAGTTGGTAAGGTGGGAAATCTTCCATCCTTCTAGGAAGTACAACATGCACAACCATCTAGACAAGTAAATGATCAAGAGTCAAAGAATGTTCAAAGCAAGGAGGGTCAGCCTTTAGAGAAGCAACATGCAGGGCCAAAGAAGAAAAAAGGAAAAAGAAGAAATGTTTTGCATCTAAGGGGAAGATATCTCTTCCAAAGAATGAGGGAAAGTTACAATGAAGGTGAGTCTTAGAGAAGAAGCAAATAGGCATGGCTGAGGTTATAGAAAAATAGCAGAAGGTAATCCAATCTTCAAAGGTTAAAGAAGTTCAAGCTCCTATAAAGTCCAATGTAACAATCACTTTTTCTGAAGAGTAGCTACAACCTCATATATTTGACCTTCGTCAATGAGCACTGATTTGTAAGTTTTTGAACCTAAACCTTGAAATTTCCTTTCTTAAAGAATTGATTTTTGAAGAATGGAAAGGGGCCATTAAAGTATTCTATCTAAAGCAAGAGAGAGGTATTTTTCTGGTTCTGTTTGAGTCTAAGGGGCAAAGAGATGCCATTTTTAAGGTCAAATCATGGGTCTTTTAGGGTTCTAGATTGTTTATGCAACCCTGGTATCCTAATTTTAGAGCTTAGGATTTTATTGGCAAGTTTACACCTTTTTGGATCCAGTTTACCTCTCTTCCCCTAGAATACAGAGAGCTCCATCTAATTTAAATCTTTGCAAACCAAGTTGGAATCTTCCTCAAGGATGATAGAGTCTCCTTCAAAGACCCATCTAAACCAGTTAGATTTTGTGCTCTATTAGATGCCCCCAAAAAATTACCAGAGAAAATTATTGTAAAATATAAATATGGGATGTGGACACAAGATATCCTTCTTGAAAACCCAAAATATATGTGCTACAAATGTCATCTTGCAGGTCATTCATGAGACTCCTGCTTAGAGGAAGAAATTTTAATGGACACACCTCAGAATAAAGACAAGCTGTCTATTCAGACCAAGCAGGATAACTATATTCAAAAGCAACCTTCTTCAGATTTGGTGGTAAGGAAGGAGAATTTTGCTACAAAACCGTATAGGCCAGCCTCTAATACATTCATTCATACAATATCTAAGAAGGATAGCCTCATGTAAACAATAAATTTGGGCTTACGGGGGATTTCCAATATTTCAATGGTTCTATCAGAGTTTCTTTAGAGCCTCCAATCTTTATTTTAGTATACTTCGACATTCTCTTGTACTTCTGACCGACAAATGGACTTTATAGTTAAAACTCTTATGTTTGATAAAACTTTCATGCCTCCTAAACAAAAGGAGAAAATTGACAATCTTTATCTTCAATATCATGATTCAAACCATAATGGAGACAAGATATTGGATATAGATGATGAAGAACTATCAAATCTAGATTCTTTTGATAATTTGCTATCTGAAGGCCGCCTAGAGGAACTAGCAGATAAAATGATAATTTCAGAAGGAACTAAAATGATAGAATGGATGGTAGAGGAAGTCCTTAAATAATCTTAAGATACTATCTATGTTGCTTCTGAAGCCAACTCATCACACCCTATCAATGATTTGGATAATTTTTTTGACCTTGTCAAAGAGGAGGATGTAGTAGATCTGATGTCCTCTTCGAACATTTTGATCAGACAGAGTTCTCATGTTATTTTAACTAAAGAACCTCAATCTCTACAACAAGCTAAGAAGGATAACTTATTGGAGACTTCATAATAGGGAGTGGGGAGATTTGATTATGCCCAACCATTGGGAATTTCACAACACTCAAGTACCCAACCAATTTCTAACAAAAATTGGGGAAAAAGAGGGAGAAAGTCACACATTATGAAGCTCAAAGAGGAGATAGTAGTAGGAGTTCAATCTACATTAGATAGTTCAGTGGCATTTACTACGGACAAGAGACTGAGGAGGGCATGTTTCTCTCCTTGATACCAATGAAGATCTTGTCATGGAATGTCAGGGGCATAAATGCCCCTAACAAGAGAGCTTTGATCAAGAAACAATTAGAAGCTTGTGGAGCTGATATAATAATGCCGCAGGAGATGAAAATGTTAGATGAAACTTATCAAATGATAGTGCAAAAATGGAGAAAGTGGAAGTCCTTTCATACCCCTGC
Source organism: Sequoia sempervirens (assembly GCA_007258455.2). Lineage (NCBI taxonomy): Eukaryota > Viridiplantae > Streptophyta > Pinopsida > Cupressales > Cupressaceae > Sequoia > Sequoia sempervirens. Next base: position 313,705,580 of record VDFB02058242.1, on the reverse strand, counting down.
TCAAGGAGATTCAGGTGGGATGATAGTGTTGTGGGATGCTAAACTACTTCAAATTGACTTGACAAATAATGATAAACATTGGCAACTCCTTAAAGTTTCTTAGTTTGATTTTCAATTTTGGTTATTGAATATTTATGATCCTATAGCCACAGTAGATAAGAAGCATCTTTGGGAATATTTGACAAGAAGTATGGATGGGATGAGAATGGATAAAATAAGTGTAGTAGAATATTTTAATGCTATAGCTAGCATGCAAGAGAAAAAAGGTGGAATTATCCCACCCCAAAAAGTTATTGATGATTTTGTAGATTTTATTTTAGATAATGCCCTGAATGACATTGCACCTATAAAAGGCCAATTCACATGGACAAATAGAATGGTAGGTTTCTTGTAGATAGCTGAGAGATTGGACATATTTCTTGCTTCTACAAATTGTTTTGGAAATGGTAAGACTTTGGTATTAGATATCATGCCTGTGTCTCAGTCTAATCATTTTGCAATTACCTTATCCATTGAAATATCAAGTAAGGTAAACTCTGGGGCTTCCTTTAAATTTGAAAAAATGTTGTTTCAACATTCTTTTTTCTTACCATTGCTAAACCATTGGTGAAATTTTTCTCCTCATGTTGTGGGGTCACGAATGTTTTAGTTAGCCCATAAAATAAAATATGTGAAAAAGCATATTAAATCATGGAATGTGGATGTGTTAAAAAATATCTTTGAGAAAAAGGACAAAGTCTTTAAGGAGTTATCAGATATAAATTCTATAGTAATCAGTCAAGGTCTAGATGTAGATTTATATGAAAAGCAAAAATGTTTACAAAATGAGTGGGCGAAGTTAGTAGCTAGAGAGGAAATATATCAGAAGCATAAATCTAGAGAGTTGTGGTCAAAGGAGGGGGACAAAAATACAAAGTTTTTGCATGTGTTAGCACAGATAAAAAAGTCAAAAAATTCTATTTTCAAAATTCAAGATGCTGTTTCAGGTCAATAATTGTTAAAAGAGGAGGAAATCCAACAAGACCCTATTAGACTTTTTTCATCTCTTCTGTCAGCTCCAGACAATATCAATCCACCATCTTCTAATGAGGTAGATCTCTTGTTGGATTCCATTCCAACATTGATTACTAGGGACGACAATGAAAGTATTTTGAAGCCTTTCACTTTGGATGAAGTAAGAGGAGTACTATTATCTATGCAACCTGACAAAGTGCAAGGTCTAGATGGATTTATGGCATTATTCTTCCAAAAGTGCTGGGATTTTATTGGTATTGATATTCTACTTGCTCTAGAAGAGTCTCAAAGGATGGGGATAGTTCTAAAATAGTTTAACACAACACACATTTCTTTAGTCCCTAAGGTAAAGGACCCAAAGTCCTTTGTAGAATTCAGGCCCATCTCTTTATGCAACACAATGTATAAAATTTTCACTAAAGCCATTTATTTGAGAATTCAACCACTCATCTCTAAACTTGTATCACCAAAGCAAGGTGGTTTTGTCCCTGGAAGGGAAACAAAAGAAGGTTCTATTATTTCCCATGAAGTTCTACACTTAGTTAAAACTTTCGGTATCCCTTCTTTCATTGTTAAGTTGGATATGATGAAGGTGTACGATAGAGTGTGTTGGGACTTTCTTATTCAAGTTTTAAAAAGGTTTGGCTTTAGTAATAAATGGTGTAAATGGATCCTCTCTTGTCTTTCGGGAGCTAAATTCTTTGTGATCATCAATGGAACTCCAGTTGGTTTCTTTGGCTCCTTTCAAGGAGTAAGGAAAGGTGATCCATTATCACTAGTATTGTTCATTCTAATGGAAAATGCATTAAGCAGATCTATTCAAAAGGCTCATTTGCAAGGACTTTGGTAGGTAATTTCTATACCTAATACAAATATTATAGCCACTCACTCTCTTTTTGTAGATGATACTTTACTGATGGGTAAAGCTTCTCTACAAGAAGCAAAGCAAGTCAAAATGCTATTGGATAAGTACTCCTTGGTGTCTGAGCAAAATATTAATGAAAAAAAATCAAAGGCTTATGTTTTTAATACTAAAGCAATTGTAGGAAGATAGTTGATTTCAACTTTAGGTTTTCAAAGAGTTGAGCTTCCTTGTTCATATTTGGGTATACCATTCTTCATGGGATCCAATAAGGCTTTTTTTTGGAATAAGATTTTAGAAAGAATTAGGGTGAGGATACTTGCTTGGAAAGTAAGATGGCTCACATTATCGGGTAGAATCTTATTGATTAAATTTGTGTTAGCGTCTATTACAAACTATTTCTTAGCTATTTTGCAAGCTCCCAAGGGTGTTATTATTTAAATTGAAAAGATCATTAAGGAATTTCTGTGGAAAGAAAATTTAGATGCTAAAAGGAAGATCCCTTTAGTCTCATTGGAAAATATGTGTTATGACAAATCATCTAGTGGAGTGGGTTTCCATAATTTGTTTGCAAGGAATCTAGCTCTAGGGGTGAAAATGGCTTGGGAATTGTATGCTAGGATGGATTTGAAGTGGTGTAAGGTAATGCAGAGAAAATATTTAGATAATGACAATCCTTCCAGGATATTCATTGTTTCTAATCCCCCAACAGGCTTTGTTATGTGGAATTTTTTAGTAGCTTGCAGAGATGTTATTAGCCCTTTCCTCTAATGGGAGGTTAATTCTCGAGATCATGTTCACTTTTGGAGAGACTCTTGGAATGGTTTACCCCCACTTCATTTGAATCAGGATATGCATTTAGCTGAAAATGCCCTTTCACAACTATGGGGTGTGTTTCTAAAGGATTATGCTTCTTCTTGTCATCCAATAATAGGCGTAGTTTAGTGGAAGGACTTGGAAAACACTCCTCTTCCAGATAGTCAAAATGATATTATTAGAGATATCTTGAAAAATAGAAAAGTCTATCTTTATAGGTTCCAGATAAGCTATTGTGGGCTCCTTCCAAGAATGGTTTGTACATAGTCAAACAAGGTTACAAATCTATCATTGCTCAAGCCTCTTAGTATCAGTCTCATAGAGCTTTTGTTTTTTGTTGAAATGCTGCTTAGTTGCCTAAGGTTGGTAGTTTTTCTTGGTTAGCCTTGAATAAAAGAATTCTCACAAGTGAGCGTCTAGAGAAGTTTGGTGTCACAAGGGAGTTTAGATGTGTTTTATGTAAAGAGGAAAAATGAAACTGTGGATCACCTTTTTGTTTCTTGCTCAGTGGCATATGAGGTATGGAATTTCATTATGGGAAAATTCAATATCCTTTTTCCTATGCCTAATTCTATTTGGGATCTATACACCTCCTGGCCAATTCTCCATAAGTTTTCTCTTTTTTCTTACATCTGGATAATCACTCTTGCATTGGTAATATGGTCAATTTGGTTGGAAAGAAAAAAATGTATTTTTAAAAACCAAATAGTTTCAATTGATAGAATTAAAGTGAAGTTGGAGAAGGTGATTTCAGAAGTATGCAATTCTCATGTTTCTAATTCCAATTCAGGTTCTTTGATCTATTCAAATTGGGATAACTTTATTCTAAATCATTGGAAGCATATTGAGTTGCCACTTCAAGGAGCTCTAATGCAACCAAATTAAGTTAAAGTGGATAGAAAAAAAGTGAAATGGATACCGTCTAGGCCATATTTTCTCAAAATTAATTTTGATGGGGCATCGCATGGAAACCCTAGGGTTGCAAGTGCTGGCTGTTGTATTCAAGATTCTAGGGAATTTTTGTTTGTAGCTAGAGTAGTTCATTTACAATCTTGCACAAACAATATTGTAGAGGTTCATGCTTTATTAGCAAGAATATCTTTGGAAAACTTTCTGAATATTAAAAAAATTCATGTGGAAGGAGATTCGCTTTTGATAATCAATGCCTGTAAATTGAAGAGAATATGCAATCAAAAACTAAGATATGTTCTTCAGAAAATTTGGAATTTGTTAGAATCTTTTGATGATTATTATGTCTCCCAAACATAGAGAGAGGGAAAAAAATTAGCAGATGGGCTTGCCAATTTGGTTTGTGATCAACAAGCCTCCATTAATATACAATCCACTGAGGACTTATTTGCATTTCCCCATCTTCAAGAGGTTGTTAGAATGTAGCAATGTCAATTGCTCTAAGGCCACAAGTGGGCAAAGCTTTTTAAGAGTTGGCAGGGAACTGACAATGGGATTTTTAAGAGGTGGTAGGGAATTGGCAACGAGATATGGGTGTTGCTAACAATGGGATATGGGTATTGAAATGCTTACTTCATTCCTACATGACATTCATTTGATTTGGTAGGATTAATCATCTCATGGTTAAAAGGAGTTTTGGTGTAACATATATGCTAATGATGGCGTATCTTGGTGGAGATATGATCTCTTTTATCAAGTATCCCGTAATATAAACCCAACAAGTGTAATAATGTCTCTGTCTTGTAAATCCCTTAATCTCTCACATGCCACCTCAAAGTGAAGGAATGGATATCAAGCATGTACTTAATCAACAATACCTAAAATGATTAGTTCTTTGTGTAGTGTGGAGTACCTCTCAAACTGAAAGGACATTTACCATCCACCTACTAATGCTAGCATTCATGCGAAGATTCCAAGTTGGTCATCTCATGTGTAGATATTATTTTGCCTAATGTTTTTATCTGTGTTGTAGGTACAAGTTAATTAAAGGATTAAATGCTTTGTTCTATAGCGAATTTTTCGCCATCTACTCACACGAGTTGCTATTCTTGGAGAGATCGTGCTAAAGCTTTTCCTTATGCCTTTCCTTACCATGATTAAATATGAGGTCACTTCAGTATGCAAGATTTCAAGGAGTTTATATAATAATTTTTTTCTCATTTAATTACACAACAAAGGAATTGATAGGATTTTCTAGCGTAGTCATCTCAAGCTAGGGATTTTCCAATAGAGAGAAATGGCATTCCACCCGTGGAATCTTAGAGTTTGCTTGCCTATAATACAGTGGGAACAACCCTTTGAAAACTATCTATCTCAAGAAGCTATGAAGGCCATGTTTAAAATTGATGGTGGAAGAGTTAAGGATTCTATCCGCATAGTGTTGGGGGTTGATGTTACCTATCTGAAGGTTCAAAAAATACTCTTTCCTTCCTAGGTGATTTTGATTCTCTTTTCCAATGCTATGGATTTGGTTTAGTCTTTGTCAGAAATTGAGGAATTAGCAAGAAAATATGTGAAATTACAATATATTTTGGACAAATCTATTCTTAAGGTGGTGCAAGGCTATAATATTTTCAGTGGAGACTATTACATTGGTGGCCTATTTCCCCAGGATTTTTTGTAGCAAAGACAAGGGTTCAAGGAAGTTTATGATACTATAAAGCTGGCCTTGCAATTTCACAATGATAGCATTCCTCTACGGGCTCCATGGAAGCATCGCTCTTGCATTTGCTCTATTTTGGAGGTGGATATAAGAGAGAAGTTTTATGCCTTAATTTTTTTAAGAGTGCATACTCCTCCAGTGCCAGACTCAGGTATTCATTTGGATTTGTAGCTCAGGGTTCCTTCACCAGTTTAGGATTGTCATCAAGGTTACCAAGTTTTCCATGCTCGTGCTCCAGATAGTGTTCCTCTTCTCTCTGCAAACAATGGCTCGAATCATTTCTCCTCTGCCAATGTTCAAATTTTTCATCTCATGCAGTATCTGACCTTCTCTTTGGGTCATTGAAACCTGCTTCAAAGAGATCTGCAATTGACTGAGAGGCTAAAGATTGAAGATGAAAGTTCAGTCCATGGTGATTTTATGGAAGAATAATGTGTTTTTTTTGTAGCTTTTTTATTTGAAGACTTTATGTATGAGCTGGTTAATTAGTGTTTGTATAATTGAAGTTGAATTTTGATATATTATCAGCTTCTAGGGGGGTTATAAGGGTGAGGTATAGGTGTTTAAGTAGTAGTTTCCTTTCAAAGTTGAAGCTAAATTTTGTTTTATTCCCAGCTTCGTATCATATATTCTTAGAACTGAATCTTTATACATCTATGTAACAACATATTTTATATAATATATATCTATATAGGCTCTCA
>VDFB02058242.1:313646016-313699455 GCA_007258455.2 Sequoia sempervirens | reverse complement strand
TATAAGATATATAATATAAAGTATACATAATATATATAGTATATTATTTATATAATATATACTATTGGTTTTAATTATTATTTATATAATATATACTATTGGTAATATATAGTCTTTTACTAATAATACATAATATTGGTTTTAATTATTATTTGGTTTATAAAAATCAAACTCAAATAGATATCCGTTACTTATTGTATATGATTTGAAGATGACCCTATGCATACATATTATTAGGTTGGTATGAAACTAAAAATAATGGATATCTATCTATAATGAATATCCATTATTTATTGTATAAGATTTGAAGCTTCCCCTATGCATACTATAACACAGGAAAATTCATAGATTAGCAATACATGCATAATTTAAACTAAACCTACACTAACAATAAAGAACAAAGGAATATAAAGCATAAACAAAATAATGATCTCACCAAACCCCTTATGCATTCCATAGATCACCTTCATTGCACTTCTCCATTTCGTCGTTGTATGATATTTTCCCTCAAATTTCTCTAAGTGTGCAACTATAGCCTCACGATAGTGTTAATAGAAAAAAATTGAAGATTAAGAAAGTTCCTTCCAAAACTCATAATATTTCAGGAGTAATAATGATGAAGGTAAATCCAATTTATAGAAAATTAATTTTGGAATGACAGGCTTAGATTGAATGATAAATCGATGATTAAGATTCAAAGATGTGACATGCAATAGGATTAGTGTAAGAATTAGTGCGAGTCATAAAGCATAAAAGGTGGGGATTAAATTAAATAATAATTTAATCTTTAGTGGAAACTGGTCAAGACACAAGAGAATAAAGGTTGCATGTAAAGATAAAGATTGAAATGGATAGAAGATGAGAATAAATTAATTAAATAATTAAAATTATTTAATTAATAAAGGTTTGCACATAGAATATAAGAATAAATCTAGATAATGGACTAATTAACATAGAAAGTCTATTTGTTAAAGATAATCAGATCTTAAATCACGAAATAACTGAATGATCAATTTAGATCTAGACATAATTGATAAATGACTAATTAGATAACAAAGATATTATCTAATTATAGAGGAATATGCTAAGAATAAATCTTTTTATGAATTAAATAATGATTTAATTCAACATTCAAGATTTTAGGATTAAATTAAATAAATAAAGATTTATTTAATTAAATGGAGAAAAGGCTAAAGAATAATTAAATAATTAAAGCTATTTAATTAATAAAGGAAAAATGACCTTAGAAAATAATTAAACAATTAACATTATTTGATTATGAAAATGAAGATTAGAATTATGATGAAAATTAGAGTCGTAGGCCTAGGACAATTTTTTAGTATCTACAATTTTCCGCTTTTTGACATAATGTCATTTTGGTGTTTGTGTTGAAGAATAATAAATAACATGCCCTAGTTGTGCCCCAATGTGAAATAGGTAAGGGTATGCCCCCTCGGGAAAAATCACAAATTTTTGAAAAATTCAGAAAAATTTGGAAATTGTCCCAATTAGGTAATTGGATAGCCAGAAGTTCAATGATGGTGACATAAATCAGTTTCGGTGTAATTTGGTTTGTGAAATGATCGTTGGAATTCTGTAAATAGTGTGGCTAGTATAGAAGCTTTGAAAGAAAACCCTAAAAAAACCTAGGAATAAATAGGATTTGGGTGAAAAATGAATTCATTTGCACCCTTCAAGTTTGAAAAACCTTTGATTTTCTCTTGAGCCATCCAGCAAAATGTCACCCATTTTGTACACCGAGCATCATGGATATCATGTCAGGAATTTCCAATAGCCAGTTGATGTAGGACCCCCAATATGTACCCCAAAAATTACTTTTAAAATTTGAATTTTTATGCATTTTTAGGATGTTAAATTTTAATTTTCAAATCCATCATTTCTCCATCAACGCAAATGCATTCATATGTGACACATTTGCTTGTGATATAACACATTTGTGCACACACGTTAGGCTCTACTTTTAGTTTAATTTAAATCAACACATTTTTTTAGGTTTGCATCACATTTGTGATAGCGAGTCGCATTTGATAGGTAAAATGATACACTTGTTGTACTACACTGCATTTGATATTTTTGTTACGCATATGCACAATTAGTCGCATTTTAAAAATGGTATGACACATATGTAGTTTTGTGATGCATTTTCCAGATGAAATGACACATTTGAGTTTATGCAATGCATTTGCAATGTTATATGACACATGTGAACTATGCACAACATTTGTCAATAAAACGACACATTTTCCTATCAATTTTTTTGAAATTTTATGGTGTAAAAATTAGCTTCGTGTTTCTAACACAAGGTATTTTTTAATGCATTTGTAGGTTGTTTTGGATCTGATATACACTTGGGAGTCGAGGCCGATGACATACGAGTTGTAGGACTAGTTGCGGAGTGTAGAGAAATAGATGATATGGAATCTTGGATTACATCATGTGACATTTATGCCCATCATTTGGGAAAATGAATGGATGCTTACTGCAATTTGTGAGCAATGGCACTCAAAGACTTCCTCTTTTCATTTTCCTAGAGGAGAGGTGACCGTTACATTAGAGGATGTCTATAGGATACTTTAGTTACCGATTAGGGGTGAGAGGGTCTATTATGATACCCAAAGGGGTTACAACAAGATCACTCATTATTATGAGCATGAGGATGCTAGACAACTCAGTATCGAGCATTATGAGATCATATGGCACGTACTGGAAGATAGATATGAGAAAATGTATTGTTTGTTATGTACTCTAATTGGTGGGATTGTATTCATAGATCATCGAGGGCATGGGTTTGCTATGGGTTGGGGGGAGATGTTTGTAGGGATGTTGGAGAGGTAGGTTGTATATGCATGGGGCCCTTGTCTACTTGCGATGTTATACTTCCACTTGCATGACATAGCTTATAGGGAGGCATAGTCCATGAGCTGTGGGACCATGTTATTGATGATATGGGCATGGAATCACATTGTTGTTTTCCACCCACCGATCGTATATGAGCTTGATGATCAATCTCTCTATGTATTTTGATATGTCGGGACTATCACATAGACTCATGTTGGAGACACAAGATACTAGAGGTATGCAATTGATACCCTTGTTTAGTTTATATTGAGACCATACATGGACTATGCACAATGGTGGAATGAGCATCAAAACTTACCTTTCTATCGACAGACATGATATTTGATCAAGAGGACTATTTCGAGAGTACATATCATTGAGAGACACCTACTAGACATAGTGCTCCTACAGTTTGGTGAGGTTCAAGATGTGTTAGGGGGCCGAGCTGAGTTTTCCCAAACTTTGAGGGAGGTTCCTCTATGGGGGCCCCAGATTGTTGTAGCGATAGCAGAGGTAGATATAGATGCACTACAACTAGTACAGTGGGGGTTGAGGGGTGGAGCTACAGATGCCAGGATGACAGTAGAGTATGATGCATGGTGGGCACAACATAGGCATGTGCCATATAGAGATCCTGATCAGTCAACACCTGTAGAGCATCGAGGGACAAACCCATGAGGTTGTCATGGTGGAAAAGGAGGTGGTAGAGGAGGAGGTGGGAAGGGTGGTTGATGGGGTCGATGAGGCAGTAGAGGCTGAGGCAGAGATTTGTCACCCATCCATGAGGGTGAGAGGGAGGGAGAGGACATTGCTATGTTGGAGGTGGGTGGAGGTGTGGAGGTCATTATTGAGGAGGCTATTGGGGAGGAGGATGTTAGGGAGGAGGCCATCGAAGAGGAGGCTGTTGGAGATGATGAGGCCATGGGTGAGGAGGTTGAGTTGGATATCCTTGATCTATTATGGGTAGGATATCAGGATGTAGATGATGATCCCAAGGAGGAGATGGGGGATCAGGAGAGAGAGCTCTGAGACTGGATTGTTGAGGAGTGTGATGTTGATGAGGGGGAGAGGTCATGGTGGGAGGAGAAGGGTCCCATAGATCAATGACTGGTCAATTTGCAAGCCAAGATAGAAGCCTTGGAGGAGTGGACTATAGTTGTGACAACAGAGAGAGATGAGATAAAGATGGAGAGGGATAGCACCTAGTTGGAGAGATATCAGGTGGTGGCATGGAGGTAAGAGATAGAGTAGAGTTTTATGGAGTTTACAACTCTTTGCACTAGACCAGGTGCATCTATGGCTTAAGAGTTGGTCAAGGCTAGTGATAGGGAGAGATATTATAGAGATTTGTATGAGCAGGAGGTACCTCCTAAGAGACAGGCTCCTAGTGCTTCTCAGGTGCTTAGTAGCAGATCATAGAGTAGGTCATCCCATAGTAGATCCCAGAGTACTAGTGCTTTCCTAGGACCTCACATGTTAGAACCTTATGATATGCCGCCTTCCGTACAATGATCATCAACACCTCCCCGTTAGTCACCTCCTCATTCTCTGCATTAGAGTAATGGGAGTTCAGACTAGGGACATGTTATATATCTGTAGACATTGTATTTTTGATTATAGAGCATGCGAGCTCCATTTTGGGAGATATATTATGAAATTGTACTGACACTTTTTTAAGCGATATATATATATATATATATAATTTTTTTGGCAATGATTATATAATATGCAGTTCTTTATATGATTACGTAGTCTTTTATATGATATGTAGTCTTTTATTTATGCATGTGTTATGGATGCCAATGTTTACTTTATGATTTAATGCATCCTATGATGTTATGTTGATTCTATATGATGATGTATGCATTTAATTTTATGGAATTATGGATGTCATGTATGAATTCTATGCTTATGACTATGAGATGCAAAGCGATTTATTTTTTGACAATGCCATGTACATGTAATTTAATATGTTTTGTAGTTTATGATGATGAATGCATGTTATGCCATGGATTCCTAGATGCGATGGATGTCTATATCTTTTTGTTTTCAAATGAAAAATATATGTATGATTTAATATGTACCTATCTATGGAGATGTCTAAATGATGTTTATAACATGAATGGATATGCAAGATGCTTTATTTATATATTTATTTTTGTTTGTCACAGGACTCCATCATAATGCAAGAAAAAAAGAAATTTTAGTGCGAAAGATCTAGATGTTAGTGTTAGCAATATTCAATATTTTTTTGAAACATAATAGGCATTGCATTAAATCATCATTGGGAATTAAATGATACAAATGGACAACAAACACCATTATATAAGATAGACCAAGGTGTGCAAGGTCATCCACCTACTAAAATAGACAATCACAGACAAGGAATGCCATAACTCATACTAAGGAAAAAGTTTCCCCAGTCTTTATGTCAAGACAAACGACATACAACAAACAAATAAAAGATGAGTCATGAGACATCATTGCTCCTCTAAATCCTTCAATATGGGACATCCTTGAGGAAGCTAGTAATATAACTCAAAGATAAATCCAAAAGACAATTGACAAACAACAGTCAAAGAAAAAGAGTCCTGATACATCCTTGCTTCTCTAAATCCTTCATGGGACATCCTCGAGAAAGCTAGTAATCAGACTCAAAGGAAAAGCCAAATGAGAAGATAAGACAAAACAAGCCACAATGTCAACAACCGGTAAGAATATTTTCTAGAATTTGATCATGTTTGTTGTTTAATTGTCTATGGGATTGATAAGATGATTGTTTGATAAAGCCTAGTTTTAGGAATGACACATACTATATAAGATGTTGAGTCTGGTTTCAATCATGTGACTATTTGTATAAGGCAATGATAAAGCTTGATTTCAGAAAGACACATACCGTATAAGACATTGATTCTAGTTTTGATCATGTGACCACCTGTATAAGGCAATGATGATTTTTTGACTAAATGATCATTTTTGTTTTTAGGAAGGACACATCTTGTATAAGTCATAGGTTGATTTTTTTTGTTATTGCTTTGGAAATTTGTTTGTTTGACTTGATGACCTTGTTGACTTGTTTGTCTTGTTGATGCATGAGTTGTCTTATTGTTTTGACAATTGTTTGTGTTTGATGATAATGTCTGACTTATTTTGACTGACACAACAAACCCTAAAGGACTGACCTAGTGTGGCCTCGAGGGCTCATCAATTGATGGCATTTCCTACGTTATACATGTAGAGACCTCGTAGTTCGACTAGACTTTGACTGATAAGACTGGCTAAACATAATTTGATTTATTTGAAGATATCTGACGTGTGTGATAGTGAATGTGATGAACCCTAATGGACTGACCTAGTGGGGCCTCACAGGCTCATCGATTGATGGCCTTGCCTATGTTATACATGCAAAGACCTTGTAGTTTGACACAACCATTGACTTTGTTTTATTTACAAATAACTAAGTCATGATTTTATATAGACAAACCTAAAAAGATTAAACTAATGCATAGGGGGCACATTGACAAATGGACTTGCCTACATCTAGTCGTAGAGGCAACATAGTTCAACAATGAAAAAGATTGATTGGTGTGACTGAATTTGACTATGTTTTTGGATTTTTGGCATGTTTTGATTTTTTTGTCTTTTTGAAGTTTTTTTATGTTTTTTTTTTTTCGATATTTTGTGATGTTTTTTGGATTTTTTCGATGGTTTTATGCCCTTAGAACAACCATTTTAAGAACTAAATGACCTAAGTCAATTGCCTGCCCCTAGTTGGGTATAAGACTAATTTATTATGAATAAGATGAAATGGGGATACAAAGTGTGCTTGATGTCAATCATTCCAAGTTATGGAAAGGACAACCATTTACTATGGGTGAGATGAAAAGGATAAACGATAAGGTGTGTGGATAAGAAAGATAGGTGATATGACAAAGAAGTTAGATTAGAATGATGGTAGACAAATAAGTACAGTCAACTACACATGACACCTATTCACCAAGTTTTCACCATGGTACTCATCCAAAGCACCACTGAAGTGGTTTTCACTATTGGACGACTTATTTCTCTTTAGTATTTTCTTTATTTTTCAATTTTTTTGATGTTACCAAGACACTTGTTTTCTGGGTTTTCCCCTAGGTAACGATTTTTTTGATTTTTGTATTTTTTTTGTATTTTTGATAATTAAGACGGGGCTCTCAAAAGATATGTGTAGAACTTCTTCAGATGAAGGTTGTTGATTAATGCTAATAGTGGTTCATATTCAAGGGTAGAGAGTTGGTATGCTCTTGATCCAAAGGATTCTATGAAAATGCAGGGTTCTAACTAATTTGGTTCAAACTTTCCCAGTTTTTCTCTTTCTACTTAATTCTTTGGATTTTCCATTAAGACTAGGTCAACAATGTCAAAATGTCGATTCAAGACTTTCTTGTTGTAGCTACGATGAAGACTGTTTTGATATGCTTGAAGATGGTCTAGTTCCTTTTTCCTTCGTTCGTTCAGGAACTTTAGCTCATGTAGTCTTGACACACATTACTCTTCATCATCGATATTCCCTTTCAAATATACCCTTAGGGAAGGAATCTAGACCTCAATAGGCAAGATGGCGTCAAAACCGAATATGAAGGAATATGAAGTGGCACCAGTGGGAGTGTAAATGCTTGTGCGGTAAGCCTATAGGGTAGGGTTGAGTTGTAAATCCCAATCATGACCAACATCATTGATAGTATTTTTAAGGATTATGAGGATTTTTTTGTTCGATGCCACCTCAGCTTGGCTGTTACCCTATGGGTAATATGGAGTGGAAAAGTGGTGCTGGATATGGAATTATTCACAAAGGTGACATACTTCTTGGTTTTTAAATGAATGACCATTATTCGTGATTATGGATTGAGGAACACCATATTGACAAATGATATAGTTAAGGATGAACTTAGAAATCTGTGTGCCAGTAATGTAGGTCATAGGAATGGCTTCAATCCACTTGGTAAAATATTCAATCACAGTAATGATGAATTTATGACCATTGGAGGATGTAGGATCTATCTTACTGATGAGATCAAAATCCCATTGGGAAAAGGGCCATGGTGACGTTATTGGATGGAGCTCCTATGCTTGTGTGTGTATCAAGTCTCTGTGAATCTAGCACTGTCAACATTTCTTGACAAAGACATATGAGTCCTTTTCCATCATAGGCCAATAATAGCCCAATCTCATAATCTTCCTAGCTAAGGTGGGACCGCTAGAGTGGGATCTACATATACCCTCATATAACCCACACTAGGCCACTTGTGCTTCTTCTATATTGAGACATATCAATAGGGTATTGTCAAAGGCACGTCTATAAAGGGTATCTCCGATGATGGTATACTTAGTTGAATTACAGATAAATGTCCTATGTTGGTTGTTTGAGAGGTCAAGGGGTAGGATTTGGGCATGGAGGTAGTCATATATATCTTTGTACTATGGGGAATTGGGACCAACAAATTCACACACCATCTTCAAATTTGGGATGTCAAAGGCAGGGACCAAAAGCTGTTCTACCAAAAACTTGAATTTAGGCATGTTGCTAGGTATGTCCAAGAGTGAACCAATGGTTGCCATGGTGTTTTTTTTTGTGTTATGAATCTAGGGTACTTGATGAAATATGATGTTTTCAAAATATTGTTTGAAACTATCTGCCATCTACTTGTATGGGGTGAGCTTTTCGTCTTTGGTTTCATAGTCATCATTAACCTGTCAGACTACCAACTGAGATTCACCATAAACTAGTAGATGCTTAATCTTCCATTTGATTGCCATTCGTAATCCTGTTACAAGAGCCTCATATTCTATTTTATTATTGGTACATGGAAAATAAATTCTAAATGACTTAGGAATAGTGTCGCCTTGTGGTGTGATAAACAATATGCCAGCCTCTGAACCATGATTTGTGTGGGACCCATCAAAGTATAACTTCCATGTACTTCCTATGTCAAGAGTGAAGATGAACTCATCAAAAAAATTTGAAACTAGAGGATGATCTACCTTAATCTGTGCATCTTCTATCTAGTTAGCAATAAATTGTCCTTTTATAGATTTTCTTTCTACACACTGGATATCGTATTCACTGAGTACCATTACCCATTTAGCTAGTCATCTTGTTAATGCTACTTTACTAAGGAGATACTTCAAAGGATCTATCTTTGTGACCAACATTGTTTGGTGGTTTAACATGTAGTGCCTAAGTTTTTTAGTAGAAAATACTACTGCTAGACAAGCATGTTCTATGGTATTGTAATTTAGCTCATAACCTACCAAAGTGTAGCTGATATAGTATACTTCCCTTTCATGACCCTCATTGTCAGTATTTGCAAGTAAGGCTCCTAGCGCTAATGTGGTTACTGAAATGTAGAGGTTCAAAGGTCATCCATTAGTAGGTGGCATTAACATTGGTGGTGTGAGTAGGTAATCCTTGATCTAATGAAAAGATTCTTGGCATTTACCTATCCATACAAACGGTACCCCTTTTTTGAGTAGATGTTGGAAGGGATGTGTTTTATTTGCTAACTACACTATGAATCATCTAATAGATTGCAGTTTCCCTTGTAATGTCCATAGTTGACATATATTGGTCAGTGAAGGAATGTCCATTATAACTTTCACTTTTGTGGGTTCCACTTCAATGCCGTGTCTAGAAATGATGTATCCTAGAAGTTTTCCTGACTGCATGCCAAATACACATTTTTTTGTATTTAGCCTGACTTTGTATTCTTTTAGTCTTTGAAAAATATTATCTAGGACCTATAAATGATCAACCCTTGTCAATGATTTAGCTATCAAATCACCCACATAATCTTCCATGACAGTGTGTATGAGGTCATGGAAAATAGTTGTCATGGCACGCTGATATGTTGCTCCGACATTTTTAAGTCCAAAGGGCATGATGTTCCAACAATAAATTCCCCATGGATGAGTGAAATCTATTTTATGTTGGTCTTTAGGTGAGATTATGATTTGATTAAATCCTGAGAAACCATCCATAAGGGATAACATTTCATATCCTGTTGTTAGGTCCACAATCATGTAAATATTTGGTAGAGGAAAGTCATCTTTAGGACATGCTTTGTTTATATCTTAGAATTTTGTATAGATGTGGATGCCCCCTATTGGTTTTGTCACTGGTACAAGAATGGAAATCCATTTTGCATAGTCAATTGATCTGAAAAAACCTACATCCAACAGTTTCTTTAATTCAACCTTGACTAATAAAGTAATTTGCGGGTGCATTTTCTTTAATTTTTCCTTCACGGGTTTAGCACCTGGTTGTAATGGGAAATGATGTAATACCAGGTTAGGATCTAGTCTAGGAATGTTGGCATATGACCATGCAAAGTTGATTTTTCTTTTTGTGAAGAAGTTACAAAATTTAGGTTGCTCTGTTTCTATCAAAGATGTTGTAAAATAGATTAACCGAGGATTATCTTCAGTGCCTATGTTGATCTCTATAGATTCCTCAACCATCATTGGTGACTTTTCTTGAGGAATAGGGAGAATGTTCAACCCTCCATCCTTGGGTGCCTTTGAGAGGTTTTCACCCTTGGAAGTATCTTTATTTTTGACTTTTTCATCGTCCAAAGGCATCTTTCAGTTTTCACCTAGGGACTCATGCTTTTTATATTTTTCATTGTTCTTATTTTTGTGACTGGAGGGGTGAACAGACTCCCCAAAATAAGCCATGTTATCCAAGTCCATGGTAAATCTATCCTTATGGTTACCACTAGGTATGCCTTCTCGCAGTCCCATGAACTCATCTATTGCTTCATCATTCTCAAAAACATCTAAGATAGGGCTATCTTGTTGATCCAAATTGATAAGCTAGGGATATACTAAGGGAATGTCATCATCGGAAGTATGAAAGTTCAAAGGAGTCAAGGTAAAGGCTGAGTTTTTGACATAGTCACAAAAGTTTCTTGCCAAATCCTCCTTACTCTTTTTCTTGTGAATATGTAGATTTTGAGATGGGCCCATTGTCAAGGTTTGGTTATTAGAAGTGGATTTGTCAGGTTCCCAAGATGCAGGATCAAGGGATTCCCAAAATTAATGTTTGAGCCAATCCTCTTTTATCAAAGACATTTGTTGATAGGAATTCAATGGATTTTGTGAGCATTTAAGCATTTTATCAAGTTTCCCAAATAGTTTATTGAGGTCCATGACAGAGGTGAAGGAGAGGGAATCCCACTTATATTCACTAGAGTTAGGGGAATTGCAATAACATTGGTCAGATGGCTCATTGTATGTCTCAATGACTTTGGAAGCACTTACTTCCTCTTGTAAAGGCAATGCAGTAGTAGAAACACCAATGTGGAGCAACTGAAACCCAAGCCCTAGGACTTTCAACCATTTACAGACAATGATAGGTTTAGTTCTCTGATTTTGATGTAATCCTAACTCGCTATGTCCATTATATCCTTTGTCTTGCATTATCTTTAAAATTTTTCCATATTGATCAATGGGTATCTGAGTAGGTGGAGGAGGTTCTTTATTGTATTCCTTATATAACAAAGAGGTTATATCTTCTTCACTTATAGCTTCTTTAATTAGTTCCCCCCATTTTGTGAAAGTCATTGTGGGAGGGATGTGTATGGTGACCACAAATTGTCTCCTATCTGCTGTTGGTAAATTGTATGATTTGGGAGGAGCCAAATGGATGACACAATAAGATGCTTTCATATGATACTCTCCACAACCCTTATCTTGGATCTCAAACTTAGGAGTGGAAGGTAGTGATTAGGAAGTAGATGTTTTGGAAAGAGTTAATGGATCGATATATTGGAATGAGTTGGATGATGAAGCTTCCTAGTTTACAGGCACCTATCATTGGGGTATCCCTCATAGGTTAGTGCAATACTAGAAAGGATTAGGATCACAATCTATTATGATCTCAGTGCCATTGTATGGGAATTTGAGGCATTGATGTAAGTGGAAGGGATGAACTTCATAGCATGTATCCATTGTCTGCTGAGTAAAATGTTATATGGGAGGATGAGATCCAAAACTTGGAAATTGGTATCAATAATCACTTGACCAATTCTGATGGGGGGCATTACAACTCCTTTAGATGATCATTCTTCATCATTATATGCCTTAATGACAATGCTCTTAGTAGTGTCCACACATGAATCTGAGAAGCCTAATGCCTTAACCAATTTCAAGGTGAAAAGATTCAACTTTGATCCTCCACCTACCAAGACTCGCCTAACTTCTGTTTTATGAGCAAGAACTTCGAGGTGCAATGGGTCATTGTGGTTTTTCTTCTTAGTTGTGAAATATTTTTTAGAGAAGGTAGCATGATGAGAGTTGGTTAAGTAGCCTACCATCTCTTGGGACATCAAGGTTGTTGGGGAAAGTTGTGCTTTGCAAAGCTTTGTCTAGAATAGCTCAGTGATTGGGTGATATACTCAATAATTCCAAGATAGAAATTTGCGCTAGGGTCTTCCCCAATTCGTCAAGTAAATTATACTGAGGCTTGGAGGACTTTGGTTGTTGCTATGATGGAGGGCCTTGGATGGTTAAATCTTGGTTTGGCGAGTAATTCCAACACATTCAAGAGTTTTCTTTATGGTAATAGTGTTGATATGGTCATCGACAACTCAAATGTGATTCATGATTGGGCCGTGGTTATAATCATACTTGAAATTAGCATAGTTGGCTGAATTATTGGTCTTATTTCCCAAACTAGAGGCTTTTCCCTTTTCATGGTCATGTAATGGATCAGTAAAAACCTTGTGATCATTGTTTGAGGATGGCTATTTCTATCCATTAACATCCATAGTTTTGTTCTCCACAAGATCCTGTATAATGTTCTTCAATTGTGAAAATTTTGTAGACTATGTCCCTTAGTTCAGTGGAAATCACAAAAAGCATTGTCATCCCACTAAAAAGGTTTGAATTTTCCCAGATCATATTGTCTTGGCTCTTGAAGTAGTATGAGGTTGTGTTGTAGTAGTTGTTTAAAGACTGATTCAATTGGTTCCGCTAGGGGAGTGAATTCGCATTTCAAAAACCTCCTTTGTGGTCATGGTTGTTTAGTGTTTTGGACAACATTGGAAGTTTGATCGATGTTGTTGATTGTGTTGTTAGAGGGATTTTTTCCCCTAGGTATAATGATTGGTCCTCCTTGTAGGGTTTTAGCATCAACAATCCCATCATTGGTTATGTTTTTGTTTCGAGACCAAAATTTGTTCCTGTCATTGGGGATGTTTTAAACATTTGGGTTTCTACTTGACATCTTAATTTCACCTTTGTCAATGAGAGCCTTTTCAATTATGATACCCTTTTCTACTAGTTCCACAAAATAAGTGCAACAGTGTACTCTTAGGTCACTTCTCAATTTTGAATTGAGGTTTTCTAGGAATATGGTGACCTTTTGCTTTTTAGGTATTTCAATAGGGCATTGACTAGCTAGACTCCTCCATCTTTGGAAGAAGTTGATAAAGTTTTCTCCTTCATCCTACATGCTGTGATATAAGGATGCTATTATGATTTCATTGTCAATGTTAAAGGCGAAATGTTCAATAATTTTTTTATCAAGTTCACCCCATGACCTTATGCCATATGGAAGTTGAGAAAACCATTCAAGTGCTATTCCAACAAGGCTTCATGGAAAAAGTCTCATGAGATATGTGGGGTCATATGCAACATCTATGCACATTGTGGAAAATTCCCTTATATGTTCAATAGGATTACGCTTCCCATTATACTTAGGAAAGTTTGGTGTAACATACCCATGTGGGATGGGTCTTATGTATAGAGCTTTTTCAAAGGGAAATGGACATAAGTCTTTTGTTGAAAAAGTATTTTTTGTAGACATCACCATGTTGTCCATTTATTATTGAAGAGATTTCATTTGTGTTTGTGGAACATCCACTTGTGTCAATGGAATGTTGGTTGCATTGTTGGGGTCTATGTAAGTATTTTAAAACCCAATATTTTGCAATGGATTTTGGTTCAGAGTAGGAATGAAGGGTGGATTTTGATTGGGAACGTGAATGTTTTGTGAAGGATTGGGATGGTTCCCAAATTGTATTTGAGGTATGTGTACTATTTGTGAGACCCCTATCTATGGTATGACACTAGTGATGTTGATGCTTGGTATAGCAGTTTCCATGTTTGTGCCAAATTTAGGCCTTTTGTTTCAAATATTGGTGTCTAAGGGATTTGATGATGATGCCCCTATGGTAAAATTTAGGCCTTGTGTCATGATTGATGTACCAAATGGTGATGTGTGTACTATTGTGGCACTCTTTTTAGGTACCCCAAATGGTACATAGCTACAATTACTTGAGGGATAGAGACACTAGATGTCATCGTGTTTTTCCCTTGGGTAGATAAAGTTTGCAATGTGTGAATGTAAAATCCAACAGGTAATGTGGTACCTTTTACTAATAGTTTTGCTAAGTATCATTGAGGATCTTGTGCCAAGTATTCATCTACAAAAGAGTCAAACTCTGGGTCTTATGTAACAACATCTAAATCTTAAACTACAATGTGTTGTTGTTGGTCTCTAGTGACGAATTTGTCCAATAAAGTTTTCTGAGGTCTCGAGTTCCTTGATGGGGGGTTTGAAAATGGATTGATAAAGTCTTGTGGATAAACCATTTCTCTTTGTTTCCTTTTGGACCTTGTTTCGACCATGTAAGATATGCTCAAAATGCGAATGATGCAGAACTATGTTTATGAATAATATGATTTTAGTCTATGTTTTTTGTATTTTCTTGGATATAAGGAATGAATGCTAATGTAAGTATTTTTTTGGTCCTTTTTTTGGAAAATAAAGAAAGTCTAAAATGATGGTGTCCTAAAATGATTGTGTCTAAGTACATGCAAAAGTGTAGGCAAGCTTTTAAAGGTAATCAATTTTGGAGGATTTGAAAATAGGTTACTAACCATCTAAAGTTTAACTAATGATTCAATTTAGTTTGTCAAGGGACCTTTTGTGAGACTAAGATCAAGAGATAAGTGAGTTTCCAAACTAGACTGATGAGTTGGAAAGATTCACCAAGATGACAAAAGATATGTGTGACAAGTATGTAGGTTCAATGACAATTTTCGTTGAAGCAAGGGTTTATCCAAAGTATGTAAAGTTGGCCTATTCTAAAATCTACAAAGGTGATTGTCCTAAAAGTTTGATTGATTTGAAGGTAACTAGGACTCCTAAAATGTAACTAAGGTATACGACTAGTATGTCTATCACTCTGGCTAAATGATACTAAAAGATGCAATCGTGAAAAGTATGAGAAAATATTTCTAGTTTCTGTTCAGAGATTGCTATGAAAGGATAATAGGAGATTAGTTTTGACTATTTGACCTCAGACTGTGACAGTGAATTTTTTTTTTTGGTAATCAGGAAGTTACGGTTCAGGTTGATAGATGTGTCACAAAAATTAACAGATGCAGTTTTTAGTGTCATATGTGGTTTATTGGTAAACTATGTCTGAAGTCTGTGACAGGTAGATGCATTATTCTAGACTACAAATGCAACTCATCAGATCAGATGCATCACAGAGGTTTTCAGATGTAGTTTTTATTCTAATAGAATAGTAGATACAAGTTTGACACTTGTGACTCAGAATAACAGATGTGGTTCTTTGGTTAACAGATGCGACTCAATATGATAGACATAGGTTTCTAGTTATAGATGCGACTTAGTGTGACAAATGCATGTTTTTGGTTAGAAAATGTGACTCAGTATAGCATATGCGTGTTTCTAGTTAACATATGCGACTCAATATAATAGATGCAATTTTCTATGGTAGATGCAGTTTATTGTAAATTTCTAGGTTTGACTCAGTCTGATTTTGATGAAATTTTGGCAAATAGAAGATAATTTGAAAACACTTTATTTTTGTTTGACTTTGACATGAAAACGTTTAAATACAAATAGGTAAGTATAATTCCTATGGCTAGCAAGGATAATATTTGCTAAGTTCCCACTTGGATTTCTCTAGCTGTGCTTATTCAGAGTGGATGATTAGAAGCTTGACTACACTGTCTCCCCTCCATGACACTCACTTCTAGGTTAGCAAATCTTTGAGTTCTCATGAATCTCCCATGAAAAACTCTTCATCTCTACTAAGAACCACAAGTATGTGGGATGACTTTAGAGGTCTGACCTCGTGCACCAGCAACTAGAAGGATTTTGTTAAATCTAAAAAATAATTAGCTTTTAATAAGGGCACCTATTTAGGTGGTTGTGCATGAGGAAAGATTAACTTGTCTACATAACAAATCTGTGCATGTAATTCTAAGTTTTCTATTAGCATTCACATTTGTATATTGGTCAGGAGTAGCTTGGCTTTAGCTTCATTGCCAGTTTGAGTTGCCTTGGGGTGAGTACTTTTTCCCACCAAGGAAGGCCCAGTTCTAGAGTCAATAATAAATTCTCTTACACCCAGGATCACACAAGTGTGCAAGGGGAAAGGATATTTTCATTATTGAATCAGGTTTTAATCTAATAAAATGTCCAAACGCACCAAACACAAAGAACAATGATTCATTTTAAGCACCAAATGCGATATTATCTAATCTAATTAGACAATCTATTTCAAAATCAATCTTCGACAAGCGTCCTACAAGACCACACATTAGAAGTTTGAATTTTTTTCTTCGTCAATTGTCCTGCAAACACAGTTTGTATATTTGTCTTCTACGAATCATCCTACAAACACTATATTAGCTGCACAAGATCACATGCTGTAAACTTGGAATTAGTCATAATGAAAAATTGCAATGATTAAAATGAAAATTCAAAATCTTAGATATCAGAAAATTATTATGTTTTTACCAGCTAAATGCATCACAATAATCCACATATGTGTCACGCAAAGTTAGATCAGATGCATTAAAGGAAACCATAGATGCATTGCGAGTAGTCAAATGTGTCATTTTATTCTTCATATGCGGTTTGCAAGGTCAAATGCATTGTTATGTGCCTCAAACACTCAAACTGTACATGTACTTACACAAAAAAAAAATCTATAGATTTTTCTGAAGACCGTGTCTTCACATCAGGTTCACCAAATGTAACACAAGAAAATTCACATATTAGAAATACATGCATAATTTAAACTAACCCTATGCTAACAATAAAGAACAAAGGAATATAAAGTATATACAAAAGAATGATCTCACTGAACCCCTTATGCATTCCATGGATCACCTTCATTGCACTTCTCCATTTCGCCGTTGTATGATTTTTTGCCCTCAGATTTTTTTTAAGTGGGCAAGTATAGCCTCATGACAGTGTTAATAGAAAAACATCAAAGATTAAGAAAGTTGCTTCCAAAACTCATAAGATTTTGGGAGGAGAAATAATGATGAAGGTAAAGCCAATTTATAGAAAATTGATTTTTAGATGACAGGCTTAGATTGAAAGATAAATCGATGATTAAGATTCAAAGATATGACATGCAATAGGATTAGTGTGAGTGATAAAGCATAAAAGGTGGGGATTAAATTAAATAATAATTTAATCTTTAGTGGAAACTGGTAGAGATGCAAAAGAGTAAAGGTTGCATGTAAAGATAAAGATTGAATTGGATAGAAGATGATAATAAATTAATTAAATAATTAAAGTTATTTAATTAATAAAGGTTTGCACAAATAAGATAAGAATAAATCTAGATAATAGACTGATTAATACATAAAGTCTATTTGTTAAAGATAATGGGATCTTAAATCACCAGATAACTGAATGATCAATTTAGATCTAGACATAAGTGATAAATGACTAATTAGATAACAAAGAGATTATCTAATTATAGAGGAATATGCTAAGAATAAATCTTTTTATGAATTAAATAATGATTTAATTCAACATTCAAGATTTTAGGATTAAATTAAATAAATAAAGATTTATTTAATTAAATGGAGAAAAGGCTAATGAATAATTAAATAATTAAAAATCATTTTTTAATAGAAGATAAATTTAATTAGCGACATAATTAAATAAATAATATTTATTTAATTAATCAAGGAAGAATAAAGGTAAGAATGATTAATAAAATAATTAAAGTTATTTAATTAATAGAGGACAAATGACCTTAGAAAATAATTAAACAATTAACATTATTTAATTATGAAAATAAAAATTAGAACTATGATGAAAATTAGAGTCGTAGACCTAGGACAATTTTCAGTGTCTACACATACTTATTAATATATAATATAATTTATATATACTATATACTATATAATATATACCTTAATAATAATATCAATATATAATATATTATATAAATATTTATAATATATTAATTTAATATATTAATATATAATAAATATATTATAGAGGGGTTTGGGAGGGATATAGGGAGATAGCGATGAGAGAGAGAGAGAGAGAGAGAGAGAGAGAGAGTGAGAGAGTGGGAGAGACCAAAGATAGAGAGGAAGAGACCTACGAGAGAGGGAGAGGGAGAGAGGGAGTGGGAGAGACTTGAGAGAGCGTGATAGTGGGAGAGACCTGAGAGAGATAGAGAGATGGGGAGAAGAAGTGGGAGAGACTTGAGAGAGGGAGAGAGGGAGAGAGAGAGAGAGAGAGAGAGAGAGAGAGAGAGAGGGAGTGGGAGGGACTTGAGAGAGAGAGGGAGAGAGAGGGAGATGGAGAGTGGGAGAGACCATAGAGAGAGAGACATAAGAGAGACTTGAGAGGGAGAGAGGGAGAGAGACATGAGAGGGAGAGAGGTAGTGGGAGAGACTTGAGATAGAGATGGATAGAGGGAGTGAGAGAGACCTAAGAGAGAGAATTGAGAGGGAGAGAGAGATGAGAGGGAGAAAGAGAGAGAGAGGGAGATGGAGAGTATGCATGTGGGAGAGAGAGATATAAGAGCGAGAGGGAGTGGGAGAGACCTGAGAGAGAGAGAGAGTTGTCTAGGTAGGGTGGGAGGGATATAGGGAACAAGAGTGTCATGCCCTAAAATTACCTCAACCAAAATCATTACATAACTACAAATGTTTTTTACTTACTAGAATTATTCAAGTCTTATAGAAAATCAATAGAGGATGAAACTATTCCTAAATTTCCAGTTGCTCCAAGAGTTTCCATGTTTTAAACACCAACATTCCTTCCTAAGAGAATTAAGGTACAACTATGGGTCATTAAAAGAAAAGTACTAGACTATCAAAAATTACCAAACCATGCTTTTAGTTAATCTACAGAGCTTAATATGATCGCATAAAAGTTAAGAAAGGAAGAACTACACACATTTAAATAACCTTGCACCAAACTAAACATACTTGGAAACAATTTTTAAAAGATAATGGAAGCAAGACATAAATCCACTTTCCTTGATGTGATAAAATTGTATTTTAGCAACCTAAATAACTTAATCATGAGACCAACACTTAAGCGATAGTGTTTTGCACCTAGAAATGAACAACCAAAAAGCATTGGACACTCCCTTCTATATTTGTACGTAAAGAGAACCCAATCAAATGCTAAAATTTATCTACACACTTTCTTAGTTTTAACAAAGGAAGTATTATATATCTATATAATTTGGAGAGGCAATAAATCAAACTCCTTTATTACTATTATGTAGTAAATTCTGGGTAAGCATTAATTGTGACTCAGTTTCATAATTACTAACACACATTGATTTATAATTGAGTTAATTAAATTTTCTTATACACACCCAAATTCTAAAAGGATAACATAGGACTTACTCTTTTTTTATTTAATTTAAATTATTTTTAATAATAATTGATGACCTACACAATTTCAATTTAAATGTTTTATTTAATTCACTACAAATGATTTAAATATTTTTTTATTGAAATCTTCATAACACTTATTAATGACATCTTGATACTTATGTTCACTTATACTATAGACAAAAGTTTCCTTAAGTATTAAACTTATTTTAAATTTAACTATAAATATCCAATTTTAATTACGTAAATCTTTATAAATTAGAAATTTAAGGATAAGAAAGTTTATTTTTATTATCCAACAAAATTAAACTAAATAATATTTTAACTACATAAACTCTAATTATTTTCTATTATCAAGAATATTTTATTTTATTTCTAATTATTTCATGTGTTTCAATTTAGAGGTTTCTATCTTCAACTACTCTAATTTATTGCTTTTAACTCATACATTTAAATTTAATTGTTTTTTCTTTCTTGATTAATAAATCTATTCAAATTAATACTTTCATACTTCTAATTTTCTTTCTTAAGCTTTAATATATTCTCAAATAGATAGTTATTAATTTTATTATTTGTTGATAACACTAAAAAACAATTGCCGGTAAACTAGCCTCAGTAATCATTGATCTAGTGGAAGAAAAATAAAATAAACAAGAAAAACGGCTAGGTAGCGTCTGAAAAATTATGGTGACTAAACGGTCAAAAATTTGAAAACGGCTATGGCAGAGTTGTAGGTGATTCTCATAGATTCCCTCAACAATCGCAAGTACACTACAGGTGACAAAATGATTATAATAATAAGAATATCAAAGAAGCCAATTGGCCAGTTGACAATAGGGCACATTTTTCTAGACATAAATGACAAGCTGCCAGATATCAAGGATGCTATGAAAATAAAAATAGAAATTGGGGGCCACAATCATATAGGGCAGTGCCTGATAGTAGGCCACAACCGCCTACTCATCAAATGAATAGGTCAGTATGGGTCCCCAAAAGACCTCGCCGACACCTTTTGCATCATAAACATGAACCTTTTGACTTATGGGAAGATGACTGAGACTTTTAGAAGGAAAATCAAACAAACCCTATTCCATCCAGTTTGAATCTAAGGGTTTCTTCAAAGGATCTGTGGAATGTTGGTCGAAACCCTACTCAGAAAGGTCATGTTCAATTAGGTGCTCCCTTCAATCCAACTATGCACAATCAATTTTCTGCTTTGCAAGATTGGGGAAAAAAGAAAAACACTGAGAAAGAAACCTCTACCAACCCAAATGGGCCTAAAAAGGACTGACATTTGGATCAAGGAAATACTCTAGAAGTTGTTCATAGGTTTGAAGGTGTGAAATCAACTTCTTCTAGTTGTTCATCATTGCATGCATGCCCAGAAAATGTCTCTTCAGTTGGTAAGGTGGGAAATCTTCCATCCTTCTAGGAAGTACAACATGCACAACCATCTAGACAAGTAAATGATCAAGAGTCAAAGAATGTTCAAAGCAAGGAGGGTCAGCCTTTAGAGAAGCAACATGCAGGGCCAAAGAAGAAAAAAGGAAAAAGAAGAAATGTTTTGCATCTAAGGGGAAGATATCTCTTCCAAAGAATGAGGGAAAGTTACAATGAAGGTGAGTCTTAGAGAAGAAGCAAATAGGCATGGCTGAGGTTATAGAAAAATAGCAGAAGGTAATCCAATCTTCAAAGGTTAAAGAAGTTCAAGCTCCTATAAAGTCCAATGTAACAATCACTTTTTCTGAAGAGTAGCTACAACCTCATATATTTGACCTTCGTCAATGAGCACTGATTTGTAAGTTTTTGAACCTAAACCTTGAAATTTCCTTTCTTAAAGAATTGATTTTTGAAGAATGGAAAGGGGCCATTAAAGTATTCTATCTAAAGCAAGAGAGAGGTATTTTTCTGGTTCTGTTTGAGTCTAAGGGGCAAAGAGATGCCATTTTTAAGGTCAAATCATGGGTCTTTTAGGGTTCTAGATTGTTTATGCAACCCTGGTATCCTAATTTTAGAGCTTAGGATTTTATTGGCAAGTTTACACCTTTTTGGATCCAGTTTACCTCTCTTCCCCTAGAATACAGAGAGCTCCATCTAATTTAAATCTTTGCAAACCAAGTTGGAATCTTCCTCAAGGATGATAGAGTCTCCTTCAAAGACCCATCTAAACCAGTTAGATTTTGTGCTCTATTAGATGCCCCCAAAAAATTACCAGAGAAAATTATTGTAAAATATAAATATGGGATGTGGACACAAGATATCCTTCTTGAAAACCCAAAATATATGTGCTACAAATGTCATCTTGCAGGTCATTCATGAGACTCCTGCTTAGAGGAAGAAATTTTAATGGACACACCTCAGAATAAAGACAAGCTGTCTATTCAGACCAAGCAGGATAACTATATTCAAAAGCAACCTTCTTCAGATTTGGTGGTAAGGAAGGAGAATTTTGCTACAAAACCGTATAGGCCAGCCTCTAATACATTCATTCATACAATATCTAAGAAGGATAGCCTCATGTAAACAATAAATTTGGGCTTACGGGGGATTTCCAATATTTCAATGGTTCTATCAGAGTTTCTTTAGAGCCTCCAATCTTTATTTTAGTATACTTCGACATTCTCTTGTACTTCTGACCGACAAATGGACTTTATAGTTAAAACTCTTATGTTTGATAAAACTTTCATGCCTCCTAAACAAAAGGAGAAAATTGACAATCTTTATCTTCAATATCATGATTCAAACCATAATGGAGACAAGATATTGGATATAGATGATGAAGAACTATCAAATCTAGATTCTTTTGATAATTTGCTATCTGAAGGCCGCCTAGAGGAACTAGCAGATAAAATGATAATTTCAGAAGGAACTAAAATGATAGAATGGATGGTAGAGGAAGTCCTTAAATAATCTTAAGATACTATCTATGTTGCTTCTGAAGCCAACTCATCACACCCTATCAATGATTTGGATAATTTTTTTGACCTTGTCAAAGAGGAGGATGTAGTAGATCTGATGTCCTCTTCGAACATTTTGATCAGACAGAGTTCTCATGTTATTTTAACTAAAGAACCTCAATCTCTACAACAAGCTAAGAAGGATAACTTATTGGAGACTTCATAATAGGGAGTGGGGAGATTTGATTATGCCCAACCATTGGGAATTTCACAACACTCAAGTACCCAACCAATTTCTAACAAAAATTGGGGAAAAAGAGGGAGAAAGTCACACATTATGAAGCTCAAAGAGGAGATAGTAGTAGGAGTTCAATCTACATTAGATAGTTCAGTGGCATTTACTACGGACAAGAGACTGAGGAGGGCATGTTTCTCTCCTTGATACCAATGAAGATCTTGTCATGGAATGTCAGGGGCATAAATGCCCCTAACAAGAGAGCTTTGATCAAGAAACAATTAGAAGCTTGTGGAGCTGATATAATAATGCCGCAGGAGATGAAAATGTTAGATGAAACTTATCAAATGATAGTGCAAAAATGGAGAAAGTGGAAGTCCTTTCATACCCCTGCTCAAGGAGATTCAGGTGGGATGATAGTGTTGTGGGATGCTAAACTACTTCAAATTGACTTGACAAATAATGATAAACATTGGCAACTCCTTAAAGTTTCTTAGTTTGATTTTCAATTTTGGTTATTGAATATTTATGATCCTATAGCCACAGTAGATAAGAAGCATCTTTGGGAATATTTGACAAGAAGTATGGATGGGATGAGAATGGATAAAATAAGTGTAGTAGAATATTTTAATGCTATAGCTAGCATGCAAGAGAAAAAAGGTGGAATTATCCCACCCCAAAAAGTTATTGATGATTTTGTAGATTTTATTTTAGATAATGCCCTGAATGACATTGCACCTATAAAAGGCCAATTCACATGGACAAATAGAATGGTAGGTTTCTTGTAGATAGCTGAGAGATTGGACATATTTCTTGCTTCTACAAATTGTTTTGGAAATGGTAAGACTTTGGTATTAGATATCATGCCTGTGTCTCAGTCTAATCATTTTGCAATTACCTTATCCATTGAAATATCAAGTAAGGTAAACTCTGGGGCTTCCTTTAAATTTGAAAAAATGTTGTTTCAACATTCTTTTTTCTTACCATTGCTAAACCATTGGTGAAATTTTTCTCCTCATGTTGTGGGGTCACGAATGTTTTAGTTAGCCCATAAAATAAAATATGTGAAAAAGCATATTAAATCATGGAATGTGGATGTGTTAAAAAATATCTTTGAGAAAAAGGACAAAGTCTTTAAGGAGTTATCAGATATAAATTCTATAGTAATCAGTCAAGGTCTAGATGTAGATTTATATGAAAAGCAAAAATGTTTACAAAATGAGTGGGCGAAGTTAGTAGCTAGAGAGGAAATATATCAGAAGCATAAATCTAGAGAGTTGTGGTCAAAGGAGGGGGACAAAAATACAAAGTTTTTGCATGTGTTAGCACAGATAAAAAAGTCAAAAAATTCTATTTTCAAAATTCAAGATGCTGTTTCAGGTCAATAATTGTTAAAAGAGGAGGAAATCCAACAAGACCCTATTAGACTTTTTTCATCTCTTCTGTCAGCTCCAGACAATATCAATCCACCATCTTCTAATGAGGTAGATCTCTTGTTGGATTCCATTCCAACATTGATTACTAGGGACGACAATGAAAGTATTTTGAAGCCTTTCACTTTGGATGAAGTAAGAGGAGTACTATTATCTATGCAACCTGACAAAGTGCAAGGTCTAGATGGATTTATGGCATTATTCTTCCAAAAGTGCTGGGATTTTATTGGTATT
Source organism: Sequoia sempervirens (assembly GCA_007258455.2). NCBI lineage: Eukaryota > Viridiplantae > Streptophyta > Pinopsida > Cupressales > Cupressaceae > Sequoia > Sequoia sempervirens. The sequence continues at coordinate 313,675,108 of VDFB02058242.1, read as the reverse complement.
GATATTCTACTTGCTCTAGAAGAGTCTCAAAGGATGGGGATAGTTCTAAAATAGTTTAACACAACACACATTTCTTTAGTCCCTAAGGTAAAGGACCCAAAGTCCTTTGTAGAATTCAGGCCCATCTCTTTATGCAACACAATGTATAAAATTTTCACTAAAGCCATTTATTTGAGAATTCAACCACTCATCTCTAAACTTGTATCACCAAAGCAAGGTGGTTTTGTCCCTGGAAGGGAAACAAAAGAAGGTTCTATTATTTCCCATGAAGTTCTACACTTAGTTAAAACTTTCGGTATCCCTTCTTTCATTGTTAAGTTGGATATGATGAAGGTGTACGATAGAGTGTGTTGGGACTTTCTTATTCAAGTTTTAAAAAGGTTTGGCTTTAGTAATAAATGGTGTAAATGGATCCTCTCTTGTCTTTCGGGAGCTAAATTCTTTGTGATCATCAATGGAACTCCAGTTGGTTTCTTTGGCTCCTTTCAAGGAGTAAGGAAAGGTGATCCATTATCACTAGTATTGTTCATTCTAATGGAAAATGCATTAAGCAGATCTATTCAAAAGGCTCATTTGCAAGGACTTTGGTAGGTAATTTCTATACCTAATACAAATATTATAGCCACTCACTCTCTTTTTGTAGATGATACTTTACTGATGGGTAAAGCTTCTCTACAAGAAGCAAAGCAAGTCAAAATGCTATTGGATAAGTACTCCTTGGTGTCTGAGCAAAATATTAATGAAAAAAAATCAAAGGCTTATGTTTTTAATACTAAAGCAATTGTAGGAAGATAGTTGATTTCAACTTTAGGTTTTCAAAGAGTTGAGCTTCCTTGTTCATATTTGGGTATACCATTCTTCATGGGATCCAATAAGGCTTTTTTTTGGAATAAGATTTTAGAAAGAATTAGGGTGAGGATACTTGCTTGGAAAGTAAGATGGCTCACATTATCGGGTAGAATCTTATTGATTAAATTTGTGTTAGCGTCTATTACAAACTATTTCTTAGCTATTTTGCAAGCTCCCAAGGGTGTTATTATTTAAATTGAAAAGATCATTAAGGAATTTCTGTGGAAAGAAAATTTAGATGCTAAAAGGAAGATCCCTTTAGTCTCATTGGAAAATATGTGTTATGACAAATCATCTAGTGGAGTGGGTTTCCATAATTTGTTTGCAAGGAATCTAGCTCTAGGGGTGAAAATGGCTTGGGAATTGTATGCTAGGATGGATTTGAAGTGGTGTAAGGTAATGCAGAGAAAATATTTAGATAATGACAATCCTTCCAGGATATTCATTGTTTCTAATCCCCCAACAGGCTTTGTTATGTGGAATTTTTTAGTAGCTTGCAGAGATGTTATTAGCCCTTTCCTCTAATGGGAGGTTAATTCTCGAGATCATGTTCACTTTTGGAGAGACTCTTGGAATGGTTTACCCCCACTTCATTTGAATCAGGATATGCATTTAGCTGAAAATGCCCTTTCACAACTATGGGGTGTGTTTCTAAAGGATTATGCTTCTTCTTGTCATCCAATAATAGGCGTAGTTTAGTGGAAGGACTTGGAAAACACTCCTCTTCCAGATAGTCAAAATGATATTATTAGAGATATCTTGAAAAATAGAAAAGTCTATCTTTATAGGTTCCAGATAAGCTATTGTGGGCTCCTTCCAAGAATGGTTTGTACATAGTCAAACAAGGTTACAAATCTATCATTGCTCAAGCCTCTTAGTATCAGTCTCATAGAGCTTTTGTTTTTTGTTGAAATGCTGCTTAGTTGCCTAAGGTTGGTAGTTTTTCTTGGTTAGCCTTGAATAAAAGAATTCTCACAAGTGAGCGTCTAGAGAAGTTTGGTGTCACAAGGGAGTTTAGATGTGTTTTATGTAAAGAGGAAAAATGAAACTGTGGATCACCTTTTTGTTTCTTGCTCAGTGGCATATGAGGTATGGAATTTCATTATGGGAAAATTCAATATCCTTTTTCCTATGCCTAATTCTATTTGGGATCTATACACCTCCTGGCCAATTCTCCATAAGTTTTCTCTTTTTTCTTACATCTGGATAATCACTCTTGCATTGGTAATATGGTCAATTTGGTTGGAAAGAAAAAAATGTATTTTTAAAAACCAAATAGTTTCAATTGATAGAATTAAAGTGAAGTTGGAGAAGGTGATTTCAGAAGTATGCAATTCTCATGTTTCTAATTCCAATTCAGGTTCTTTGATCTATTCAAATTGGGATAACTTTATTCTAAATCATTGGAAGCATATTGAGTTGCCACTTCAAGGAGCTCTAATGCAACCAAATTAAGTTAAAGTGGATAGAAAAAAAGTGAAATGGATACCGTCTAGGCCATATTTTCTCAAAATTAATTTTGATGGGGCATCGCATGGAAACCCTAGGGTTGCAAGTGCTGGCTGTTGTATTCAAGATTCTAGGGAATTTTTGTTTGTAGCTAGAGTAGTTCATTTACAATCTTGCACAAACAATATTGTAGAGGTTCATGCTTTATTAGCAAGAATATCTTTGGAAAACTTTCTGAATATTAAAAAAATTCATGTGGAAGGAGATTCGCTTTTGATAATCAATGCCTGTAAATTGAAGAGAATATGCAATCAAAAACTAAGATATGTTCTTCAGAAAATTTGGAATTTGTTAGAATCTTTTGATGATTATTATGTCTCCCAAACATAGAGAGAGGGAAAAAAATTAGCAGATGGGCTTGCCAATTTGGTTTGTGATCAACAAGCCTCCATTAATATACAATCCACTGAGGACTTATTTGCATTTCCCCATCTTCAAGAGGTTGTTAGAATGTAGCAATGTCAATTGCTCTAAGGCCACAAGTGGGCAAAGCTTTTTAAGAGTTGGCAGGGAACTGACAATGGGATTTTTAAGAGGTGGTAGGGAATTGGCAACGAGATATGGGTGTTGCTAACAATGGGATATGGGTATTGAAATGCTTACTTCATTCCTACATGACATTCATTTGATTTGGTAGGATTAATCATCTCATGGTTAAAAGGAGTTTTGGTGTAACATATATGCTAATGATGGCGTATCTTGGTGGAGATATGATCTCTTTTATCAAGTATCCCGTAATATAAACCCAACAAGTGTAATAATGTCTCTGTCTTGTAAATCCCTTAATCTCTCACATGCCACCTCAAAGTGAAGGAATGGATATCAAGCATGTACTTAATCAACAATACCTAAAATGATTAGTTCTTTGTGTAGTGTGGAGTACCTCTCAAACTGAAAGGACATTTACCATCCACCTACTAATGCTAGCATTCATGCGAAGATTCCAAGTTGGTCATCTCATGTGTAGATATTATTTTGCCTAATGTTTTTATCTGTGTTGTAGGTACAAGTTAATTAAAGGATTAAATGCTTTGTTCTATAGCGAATTTTTCGCCATCTACTCACACGAGTTGCTATTCTTGGAGAGATCGTGCTAAAGCTTTTCCTTATGCCTTTCCTTACCATGATTAAATATGAGGTCACTTCAGTATGCAAGATTTCAAGGAGTTTATATAATAATTTTTTTCTCATTTAATTACACAACAAAGGAATTGATAGGATTTTCTAGCGTAGTCATCTCAAGCTAGGGATTTTCCAATAGAGAGAAATGGCATTCCACCCGTGGAATCTTAGAGTTTGCTTGCCTATAATACAGTGGGAACAACCCTTTGAAAACTATCTATCTCAAGAAGCTATGAAGGCCATGTTTAAAATTGATGGTGGAAGAGTTAAGGATTCTATCCGCATAGTGTTGGGGGTTGATGTTACCTATCTGAAGGTTCAAAAAATACTCTTTCCTTCCTAGGTGATTTTGATTCTCTTTTCCAATGCTATGGATTTGGTTTAGTCTTTGTCAGAAATTGAGGAATTAGCAAGAAAATATGTGAAATTACAATATATTTTGGACAAATCTATTCTTAAGGTGGTGCAAGGCTATAATATTTTCAGTGGAGACTATTACATTGGTGGCCTATTTCCCCAGGATTTTTTGTAGCAAAGACAAGGGTTCAAGGAAGTTTATGATACTATAAAGCTGGCCTTGCAATTTCACAATGATAGCATTCCTCTACGGGCTCCATGGAAGCATCGCTCTTGCATTTGCTCTATTTTGGAGGTGGATATAAGAGAGAAGTTTTATGCCTTAATTTTTTTAAGAGTGCATACTCCTCCAGTGCCAGACTCAGGTATTCATTTGGATTTGTAGCTCAGGGTTCCTTCACCAGTTTAGGATTGTCATCAAGGTTACCAAGTTTTCCATGCTCGTGCTCCAGATAGTGTTCCTCTTCTCTCTGCAAACAATGGCTCGAATCATTTCTCCTCTGCCAATGTTCAAATTTTTCATCTCATGCAGTATCTGACCTTCTCTTTGGGTCATTGAAACCTGCTTCAAAGAGATCTGCAATTGACTGAGAGGCTAAAGATTGAAGATGAAAGTTCAGTCCATGGTGATTTTATGGAAGAATAATGTGTTTTTTTTGTAGCTTTTTTATTTGAAGACTTTATGTATGAGCTGGTTAATTAGTGTTTGTATAATTGAAGTTGAATTTTGATATATTATCAGCTTCTAGGGGGGTTATAAGGGTGAGGTATAGGTGTTTAAGTAGTAGTTTCCTTTCAAAGTTGAAGCTAAATTTTGTTTTATTCCCAGCTTCGTATCATATATTCTTAGAACTGAATCTTTATACATCTATGTAACAACATATTTTATATAATATATATCTATATAGGCTCTCATGCCTTTTACCTAAAAATAAATAAAAATAATCGCCTAGAATTAACTAGAACCAATTCTTCTTTATTGTTTTTTTTTTAATATTTAATTTCAATTGTTTGCAGATATGTGAATTCCTCTTTCTTTGATTTCTTAGATTGATTCAGTTTTTATTATTTATTTTGTGGTTGTTTGCAAGAAAAAATATACATATATATTTTCTTATAATTATGGATTTCATGTCACCATTTAAAAGATTACACAGGCAGATTTGTGAAGAATATATTTACCATTATGGATTTGTGATGTTTAGAAATTTTTTAGAAATAGATATATATTTTTAAATTGAGTGACTACACCAAATTGGTTTCTTTCTAACTCCTACGCTGATATCTTTTTTTGAGTTTAGTGGCATTCTTGAACAATTATATCCTTTGATTTGTCAATAGCCGATTCTCAACTGAATGATTTTATTTTTCCCTACTCAAATTGGTTAATTATAGGGACTAATTGAAGCTTCACAAGTTGATAGATTGACAGATACTTCAGGAAGATCATTTCAACTAAAACTACCTCTGATTCCTTCCATTGCTTGATTTGAAAATGAAGTTTTTACTTATTTATTTATTTATGGGCTGCATACTACAATCCCTCTCGACAACAATCTAACTTGGATCTTAATGGAAACCAACATACTATAATCAGCCTACCCAAATTTTAATCATGACTTTCCCTCTTATTATTTCTTTCTTGATTTCAAACTAAACATGGGATCTGTATTTTCCCTGGCAATGGATTTTTAGCAGCAACTACTTCCACTGATTCTATTCTTTCTGACTTAGACCAATGGTGTAGACCAAACTTTACTCCACTCATCCAAAATACTAAAGAGAAGAAAACCCATGGTTTGCACTTCAGGATCTAACTTCTAATGTAACATGGTGGTCGTTTCAAGTTGGATTTTTCTACAAATGAGGTTTTTCAATGTCATGGACTCTTGGATATTAACATGAACTTATGCACAAATTTCAAAAGTTCCTAAGGTTTCCTGGTTGCCAAACATACTATTTCTGGAATTATACATAAAGCAGTTACACGTACACCTTGAGATCCTTAAAATTATGAAGCACAGACAAATTTCTTTACTGATGTTTACTTGACAAAGTCTTAACTTCCAATTCTTGCCACAAATTAATTCAGATCATACGCATAGGAAATTTAACTTTCATTGAACAAAACCTTGAAAATAACTTAGAAAACCAATTTCCTTTTAACTTATACAACAAAATAGACTTTCTCTTTTTTCCCTTTTTGTGGTTTCACATATTTTTTCTTGTGTGAATTATAAAACATCATGATACAAAAGAAAACAATTCATTTACATGAAATACAACCTTCTAGGAAAAAAATAGAAAAAAATATTTTTCAACTTAAAAGTAGAGTTGTGTATACAAAATTATAAATGGACATTATACCCAAAATTATTACACATGGAAACTTTTTATTTTCTTTAAAAAAATTTAAGCATTAAACATTGAAAGGTCTCTATTTGTGTCAATCCTTGAAAATTTCTTGCAACACTTGAAAATATAGAGATACAAGATCAAATAAGGACCTTTTGAAATTGACATATCTCTTTCATTTTTCCCAAGCTTCTTCAAGAACTCCCCAAGAACCTGAAAGATCAAGTATGGAAAAATAACTAAATATCGATGAGCTCTCCTCCCATCCATAGGGTTGCAAGCAACCCACCTCTGAGCAAGAGCTATCCACATAGCCACCAAAAAATCATAGCAAGAAGTAAATCTCAATCACATAACACACATCATATAGACCAATTGCTCACATATGTCACACACCTCACATGATCAAGGGCATAAAATAAATCATAAGGAGTAAACTATCACATTGGCTTAACTCGAGGGTAAACCTTTTTAGGGGGAGTGGGGGCTCGACTAGGCATGGGTATAATGAGAGCATGAATATAACATCAAGAATCATCTCCACAAAGAAAAATCCACAAATCCAAAACAACACCTCCCTTATCCCTCCAATGTACATAATGAAAGCAAATGGGGGATACTCATATCCTATAGAAAGGAGACAAGGGGTACTCATACCCCCCGGTGATGGCCATCACCTAATAGGATACTCTTATCCCAACCAGAAGCCCTAATGCGAGGGAGAAATCTCCCACTCAATGCCCCATGTGGAGGACCAAACTCCTCTACTAGAGAGGGGGTCACCTCCCCTAAAGAAAACAAAGGTCAACAAAATCAACACATTTACAAACTTGACGTGACAAGGAACTCAAGAAAACTTTCCAAATTAAAAATCCTCAACATGAACATTTTCTCATAAAGATGCACAAGTATTAAGTACACAAAAACCACAACAAAAGAGGAAAGAATTACCTCCAACACTACAATCTCACTAATGGTAGACACAAAGAAGAGAGGCTCCTCTCACAACCTTCTCCTTCCAAGATCACCTTCTTCTCCCAAAGTCTCCTCAAAGCAAGATCCAAAAAAAACAAGAGAGCACAAAATGGCAATCCAACTCCCTTCCTTGCCATAAGGAGAGGGTTATAAAAGGGAGGGAGGAAGTTACCTCCTCCCAACCAACTCAACTAATCACACCCATAACCCATTTCCCCCACTTTAACAAAAGGAAACTAAAAGGGGTTATAAACAACTTTATAAAGAACACAAATGATAAAAACAAACCCCAAACCCATAAACTTTAGGAATAGGGTTTTTTTTAGACATAAAATACACTTAAATTCCACTTAAGGGTATGTGTAGGGTATGTGGCTGATGACTTTTTTTTTCACTCAAAATTGATGAAATGAAAATGGTTTTTAAAGGAGATTCTCGGTTTCCACCAATATAAATTATTCTTTACTTTGAATTTAATAAATAATTATTATTCATTTTTTTTGAATTATGACTAAAGTCCCTGATTGATAGGTTGATTGAAAAAATCTATAGCTTTCAAATGGTATCACATTTTTGAATCCAAAAATGCGTACATTCTATGATTCACATACTAGGATTAAATAAAAAATTGAACTTCATGAAGTTTGACCAAGTTAAGGTAATCGACATACAAGTTTTAATATTTTTAAAAGTTGTAATAAAAAATCATAATTGATTATTTACTTAAATTTTTTTACAAAATAATATGCATCACATCGGGACATGAGTCATCTACTTATATCTAAAATTTTATAAAAAAATATTATCATTTTATTGTGGTTAGGGTGGTTAGACAGACACCTACTTCTTATTTTTCCTAAAATTTAAGTACTAATGCATTGAAATTTCAAATTTTCACCAAATAGATTTAAAAAATAAAAATAAACCTAGTAGTTTAGAAACTACATTCAATTTGTTAAAGATTCTATTTTACATATTTTTGAAATAATATAGATAACTTATTCAAATTTTTACGTCAAGTTGCCTAACTTTTTTTTTTCTAATTTTTTTGCCACTTAAGGGCCTATTTTTTCCATGATGATCTTGCACATACCCTTAAAGACTTCAAAAATCCCATTAAATTGCAAGGCTAATATTTACACAAAGAAATGAAACCAAAACAAGGAACCACATCAAAGACAACATTCTAAACACAAGACAAGGGTGGCTAAGTGGTACCACAATATCCATTGGCTATAAATCCCACACACTCACCAAATGTGTTAGTGCTATAGAAATATATATATAGGTGTACATAAATAATAATGAATAACAAGAATATAGTTCATTAAAATAACATGATTGAATAATCTTAATAAAACAACATACATATATATATGTGTCCCATCATGATAAAGTGAATTAATAAAGATCAAAATCCAAATCATCACAACATGCTAAAACATAGATCATCATCATAATTATCATGAGTATCAAGAGTATATTAAATAAAAAGGTGTCAAATGCATCATCCAATTCTAAGAAAACAAGCACAAGTAGGGGGGTCTCACAAAGAAACCCAAGAAAGAGAGAGGGTGGGAGAGAGAGAGAGAGAGAAGAGGGAGATGGAGAGAGAGAGAGAGAGTGGAAGGGAGAGGGAGAGAGACTTGAGAGAGAGAGGGAGTGGGAGATCTAGTAGTGCTAGAGCTACAGAGAGAGAGAGTATAAGATATATAATATATTGTTTATCTACTATATACTGCAAAATATTTATTATATAATATATTATATATAGTATATATATTAAATATACTATATATAATATATTGCATAATATATATCATAATATATAATATATTATGATATATTAATATATAATACATTTATTATATATTAATAATACATAATATTGGTTTTATGTATTATTTGGTTTATAAAAATCAAACATAAACAGATGTGTTATTTATTGTATAAGATTTGAAGCTTCCTTTATGCATACATATTAATATATAATATATACCTTATCAATAATAATATTAATGTATAATGTATATTATATAAATATATAATATATTAATTTACTATATTAATATATAATAAAAATATTATATAAATATATATAATATATTAATATATAATAAAGATATTATAGAGGGGTTCAGGAGGGATAAATGGAGGAAGAGATGAGTGAGAGAGACCTACGAGGGAGAGAGAGAAAGAAATACCTGAGAGGGAGAGTGAGAGAGACTTGAGAGAGAGAGGGAGTGGGAGGGACCTGAGAGAGAGAGAGAGAGAGAGAGAGAGAGAGAGACAGAGAGAGAGAGAGAGAGTTGAGTGGGAGATAGAGAGTGAGAGAGAGTGGGAGAGACCACAGATAGAGGGAGTGACTTGAGAGAGAGAAAGACCTAAGAGGGAGATGGAGAGTGAGAGAGAGTGAGAGAGACTAGAGAGAGAGAGGGAGTGGGAGAGACTTGAGAGAGAGAGATATTAATATATAATATAATTTAGATACTATATAATTGTACCTTAATAATATTAATATATATAGAGTATATATTATATAAATATATATAATATAATAATATATAATAAATATATATATCATAATATATAATATATATAATATAATATAAAATTTATATCATAACATAATATATTAGTAATATTTTTCTATTATTAATAATATTATGATATTATTAATAATATTATGCACTATGAAGTTAATTTTGTTAAAACTAAACAAAATGGATATCCGTTTTGTTTTTTAAAGGTTCGGGGTTTAGTATTGTGCAAAACATAACATATATCCATTTAGTGAATTATATTAAAAAACAAAAATGGGACCATTTTGAGCATTCCAATGGTCCCACATTCTCTTTATCACTGAAATCTCATTTTTTCTGTCTGTATCAGATAAATTTCAGCTTTTGGGAGATTCTTTTACACATTTTCAACCTTTTCAGTCATTTGTGTGCTTCTTTTTGTTTGTGCAATGAGTAGTAGTCATCGTAAGAGAAAATAAAAGAGAAAACTAACAACAGATCAAATTGAAGCATATAGAGCAAGATATAGAGAAAGTCATAGGAAAAGAATACAAGGTATATGACAAATACTCAAGTTGAGGCTTCTTCTACACCATTAAATGTTAATTCAAGTGAAGATGAAATAAAATTTGAAAATATTGAACATCATATTGAGTTTTAAAATGAAAATATTAAAATTGAAAATGTTGAAATTGAAAATGAAACTGTTAACAACATTGAAAATGAAAAAGTTGGAATTGATATATAGAAGATGTTGAAATTGGTATTGAAAATGAAAATTCCAATAACATTGAAAATGTTGAAATTAAAAATGAAAATGTTCATAATGTTGAAATTGAAAATGAAAATGTTCATAATATTGAAAATGTTGATAGCATTGAAAATATTGAAAATGAAAATGTTAATAACATTGAAAATATTGAAAATGAACCTTATGTATGATCTAATTACATGGGAACCCCTAAATGGTTACTTAAAATAGATGAGAAAATAATATCTAGATAATCTTGATGGAAAATGGTCATCATGAATGGTTTGGTTGTGGGCTACCAATATGTTCAATCAATACTTTTCTGATAAGACATTAACCAAACAATGCCAATTTTTTGTGCAATTGTTGAAGTCTTAGAAAATGAGACCATTATTAAGAATATTGAAGATTCTTGTAATAAAAAAGTTAGAAAAAAATAGTATTATTGTAAAAAATATTTTTAATAATCTAGCTTCTATTAGAAAGACTAGTAAGGAAAAAGATAAAAGATCTGCTCGTAGAGTGATCACCACCTCACTAGTAAGCCATCATTTGAGAAAGGATCATTTAATGAGACAAACTTGTATTGATTTAAAAATAAACCGTAAAACATTGAATAAAGCACTTTCAAGAAGAGCAAGACTTGATATTCCTCTTCAAAATGATACATGGGCTTTTAGTGGGAGTCTTATACGTATTGATAAGAAGCTAACTAATAATTTAAAGATGAAAATTGAACAATTTTGGAACTCTCACTTTAGAGTATCATTGAACGTAAATGATGTTTTAAAGTTAAGAATTGGTAATCAAGATCGCACACCACATCGTAAACATTTCTTGTAATGTAGCCAAACAATATTGTACAAAGAATTTTATGAAGAAAATCCAAATTTGTAAATCTCACAAAGGGCTTTTGAGTCTTGCTGAAACATAGAAAAAGTATGTTGTGTATGATTACAATGGATTGATAACAATGGACCTATTTCTCTAGTTTCATTCAAAATGTGTGCTATAGAAGACACATTTGAAAACTAACAAAACTAACTATCAAAATAAAGATCTCAAAAGAGTAAAATGCTATGTACTTGTCACCAAAGATGCTTTTTTAGACCTCACTAAGGACTCATTTTCCCTATGGTGAATGGGTCTTGGATAGGTTTCCTGAAAATCAGTTTTTGGGTTCTATTCTACTCAGTCTGCACTCCCAAGTTCTAGATGTTCACTACCGAAATGCCAAAAATAAATATTATAGATTATTTTCCATGATTTGATAACTTTTCTTGTAACTTTTACAACTTTGCAACTTTCTTCAAATTTTCTCTCTAATTGATGTTCAACCTAAAACCTGCAATCACATATCAAAGAGAGAAAAATGTTATTTGTTAGGGAATGTGCATTTTCCTTGGTCAAACCCCATTTTGGCAATTAATCCTTGAAGCATGAAAGAGGAAATGATGAATGAACAATAATGTCACAAATCACCACACCTTATTTGAATCTTGGAGTACAAATATGCAAACTTACATGAAGTGGCCTCAATGAATGTAGATCTTGATCATAAAAATTGATTAGGGATAATGTACTTGAATACTTCCATAGATCTTGAACACTACATCACCATATTAGCTCAAACAACATGCATGATGCAATACATCTTTGACATGACAACAAGAATCTTGATTGCTGCAATATTCTTCAATAAATCTGCCCCCAAATGCCTCGAAAATGCTTTTGAATGCTCTTGTGAAAGTACTCTTGAGATAACTTGAACTTGCTAGGTGAGACATAGTGAAATAACCTTATATTTATATGTATCTTAACATTAATTCTTGAAATTCAAATATCACAAGTCGACATTGAATTGTAGATTTGAAATCATTAAAATACCACCAAAAACATATTCCAAAGGGGGGTCCTAGGTCTAAGTGAGGAACCATTCGCCATAATGGGTCCTAGGTCACTTACCTAGGACACACATCGGGAAATGTTAAACCTTATGTAAAAATAGGGTCATAGAACTAAGTGAGTCCTAGATCACTTGTCTAGGACACACATATTCCAAAGTTAAGTGTTGTGAAATGGCATTTATGAATGTCAAGTTTTATCCCTCAGAATTTGCATTTAATTAGGCTTGGATTTGAATTAAAGGGGCCAATTAAGGAAAATTAACCTCAATAAATTAATGAAGCCCTAGATTAATGTGAAAGTGTAAAGGTACACCTTACAACATAAAAAATAAAGCACAAATAAGTCCATTTTATTAAAAAGGGCCCTAAACTTAATGTGAATATGAAAAACATATTACAACACTAAATTAAGGCATAATTACACTCATTTCATTATTAATTATTTTCAAATTAAGTGTGAAAAAGGGATACTTTTTCCTACACTACACTTGCAAGCCATTTTATTGTGTACCTATTAATATTTGTAATACATGTAAATACCACATTGAGTTTTCAATGTATCATGAATTATTATTGCATATTCATTCTACACTAATGAAATATTGTAGGAGTGTCATGGAATCCAACTTCCCAAGTCATCCAAGAACTTGTTAGATTCATTTTTATATGTTAGAGGTGATGGTTACTTATTTTTTAGAAATGATGTTTAAATAAAATGTGTTTCGAATGTGGTGGTTTATTGAAGTTTGTAACATGTTTTCATGAGGGTAGTAAACATGATTTTTCTAACAAGATTGTTGAGAGAAAAAGATTTGAGATAGTCAAATACACATTAAAGAGTGGAGATGCAGGTTTTAGATGCGCGTTGGTTACAAGAGAGGTAAGTATTGCTAATTTTATTTCTGATTTTAAGAAAAATATTTTCTATAAGTATGCAAGACTTAGCCATAGGTCATAGTGGTTGGATCGACAATTCAAGATGTGTACTTAAGGACTCTTTCCTAATTGGAACTATTGTATCTGTAGTTGATTTTTCTAAAAATTACACATTACAACCATAGAATGAGGTATAATTACAATATTATAATTCTATTCAAATTCCTATTTTTTTCCACATATCATATAGACATGCCCCTGATAGTACAAAAGAGGACATGAAGATAATTAGGGAGTACCATTTTTACATGAGTGATGATAGATCTCATTCATTTGAGTTTGTGCAACATTATTTTGAATTTTTTTTAGTTCTTGTAAGAAAAAGGTATTGCAATGGGTGAACATCTCATTTGATTAGATAATTGCATAGGGAAATTCAAGAATGCTCACATGCTTTTTTGGTTGAGTAGGATGCATATAGAGAGGGGTGTACCACATATTTGGAGATTTTTGAAGATAGGAATGGAAAAAATGAGCATGATGGCATAGTTGCATGTGTCAAGAGAGCTTTGGTTAAGGAAAAAATGAAGATCAGAGGTGGTACAACATTCAGTGATGCACGTTCTATTATTGATTGGTGTACTTATGCATTATCACGAGGAGGGAAACTTGATTCAGAAGTGTGCAAGTTCTTTTGGTTGGTTGAGGAGGGTACAATGGGAGACAAATTGGAATGTCAAAAAATTAGAGAATCTCCAAAGATGCATTCATTTCAAAGCTTAGATGCGGGTGCATGGACCATATGGATACAAGAGTTTGCTTATTTTTCAAAATTGTATTAAATGTGATTGGGATCAATGTGAGTCAAGTGAGTGGGTAGATACATGGATTCCATATCACCTAATCTATTTATCTATATAACAATAATTTTTAGAAGATAAAATGGAAAGTTCACTTGACTATGACCATCTTTCAAATCTTGTACAACTAGGATCAGACTATTAGTTGGCATGATTTATACAAGGAAATAAGAAGCTAACACAACTGATAATAAATGATGATGGGTTCATGTATCCTATAGGCTCATTTTTTGTTCCCACAACTTGGTTGCATCACCATTTCATCACCATTTAGGTTGTTTAGAATAATATAGATTTGTTATTCTAATCATCTTTTCTAGTTTGCATTACCATTTCATCATCATTTAGTTTGTTTAGAATAATATAGATTTTTTATCCTAAGCATATTTTCTAGTTTTCATTACCATTTCATCATCATTTAGGTTGTTTATAATAATATAGATTTTCTATTCTAAGTATATCTAGTTATTGATAAAAAATTAATGATCATATAGGTTTAGTTGTTGTTTCCGGAACTTAGTTGCGAACATATATGATTAGAAAGAATTGTATACTTGGATTTTAAGACTATGAGAAACATAAAAAAATTCTCATGTATTCACACCTTGTTATAGAAACAAATGTTAAGTTATTGAGACATCATTCTAAACCAAAAATAAAGGAACTATGGAAAATTAGTAGTGCTGATCATGAAGCATTACTCGATACTCTAAAGGTAAGAGATGGCCCTTTAGGCACACTTGAGTAGCAGATCATTTGTTGTATGAGACAAGTATGAAATTTTTCATCTTATTTTGATTAATGTTCATAATAATTAAATTGATTGATTGTCTAAGGTTCATTATTTAGGTTGTTTAGAATAATATAGATTTGTTATTTTAAGAATCTTTTCTATTTTGCATTACTATTTAATTATCATTTAGGTTGTTTAGAATAATATAGATTTGTTATTCTAAGTATATTTAGTTAAACAAAAAAACTAATGAAAGCGAAAAAAAATAATGATCATATAGATTTTTCATTATAAGTATATTGTGATGTTCGTGGAACGATGGACCATGGAGTTGCTGCAACAATAGCTAGTTCTAATCTTTTGGTGGAGGTATGCAATAGATTAGTAAATTTAACATTATATTTTCTCATTTATGGTATATTATTAAAAAATTTCATGATACTTGTATGTAGTTTAATTTCTATCTTGATGGTTGCTACAGGTGCTTGTCACTCCAAAATGTCAACGTTCTACTATTGTGGAAGAGCGTGATGATTATTTTTTTGTGATTATTTTGTTATATGCCATTCCACAATTTCAATTTCTATATATTAATGTATATAATTCTTATTCTATTAGTTGCATCTCTAGATGAGTGAAGAGAGGAGGACTAGTGGGAACATTAGAAAGACAAAAGAATCAATAGAAACTCCATCCAACCGACTGTGAAGGAAACATGTGATCTATTTCCTTCCCCTAGTGGGAAATGACTATGTATTAGGACCATTTGTTGTATGCCCACATGGAATTTTGTAAATCCTATATTTGATAGCAATTCTTGAATGATGATATCATGTGCATTTTGTAAATTATATCTTGAATATTGTAGGCATGGGTGTTGATCATGACTTACAACTTATGACTTATGTGTATTCAAGTGTATACTTTATAACTTACGTGTATACATTATAACTTATGTGTATACTTCAATGACTTATGAGTATCCCAATGTATACTTTGCGAGTTACTTATTTTCATGCGTATAACTTTTATTCATGTGTCTACTTCATGACTTATGTGTATTTGAGTAAATTCTCCAGTTATTAAATGATTCCTAACAAAAACCCACCAATCTAGATGTGTTGAAACTATCAGATTTTTGCATGAGCATCATAATGAAAGTTATGCCCCTTTGCAACTTTACATTGCATCGATCTGACCCTTTTTCCATCAACTGAAAACTTGACACCATAGGCAAATGCCTTAGAGATATCAAGAACTGAGAGAGGTTATTATAGAGGGTCCCTATGTGATCCCATAGCCTTAAATGTATTGTTTCTAAGTGAAATGGTTTTTGAGTAACTGCTCGTCAAATATTGTTGTCTTTTTGCACTTTGGACTCTTAAGGGATATTGTTGGTCCAATGTAGGTCAAACTATTTTAGCATGTTTGGGTTTGAAAAAGGACCATTCCTAGCCTAAACATACCCATCCAAACATGTTGGAACTATCAATTTGATCACATGAGGAGCATAACGAAAGTTACACCCCTATGCAACTTTACATTGCATGCATCCGACCCTTTTTCCTTCAACTAAAAACTTGACACCATTGGAAAACACCTTAGAGATATCAAAAAATGAGAGAGGTTATTATAGAGGGGCCCTACATGATCATGTAGCCTTAGAAATATTGATTCTAAGTGAGACGGTTTCTGAGTAAAAAATCGTCAAATATTGTTTCCTTTTTGCACTTTCGACTCTTAAGGGATATCACCGGTCCAATGTAGATCTAACTATTTTATTGTGTTTGGGTATGAAAAAGGACCATGCCTAGCATAAATGCACCAATCTGGACATGTTGGAACTGTCAGTTTAGTTGCATGAGGAGAAGAACAAAAGCTATACCCCTTTGTAACTTTACACTACATGCATCTGACCCATTTTCCATAAAAAAAACTCAACACCATGGAAAACACCTTAGAGATATCAAAAAATAAGAGAGGTTATTGTAGAGGGACCTTATGTGATCTCGTAGCCTTAGATGAATTGTTTCTAAGTGACATAGTTTTCAAGTAACAACTCATCAAATATTGCTGCCTTTTTGCACTTTGGACTCTTAGGGGATATCACTGGCCCAATGTAGCTTGGACTATTTCAGCATGTTTCAAAACAGGACCATGCCTAGCCTAAAACCACCAATATAGGGGTATTGGAATTGTCAGTTTGGTCGCATGAGGAGCATAACAAAAGTTACACCTCTTTGTAAGTTTACATTGCATGCATCTGATCCTTTTTCCATCAACTGAAAACTTGAAACCACAGGAAAATGCCTTAGAGATATCAAAAACCGAGAGAGGTTATTATAGAGGGACCATACATGATTCCATAGCCTCAAATGGATTGTTTCTAAGTGACATGATTTTGAGTAGCAGATCGTCAAAGATTGCTGCCTTTTTGCACTTTGGACTCTTAAGGGATATTGTTGGTCTAATGTAGCTTGAACTATTTTGGCATGTTTGGGTTCAAAAAAGGACCATTCCTAGACTAAAAATATGAAGTAGAATGATAGTTACACCCCTTTGCAACTTTATATTGCATGTATTTGACCCTTTTTCCATCAACCAATAAATCAACACCACGGGAAAACACCTTAGAGATATCAAAAACAAAGAGAGGTTATTGTAGAGGGACTCTACATGATCCCGTAGCCTTAGATGGATTATTTCTAAGTGACACAGTTTTTGAGTAACAACTCATCAAATTTTGTTGTCTTTTTGCACTTTGGACTCTTAAGGGATATTGCTGGTCCAAAGTAGCTTAGAATGCTTCGACATGTTTGCGCTCGAAGAAAGACCATGCCTAGCCCAAACCCACCAATATGAACATATTGGAACTATCGGTTTGATTGCATGAGGAGCAGAACGAAAGTTACACCTCTTTGCAATTTTGCACTGCATGCATCTAACCTTGTTTCCATCAACTAAAAAGTTGACACCATGGGAAAACACCTTAGAGATATCAAAAACCAAGAGACGTATTGTAGAGGGATCCTATGTGATCTTGTAGCCTTAGACGAGTTGTTTCTAAGTAGCATGATTTCCGAGTAATAGCTCGACAAATATTGCTATCTTTTTGCACTTCAAACTATTAAGGGATATTACCAATACAATGTGGTTTAGACTGTTTTAATGTCTTTGGGTGTGAAATAGGACGGTTCCTAGCATAAACCCACCAATCTAGAAATGTTGGGATTGTCATTTTGGTCGCATGAAGAGCAGAATAAAAGTTACACCCCTTTGCAACTTTACACTACATGCATTTGACCCTTTTTCCATCAACTGAAAACTTGACACCATGGGAAAACAACTTAGAGATATCAAAAACTAAGAGAGGTTATTGTAGAGGGTATCTACATGATCTTGTAGCCTTAGATGGATTATTTCTAAGTGACATGATTTTCAAGTAACAACTCATCAAATATTGTTGCCTTTTTGCACTTTGGACTCTTAAGGGATATCGTTGGTCTAATGTAGCTCAGATTGTTTTGGTGTGTTTGGGTCTGAAACATGACCATTATTAGATTAAAACCACCAATATGGATGTGTTAGAACTATCAGTTTAGTTGCATGAGGAGCAAAACATAAGTTACACCCCTTTGCAACTTTACACTACATGCATCTGACCCTTTTTCCATCAACTAAAAACTCCACACCATGGTCAAATGCCTTAGAGATATAAAAAATTGAGAGTTTATTATAGAGAGGCCCTATGTGATACCATAGCTTTAGATGGATTATTTCTAGCTGACATGGTTTCTGAGTAATAGCTTGCCAAATATTTTTGCCTTTTTGAACTTTAGATTCTTAAGGGATATCGTTAGTCTAATGTAGCTCGAACTGTTTCGACATGTTTGGGTTTGAAAGAGGACCATGCCTAGCATAAACGTACCCATCTAGACACATTGGAATTGTTTTGAGAGCAAACTAACCTCATTTTCATTAACGATAAAATCATCTTCTTATCTTTTCATTCCTTTTCTAAGTGGTTAATTTTAGTCTTCAATTGTTTTGCTTCAATTTCAATGCTTAGGACAACAACATCCCTTTGTTTGATAGATTTTTCAACACTTAGGAAAACAACTTCATTTTCTCAAATCAACCTATAACATCATTTCTCACTTTCTTTTCCTGCACAAATTCTTACCAAATACAAAACCTCAGTTATGTTAGGTTGAATGGCATATATGACAACAATTGCGATATAGCAAGTTTGGTGTGGGTCAAGGTTGATTGAAATATATGACAATATCATATGAGTGATTTCTTTTGTGCGAAGTGTGCATTATGACTAGTGTGCATCAAGCACATATGGTATGCCTAGTTTTCTTATTCATGCGTTATGGTTAGCAACATTCATTGTTGTGCATTATGATAATACAAATTACATGTGGAAGGTAAAATAACATGCATGCATTCCATTGAGTTGTATTTGATTTGTTTAATGGCTATATCACACTCATATGGTGTGCATTGTTGGCAATACAAGGGCATATAATTGAGAGGGGGGAGGGTGAATCAGTTGTCTCAGAAATTCAAAAATTATTCAACTTATTAACCTTATTCTCTGATCTGATTATTAACCATGAAAATATAAGTCATCAACACATTGGAAACACACATAACACTGATATTTTTTTTTACGTGGAAACCTTGTTAGGGGAAAAACCACGGTGGAGGTCAGTCCACAAGATTATACCCTGTTAAAAGTATAATGAAAATGATATATGGGGAATGCACATGCATTTAGGCACACTGCCTAGAGCTCACTACTCAATTACAAAGGAAGACACACTGTATTACAAAGATATTTGGGTTAAAGCCATCCAGATTTTGAACTAAGAAAATAACATCTGCTAATGCTTGATTATAGTTCCAACTAAGCACATGAACACTTCTTCACTCTTCTTCACTCTTCTTCACACTTCTTCACAATTCTTCATACTCTGCTCTACCTTCAAATGATTTAGAAAATTATTCACACACACACACAGAAGCACACCTTTCTCACTTAAATTCGAATAAAAATTTTCTCTTATATAGCTGCAACATGAAATTTCATCGCTACAAGTTGGCCATAAAGAAATAAAATGAATATAAACTGTCAACCCAAAACATTAAATATTATCAATGAAAATCAACCAAGGTTGACCACAACTTAGTGAGGACCCAAATCAACATCTCCAACATGAAGAGACTACAGTTAATTTCTCCTCGAAGATCCACAACATGCTACAAACACTATGTTGGCCAAGAAGAAGAAAAACATGAACACGTAAGAGAAAATCACCAACCACGATCACAATGATCAATGTGGACATGTAACAAAGATAGAGCATGATCTAGAAACATCCACAAGAATCATGAATCATAAGAGAAGAATATGTAACAACTGAACTACCTAAAATAACATCATCTTCAATCAGGAACACCAACTAAAGAAACCAAAAAACTGTCTGAATGGAAATCTTCATAACTCGATCAAATCTTCATGCGGATCTCTAAAACTCAACGTGGATAAAATAGATAAACTTAGAAACAAACCATTTAGTCCACAACATCTGATCAACAATGTACAAAAATAACCACCATATTGAACTTCACTTCACCACTGACAACCTAGAACTCATTATTACAATTTTCTCAATATCCTCGACATATACAACTTCAAATACATTTATGCTAATAGTGTTGAAATCAATGAAAACCACATATCATTAACACAACCAAAACATCTGGCAATCTCCCCCTTTGGAATTTATGACAACACATGATGTGAAAAACACCATCAACCCAACTAACTCCTGCTTAGGTTTTGACTCACCTTCTCCTCAACACTTTCACATAATATTTCTCCCCATAAGGCTCTTCTCCTTAGATAATCACCAAATTTTCACATAATTTTTCTCCCCCTTTGAAATCAATGACAAATTTCTCTAAGCTCTGAACCACGTATCTAAATTTCTGAACATTTGACTACTCTCCCTGAGTAGCAGCCACCACAACATCAATCTGAGACAAGATATGACTGTGAAATGCATAGACTAATGCAATGGAATGCATCCTTAGTTCTGATTAAGAAGGGTAATCACCCCTAACTTCCCTCTGAGATACTCAAAAGTATCCTTAGGCAATGACTTGGTAAAGATGTCTGCAATCTACTCCTTAGTAGGCACATATTCCAATTTGACTTCCTTTTCACTTACATTCTCCCTCAAAAAGTGAAACTTGATAGATATATGATTTTTTTTTTAATACAACACCAAATTCTTGGAATTGTTAATAGAAATTGAGTTATCATAGAATATAGCAATAGGCTCATCATATTTAATTCTGATATCCTTCAACATCTATTTCATCCACAGGACTTGAGTACAATTATTAGAAACAACAATGTATTCGACCTCTATAGTAGACAAGGAAATAACATTCTGCTTCTTACCCAAGAAAAATGCTCCACCACTAGTACTTTTTCTATCATTTACATCTCCTGCCTAGTCAACATCAGTAAAGGAACTCAAAGTAAGATAATCATCTTTAGGATACCATAGGCCAAGATCAACACTTCCCTTCAAGTATTTGAAAATTCTCTTCACAGTAGTCACATGAGATTCTTTCGGATTAGCTTGAGATCTTGCAACAATACATACAACATTCATGATATCAGGCCTAGTTTGAGTTAAGTACAACAATCCACCAATCATTGATTTGTATCTTGTCTGGTTTTCTTTTGGAGAATCATCTTCTGTTGTCAACTTGCATGTGGTCACCATGGGTGTACCAACTAGAATTGAATCTTCCATACCAAACTTCTTCAACAATTCCTTCACATACTTGGACTAAGATATAAAAATTCCTTTATCTAACTGAGTAATTTGCAATCCCAAAAATAATTTCATCTCACCAATCATAGACATCTAAAATTCATTCTACATTTCATTCACAAACTTCATGCACAAACCACCATCTCCTCCAAAAATAATATCATGAACAAAGACTTCAACAATCAAATCTTTATCATCATTCTTGAAATACAGATTACTATCAACACTACCTTTGTTAAATCCAAGCTTCAACAAATACTTGTCCAATCTTGCATACCATGCTCTAGGGGCTTGCTTGAGTTGATACAATGCTTTCTTCAACTGACACACCATATCTTCCTTATCAGTCAACTAGAATCCATTAGGTTTCTCAACATACACTTCTTCCAATTCATGATTTAGAAAAGCTGATTTTACATCCATCTGATAAAATTTGTAGTTCTTGTGAGGAGCATAGGCAAGAAATAATCTTACAACTTCAATTCTAGAAACAAGGGCAAATGTCTCTTTAAAATAAATTCCTTGCATTTGTGAATATCCTTTACATACCAGTCTTGCTTTGTTTCTAACCACTTCACCTTGCTCATTCAGTTTGTTTCTAAAGACCCATTTGGTTCCAATGATATTCTTATCCTTAGGTCTGGGAACAAGAATCTATGTATCATTATTTTCAATCTATTTTAACTCTTCTTTCATTTCTTCAATCCAATGCTCATCTTTACATGCTTCATTCACACTAGTAGACTCAGTCTTTGAAATCAAGCAATACTCTTCTGCAATCTTTCTCCTAGTCTGGACACCTTTGTTCTTATCACCTATAATCTCATCTTCTGAATGATTCAATCTTACATACCTCAGAGTCTTCTTAGGATTTTCTTCAACTTCAGGCTCTTTTGATCTTTCTTCTGCTCTTTCACTAGTTTCTACTTCTTCTTCATTTTCTTGATTTACCATATTGATTTTCACTTGATTTGTAGTCTAAAATTTCTTTCCTTTGTTTGTATTGTCATCTTGATCATGAGAGTCATATCCATAGGTTTTGGATAGTGTACCAAAGTCTTCATCAACTTTAACATTTGTACTTTCAACCATTTTCTTCAATATTTTATTGTAACATTGGTAGGCCTTACTTTTAGTAGCATAACCCAGAAAGATACCTTCATCACTTCTAGCATCAAACTTTCCTATATCTTCATCTCTCTTAATATAACATTTTCTTCCAAATATCTTGAAGTATTTAATAGTAGGATTTTGACCAGTCCATAGCTTAAAAGGGGTCTTACTAGTATCAAGTTTGATTTGTACCCGGTTGAGTGTGTACACAACAGTACTCATGGTTTCTCTCCAATAGATATGAGGAACATTTCCTTCCAGCATCATAGTTCTAGCAGTATCTTCAATTGTTTTTTTCTTTCTTTACAAAACTCCATTTTGCTGAGGGGTCTGCGGTGTAGATAATTGTCTCTTTATTCCATGTTCTTCACAAAAAGTATTTAATTCACCACAAGTGAATTCACCACCTCTATCTGATCTCAAAAATTTAATCTTCAAACCTATCTCTATCTCAACCATAGCTTTAAAGATCTTGAACTTTTCCAGTGCTTCAGATTTCTCCCTTAATAAAGTAACCCATACCATTCTAGAATAATCATCAATGAGTAACATGAAATACCTATAACCTTGTAAAATTTTGACCTTAGAGGGATCACACAGATCAATATGCACAAGCTTTAACAATTCATTTGAACAATGCTTTTTACTCTAAAATGAAATCCCAGTTTTCCTTCCCAATTGACATTCCTTGCATATTGCATTGGTAGGTTTCACCAGCTTAGGTAGATCTCTCACAACCTTAGTGGAACTTATCTTGACAATATTATAAAAGTTAACATGACACAACCTCCTATGCCATAACCAACTTTCATCAACTTGAGAAATCAAATTTTTTTTACTAGAAACACTCAAGTGAAAGATATTACCTTTTGTTTTTGTGCCTGATGCAATTTCATTTCTGGACCTCAATATCTGCACTTTCCATCCTTGAACTGAAGATTGTATCCCTTATCAACCATTTGACCAACACTCAAAATATTATGCTTCAAGCCTTCCACGCACAAAAATTCATCAGTATTATGCTTACCATCTAGAGAAATGCAACCTCTTCCACAGATCACACCAGCTGTATTATCACCAAATCTCACAACACCACCATCATACTTTTCCAAAATTACAAACTTTTGTCTCCTGTCATATGATGTGAACATCCAATGTCAATTACCCATTCATATTTTTCTTCAACTTGAGTAGCCAGGGATTTCTCCACATTTGTACAACCAACAAATTCAATAGATACATGATTATTTTCCTTGATAGCAATAAATACCCATTCATCATCACTTCTATTTCCTTTATTAGATTAATCATCTATCATGCCTTCATCAACAACATAGTAACACTTCTTCTGAAATCTAGGCTTGTTATGTCTTGGTTTAGTAGCTCTTTCCGGACACCTTGGTGCAAAATGACCTATCTTATTGCAAGAAAAGCATTTAAGAGGTAATTTTCCTTCATACTTACCTTTTCCTCTAGGTACTCTTTTGACAATAAGTGCTTCTGGCTCTTCTAGCTCTTTTTCTTCTTCTTCAATTTTTCTAATTTCATCCTCATAATTGAATGTCTTTCTAGATGAAATCTCTCCCAGATCATATCTCTATCTATCTCTTCCAAAAGTAGTAGCCTTAAATGTAGATTCAAGCTTAGGAATGGCATCACCAAATTCGCTCAACTCAAAAGTAGTCAGCTTACCAACCAATGTATCTTTGGTTATGTTTGTTATAGTCCGAAGCTCTTCAATAGCACTAGATTTGACTTTGTAAGAATCAAGTAGGGATCTAAGCACTTTAGCAACAATCTCAGATTCATCTATCTTTCCACCAACACATCTAATACCACACACAAGTTCATTCACTCTTTTCATGAAAGTATTAATGTTCTCATCATCACCCATTCTCAACCTTTCATATTTCCCTTTCAAACTCTACAACTTATCAATCTTCACATTAGAATTACCTTCATACAAGGTTTCCAAAATTTTCCAAATCTCATAAGCAGTCTTTAGATCCATAACATTTGTCATCTCAGAATCAATCAAAACACTCAACAAAGCTTCCTTAGCACAAATATGATACTCAACATCTTTGATCTCAGCAAAAGTAGTAGGACCATTATGTGGAATAATATACATATTACTTGTAATGCTCTAGTAGGGTTCACCAATGCATCTCAGATGGCACTCCATTCGAGTCTTCCACAAAGAATAATTTGTTCCTTCAAATCTCAAGCTATCCTTCTTGTAACTTTCCATCCCAGATCACCTTAAGTTGTAAAACTTCTTCCAAGGAACTTAGCTCTAATACCAATTGTTGGCAATACAAGGGAAGACAACTGAGAGGGGGGGCGGGGGTGAATCAGTTGTCTCAGAAATTCAAAACTTATTCAACTTATTAACCTTATTCTTTGATCTGATTATTAACTATGAAAACATAAATCATTAACACATCAAAAACACACATAACACCAATATTTTTTTTTCATGGAAACCCTGCTAGGGGAAAAACCATGGGGGAGGTCAGTCCACAAGATTATACCCTATTAAAATTATAATGAAAATTAAATATGGGGAATGCACATGCATTTAGGCACATTGCCTAGAGCTCACTACTCAATTACAAAGGAAGACACACTGTCTTACAAAGAGATTCAAATTAAAGCTATTCAGATTTTGAACTAAGAAAATAGCATCTACTAATGCCTGATTACAGTTCCAATTAAGCACATGAACACTTCTTCACACTTCTTTACACTTCTTCACAATTCTTCACACTCTTATTTGCCTTTGAATGATTTAGAACATTATTCTAACACACACACAAAAGCACACCTTTCTCACTTAAATTCGAATAAACAATCACTCTTATATATCCACAACATGAAATTTCATCACTTTAAGTCAGCCATAAAGAAATAAAATGAATATAAATTGTTGGCCAAAAACATTAAAGATTATCAATGCAAATCAACCAAGGTCGGCCAAAAATTAGTGAGGACCCAAATCAACATCTTCAGCATGAAGAAAATACAATTAATTTCTCCTCAAAGATCCACAACACGCTACAAACAGTATGTTGTCCAAGAACAAGAAAAACATGAACACGCAAGAGAAAATCATCAACCACAATCACAATGATCAATGTAGATGCAAAAAAGATAGAGTATGATCTAGAAACATCCAAAAGCATCGTGAATCACAAGAGATGCATGCACAACAACTGAAGTAACTAAAATAGCACCATCTTCAATTAGGAACACCAACTAAAGAAACAAAAAAACTGTCTGAATGGAAATATTCATAACTCGATCAAATCTTCATGTGGATCTCTAAAACTCGACATGGATAAAATAGATACACTCAGCAACAAACCCTTTAGTCCAAAACCTTTGATCAACAACGTATAGAAAAAAACCACCATACTGAACTTCACTTCGCCATTGACAACCTGTAACTCATTCATTACAATTTTCTCAATATCCTCGACATATACAACTTCAAATACATATATGCTAATAGTGTTCATATCAATGACAACCACATATCATCAACACAACCACAACATCCAATAGTGCATATATAGTGTTTGTTCATGCATCATGGTTGAGTGATGTCTTAATTGTTGATTATGATTATTATATAGATTTCATAGAACAATCTAATGAACATGTATCTTGTTTAGTTGTAAGGACTTTGTTTGAAGGTTGCATCAAACCCCTATGGTGTCCATAATGTTCTTTTTTATGTATCATGGTTGAAAGATAGTGATTTTTTTTCATGATGTTTTTATACCTTTTACATGTTATTAAGATTAAAGGTTTTAAGGGAATGAATGTTGAATTGAGTTGTAATGGTTTTGGGTATGTGTAGGATCATGATGGGCCAAAAAGTGGCGATATGATGGGTATGAGTAGGGTATGTGGTTGATGACATTTTTTTTTACCAAAAATTGATGAAACAAAAAGGTTTTTTAAAAGAGATTCTCAGCTTTCCACCAATATAAATTATGCTTTACTTTGAATTTAATAAAGAATTATTATTCAATTTCTATTTGAATTACGACTAAAGTCCTAATTGATGGGTTGATTGAAAAACATCTATAACTTTCAAATGATATCACATTTTTTAAATCCAAAATATGCATCACATACAATAGGATTTAAAAAAAATAATGAATTTCATGAAGTTTTGACCAAGTTAAGGTGGTCAGACATACAAGTTTTTTATATTTTTTAAAAGTTGTAATAAAAAATTCATAATTAATTATTTACTTGGAAAAAAATTACAAAAAACTATGCATCACATCTGGACACGAGTCCTCCACTTATATCTAAAATCTTATAAAAAATATTATTATTTTATATTGGTTAGGGTGGTCAGACAAACACTTCTTATTTTTTCCCTAAAATGTAAGTACTACTACATTGAAATTTCAAATTTTCACCAAATATAATTTTTTTCTTTTAAATAAACCTAGTATTTTAGAAACTACATTCAATTTTCTATAGATTATATTCTTACATATTTTTGAAATAATATAGATAGCTTATTCAATTTTTTACGTCAAGTTGCCTAACTCTACTTTTTTTGAATTTTTTGCTACTTAAGGGCCCATTTTTTCTATGATGATCTTGCACATACCCTTTTGTTTGATGGTTGCATCACTCATATGGTTTTTATAGAATGTATATCACCATTGAGTGACATTTATTTTTATCAAGATGATTATATTAATTTTGAATGTACACTGTAATGACATATATTTCATTAAGTTGTATGGGATTTGTTTGAAGTTTTTAATCAATCAAAAGAATCAATCCCATAAGACTATCATAAGCTTCCCTTTTCATCTTTTTTCCTTGTATATGAGACCACAATTATTTGAGGAATATTTTCAAACAATTCTTCTCAACAAATATTATATAGTGCTTCTCATACCATTTTTAATTAATTTTAGCTTCTTTTGAAAGATGAATCAACTGCCCACTTCATTACAGGAGTTGAAAAACCAAAATAATGTCAATTGTAATTCATTCAAGAGAGATTAAAATTATGTGTATTCTCAAATTGAGTTTTTTTATAAAATGCTTTGGTAGACATGTATGAAAAATGTGGTATAATATAATTTAGGTAGTGAATTTTTTAAAAAAACTCCTCAAAGAAATGTGGTCTCATGGAATGTAATGTATGTAAATATTAATATGAATGAACTCTAACATAGATGAATTACCAATTTTAAATTATAAGTTCTATTAAAATGCAATTTCATTAATGTATAAGGGTATGTGCAGGATCATCATGGAAAAAATAGGCCCTTAAGTGGCAATGAAAATTCAGAAAAATCAGTTTGGCAACTTGACGTAAAAATTTGAAAAAGTTATCTATATTATTTCAAAAATATGTAAGAATAGAATCGATGGAAAATTGAATTTAGTTTCTAAACTACTAGGTTTATTTTTCTAAGAAAAAAATCTATTTGGTGAAAAATTGAAATTTCAATGCAGTAGTACTTAAATTTCAGGGAAAAAATAAGTAGGTGTCTATCTGACCACCCTAACCATAATAAAATCATAATATTTTTTTATAAGATTTTAGATATAAGTAGAGGACTCATGTCCGGATGTGTTGCATATTTTTTTGTAGTTTTTTTCCAAGTATATAATTAATTATGAATTTTTTATTACAACTTTTAAAAAATATAAAAACTCATATGTCTGACCACCTTAACTTGGTCAAAACTTGATGAAATTCAATTTTTTTTTAATCCTACAGTATGCAAAGCATAGAATGTGATGTATTTTTTGGATTCAAAAAATGTGATACCATTTGAAAGATATAGATGTTTTTCAATTAGGCTATCAATCAGGACTTTAGTCTTAATTCTAATAGACAACAAATAATAATTATTTATTAGGTTCAAACTAAAGTATAATTTATATTGGTGGAGAGTTGAGGAGCTCCTTTATAAACCGTTTTCGTTTCATCAATTTTGGGTAAAAAAAAAGTCGTTAGCCACATGGGCGATTTCTGGAAAAGTAAGGTAAGTTGTTAAAAATGTTTTTTGTGTTGACTTCTTAGGATTGGCAGGTCTGAACGAAAATCCAAAGGAAGCCCAAGGCTAATCCGTAGGCATTAAATTTTGTGTCAGAAATATCGAATATCCGATTTGAATTTGATATCTGATATGTTTTATATAGAGTTGGAAAAATGTTATACAATTTATAATATATGATTTTAAAAATGCAATAAAGTTTATAATTTAATATATAATATACAATATAGTTTATAATGTAATATATAATATACAA
>VDFB02058242.1:313598775-313645295 GCA_007258455.2 Sequoia sempervirens | reverse complement strand
TAACATAAACCCTTAACCCTAAACCCTAAACCCTTAACCCTTAAACCCTCTACCCTAAACCCTAAACCTTAAACCCTTAACCCTTAACCCTTAAACCCTCTACCCTATACCTTAAACCCTAAACCCTTAAACCCTTAACCCTTAACCCTTAAACCCTCTACCCTATACCTTAAACCTTAAACCCTTAACCCTTATAACCTCTACCATCTACCATTAACCCTTAGGTCTATGTGTACACAAATCAGATATCTGATTTGTAGAACTAAGATCATACCATTACAAAACATTTTAAAATATTTTTCAAATATATCGTAGATCAGATTATAACGGATATCAGATATGTGGGCCATAGAAAAACCCCATGTGGGTTGTTTTGTGCATTCCAATGGACCCTACATTCTGTTTGCAGGTGACATACATGAGGTTTCAGATAGGAAGAGACAAAGATCAAAATTTTGGAGCATCCTCTACTCAAATTTGTCATAAGCAATGATTTTTTAGCATCTTTTATGAGGTATAATGGGGAGCAACAATCGTCAGAAGCAAAAATGCAAGAGAAAGCTTAGAAAAGAACAAATTGAGGCATATAGACAAAGAGATAGAGAACGTCATAGGAAGAGAAGACAAGGTATATTAAATATTGGTGAACCTAACCCCTATGGTCTTTCAAGTGAAGAGGAAATTGAATATGTTCAAGGTGAAAATATTCAAGGTGAAAATGTTGGAATTGAAGATGTTGAACATGATATTCAAATTGGGAATGAAAATATTGAAATTGATAATGAAAATGTTCAAGGTGAAAATGTTGGATTTGAAGATGTTGAACATGATATTGAAATTGGGAATGAAATTATTCAAATTGATAATGAAAATGTTCAAGGTGAAAATGTTGGATTTGAAGATGTTGAACATGATATTGAAATTGGGAAAGAAATTATTCTAATTGATATTGAAAATGTTGGAAATGAAGATTTTGAACATAATATTAAAGCAAGTGTAAATTATGTTTCAATAGATTACATGAGAAATGAAGAACCTTGTGTGGAAGAAAAACATATTCCAAATTCAAGACCTTCAAGAACCCCTAAATGTTTACTTGAATTTGATGAGAACATTATAAACAATTTTGAAGGCAAGAGGTCAACATGAACTGTTTGGTTGTGGGCTAGAAGAATTTTCAACCAATATTTTAGTGATAAGACATTGACCAAGCAATGCCAAATTTTTGTACAATTTCTAAAGATGCAAAAGATGAAACCTTTGCTAGCCAAATTGAAGATTCGTGTGAATAAGAAGACCGAAAAAAATTCTATTATTGTCAAAAATATTTTTAATGCTCTCAAGTCTATTGGAAAAAATAACAAGGAAAAGGATAAGAGAGTTTCTCGGAGAGTCATTACAACTGCCCTAGTAAGCCATCAATTGAAAAAGGCTCACTTTATGAGACAAACTTGTATTGATTTTGACATAAATTGTAAAACTTTGGATAGAGCACTCACAAGAAGAGAAAGAATAGATGATCCTCTTCAAAATGATACATGGGCTTTTACTGGGAGGCTTCCACATGTTGATAAGAAGCTAACCGATAATGTAAAGAAGGTAATTCAACAATTTTGGCATGACAACTCTAGAGTATCACCCAATGCAAAGGATGTTTTAAAGTTAGGAATTGGCAATCGAGACCGTACACCACATCCTAAACATTTCATGGAATCAAGCCAAACAATGTTGTTCAAAAAATTTATTGAAACACATCCAAATATGGAAATCTCGTAAAGGAATTTTGAAGGTTTGAAGCCATTGTATTGTGTGCCTCTTAATATTTGTAATACTTGTTGTTGCAAATACCATGTGGAGTTTTCAATGTACCATGAGCTATTATGCTATATCCGTTCTACTTTGCATACTAATGAAATGTTGTAGGAGTGTGGTGCAATGCATCTTCTAAAATCATCAAGGGACTTGCTAGATCTATTTTTATGTTCTAGAGATGATGGTTTCTTTTTCTATAGAAATGATTGTTTAAATGAAAAGTGCTCACAATGTGGTGGCTTGTCAAAGTTTGTTCAATGTTTTCATGAGAGTTCTGAACATGAATTTGGAAAGAAGCTTGTTGAGAAAAAGAGATATGAGATAGTCAAATATACTTTATAGAGTGGAGGTGAAGGTTCTAGATGCGAGTTGGTTACAAAAGAATGCAATGTTGGTGATTTTATTTCAGATTTTAAGGACAATCTTTTCTACAAGTATGCAAGGAATAGTCATAGGTCTTAGTGGTTGGATAAAATTTTTAGGATGTGTAAGGACTCTTTTCTGATTGGCACTATTATATTAGTGGTTGATTTTGTAGAAAACTACACATTGCAACCACAAAATGAGGTACAATCTCAGTATTACAATTCCATTCAGATTGCTATTTTTGTCCACATAACGTTTAGACATGCACCTAATAGTACAGAGGAGGATCAGAAGATAATCAGAGAGTATCATTTTTATATGAGTAATGATAGATCTCACTCATCCTAGTATGTCCAACATTGTTTTGAGAATTTTTTTGAGTTCTTGCAAGAGCATGAACTAGCTTTGGGCCGACATCTAATTTGGTCAGATAATTGCATAGGTCAATTCAAGATGCTCTTATGTTTTATTGGTTGAGTAGAATGCATGTAGAGAGGGGTGTACCTCATATTTGGAGATTTTTTGAAGCTAGACATGGGAAAGGGGAGTGTGATGGAGCAGGTGCATGCGTAAAGAGAGCTCTAGTTAAGGAGCAATTGGAGATTTTAGGAGAAAAATTCAGCGATGCACGTTCTATTGTTGATTGGTGTAGTTCAACATTGTCACAGGGAGGGACACTTGATTCAATAGTGCACAAATTATTTTGGTTGGTTGAGGAGGCTACAGTGGGAGGCAGATTGGATTGTCATACAATCAAATATTCTTCAAAGATGCATTCATTTCAAAGCTCAGATGCAGGCACATGGACCATTTGGACATGAGAGTTGGTTTGTTTTTGTCATAGTTGTATTCAGTGTGAGTGGGATCAATGCGAGTCAAGTGAGTGGGTGGATACATGGGTTCCACAGTATCTAACTCCTTTATCTAAAACAATATCCATGACAAATGACAATGGAAAGTTTAGTTGATTATGACCTACTTTCAGATCTACTACAGCCAGGACATGTTTTTGTAGTTGTTGCATCCCATGGGAATGAAGAGAGACCAGAATATTGGTTGGCTCGATGTGTGTGGGTAAAGCATAAGCTAACACAAACAATGGAAGATGATGATGGTTCTGTGTATCCAACAGGTTCAGTTGTGGTTGCAGGAACTTGGTTGCAAACATACAGTATTAGAAAGAATGGCATACCTGCATTTGAAGACTATGAGAAACACAAAACGATTCTCATGTATTCACACCTTGTTATAGCAACAAATGTCAAGTTGTTGAAGCATCATGCTAGACCAAAGAAAAAAAAACTATGGACACTTAGTAATGTTGATCATGAAGCAATATTGGATACTCTTAAGCAAAGAGATGACCCTTCAGGCACACTTGAATAGCATTTTCAAGAATGGAAGGTACAATGCTTATGTTCATTATGCTTAAGTTCATTAGTGTTCTTTATTTAATACTGATATTTTGTATACTATTGTAATGTAGGTTTCTTTAATAGTGATATTTTCTATGCACTTTTGCGATATTTTTGGCAAGATTGATCATGGACCTGCTGCAACAATAGCTAGCTTTGATCCTTTCAGAGAGGTATGCGACATATTAGAACAATATATATTGGTTATTGTAAGCATATTTTATAGTTTGCATCACCAATTCATCATCATTTAGGTTGTTTAGATTAATATAGATTTGTTATTCTAAGCATCTTTTCTATTGTGACAATATAGATTTCTCATTTTCCCACTTTTGCAATATTCTTGGCATGATTGATCATAGACCTGCTGCAACAATAGCCAGCTCTGATACTTTCAGAGAGGTATGCGATAGATTAGAACAATATAGATTGGCTATTCTAAGCATATTTTATAGTTTGTATTACCATATCATCATATTTTGTGTCATTTAGAATAATATAGATTGGTTATTCTAAGCATCTTTTATAGTTTGCATCACCAATTCATCATCATTCAAGTTGTTTAGATTAATATATATTTGTTAGTCTGAGCATCTTTTCTATTGTGACAATATAGATTTCTCATTTTCCCACTTTTGCAATATTCCTAGCATGATTGATCATGGACCTGCTACAACAATAGCTAGCTTTGATCCTCTCAAAGAGGTATGCGACAGATTACAACAATATAGATTGGTTATTCTAAGCGTCTTTTATAGTTTG
Organism: Sequoia sempervirens; assembly: GCA_007258455.2. Classification (NCBI taxonomy): domain Eukaryota; kingdom Viridiplantae; phylum Streptophyta; class Pinopsida; order Cupressales; family Cupressaceae; genus Sequoia; species Sequoia sempervirens. Next base: position 313,640,940 of record VDFB02058242.1, on the reverse strand, counting down.
CATTACCATCTCATCATATTTTGTGTCATTTAGAATAATATAGATTGGTTATTCTAAGCTACCTTGATGGTTTTTATAGGTGCTTGTCAGTCCAGAATGTGAACATACTACTATTGTGGAAGATTGTGCCCTGAATGTCTCCAATAGGAAAATTTTGTAAAATTTGAATTTTCAAATTAGAAATAATGTAAAAAGGTCATAACTATGTATGGGCATAATCTATACCCAGTGATGTTTTTTGAAATATGGGTCAAATGTCTAGCATTGTATAAAGGGTATGTTTAAAATATAAAGGGGTTTGTATTTTGGAAACTCATAGGTTGAATTAGTCATACATGTGTATGCTTTGTTACTGTTATTGAGACAATTTTGTTTGTACCTAATCGAGCTACAACTGAAGGTTTTCTTCCTGGTTCTTTCCTATTAGTATGCTCATTTGAACCAGATTTTGTAATATCTCAGTACTTATATATAATAAATTACAGTGGCTTGCCACTTTTGCTCCTCAAATCCAACTTGGGCGCAACTTCATTTTTAGCAACTTTCATGAGGTTTTTAAGGAAATCAATGTTTCCAACCTTGCCACACCCTATATTTATCAAAAATGTCTATTACAACTTGCACAAGCTTGATCCAACCTTAAATCCTGCTGGCCCCACATTTCATTGACATTACCAAGTTGTAACCACCATTTTTCACCTAATTTCACTCATTTTTGTCATGCATGGCAACTCAAGTACAGATGTTTCCAGTTATCTAAAGTCACATAGTCACCTTATACAGTCCTAATAAAATCTACCATGGCTATACCATCTAGCTACAGACCGTACAATAAATGGTATGATGTTTTAACACTTTGGACTCTTAAGGGAAATCGTCAGTCCAATGTAGCTTGGAGTGATTTGGAATATTTGGGTGCAAAAGAGGACCATACCTAGCGTAAACATACCCATCCGGACGTGTTGGAACAGGTTGTTTGGTCGTACGAGTTGCTGAATGAAAGTTGCACCACTTTGCAACTTTACATTGCTTGCATTTGACAACTTTTCCCTCAGCTGAAAACTTGGCACCACAAGAAAATTCCTTCGAGATAGAAAAAATTGAGATAGGTTATTGTAGATGGGCCAAACATGTTCCTATAGCCTCAAATGGAGAGTCTGTAAATGTCACGGTTTTTGAGAAATAGCCCTTCAAAGCTTGCTTCCTTTTAGCACTTTGGACTCTTAAGGGAAACCACCGATCCAATGTAGCTCGAAGTGATTCAACATATTTGGGTACAAAAGAGGACCATACCTAGTGTAAACGTACCCATCAAGACATGTTGGAATAGTCCATTTGGTCGTATGAGTTGTTGAATGAAAGTTGCACCACTTTGCAACTTTACACTGCTTGCATCTGACAACTTTTCCCTCAGCTGAAAACTTACCACCATGGGAAACACCTCTGAGATAGAAAAAATTGAGAGAGGTTATTGTAGATGGGCCAAACATGATCCCATAGCCTCAAAAAGAGAGTTTGTAAATTCACAAGTTTTAGGAAATAGCCCTTCAAAGATTGCTGCCTTTTAACACTTTGGACTCTTAAGGGAAATCACCGGTCCAATGTAGCTTGGAGTGATTCGGTGTATTTGGGTACAAAAGAGGACCATCCCTAGTGTAAACGTACCCATATAGATGTGTTGGAATAGTTCATTTGGTCGTACAAGTTGCTAAATGAAAGTTGCACCACTTTGCAACTTTACACTGCTTGCATCTGACAACTTTTCCCTCAGCTGAAAACTTTTCACCATGGGAAAAGGCCTCCGAGATAGAAAAAATAAGAGAGGTTATTGTAGATGGGCCAAACATAATCCCATAGCCTCAAATAGAGAGTCTATAAACATCACGGTTTCTGAGAAATTTCCCTTCAAGGATTGCTGCCTTTTTGGAGTTTGGACTCTTAAGGGAAATTGTTAGTCCAATGTAGCTCAGAGTGATTTGGCATATTTGGGTGCAAAAGAGGACCATCCCTAGTGTAAACGTACCCATCTGGACGTGTTGGAACAGTTTGTTTGGTTGTACGAGTTGCTGAATGAAAGTTGTACTACTTTGCAACTTTACACTACTTGCATCTGAAAACTTTTCCCTCAGCTGAAAACTTGCCACCATAGGAAAACATCTCCGAGATAGCAAAAACCGAGAGAGGTTATTGTATATGGGCCAAAAAAAATCTGATATCCTCAAATGGAGAGTCTGTAAATGTCACAATTTCTGAGAAATAGCCCTTCAAAGATTCTTTCCTTTTAGCACTTTGGACTATTAAGGTAAATCGCCAGTCCAATGTAGCTCAGAGTGATTCAACGTATTTGGGTGCAAAAGAGGACCATCCCTAGCATAAATGTACCCATCCAGATGTGTTGGAATAGTTCGTTTGGTCATATGAGTTGTTGAATGAAAGTTGCACCACTTTGCAACTTTACACTACTTGCATCTGACAACTTTTCCCTCAGCTGAAAACTTGGCACCATGGGAAAATGCCTCCGAGATAGCAAAAACCGAGAGAGGTTATTATAGATGGGCCAAACACAATCCCATATCCTCAAATGAAGAGTATGTAAATGTCACGATTTTTGAGAAATAGCCCTTCAAAGATTGCTTCGTTTTAGCACTTTGGACTCTTAAGGGAAATCGCTGGTCCAATGTAGCTCGGAGTGATTCGGCATATTTGTGTGCAAAAGAGGACCATCCCTAGTGTAAAAATACCCATCTGAATGTTTTAGAATAGTCCATTTGGTCGTATGAGTTGCTGAATGAAAGTTGCACCACTTTGCAACTTTACACTGCTTGCATCTAACAATTTTTCCCTCAGCTGAAAACTTGCCACCATGGGAAAATGCCTCTGAGATAGAAAAAACTAAGAGATGTTATTGTAGAGGGGCCCAACATGATCCCATAGCCTCAAAATTTTTTTTTGTAGGAATCACAGTATCTGAGAAATAGTTCGTCAAAGATTGCTGCCCTTTTGCACTTTAGACTCTTAAGGGATTTTGCTGATTGAACGTAGCTCAAATTGCTTCAGCCGATTTGGGTGCAAAAGGGGACCATACCTAACCTAAACGTAACCATCCAGATGTGATGGAACGGTCGGTTAGGTCATACAAGTTGTAGAACAAGATTTATTTATGTAGTTACAAGTAGTTTTTCAGCCTCCAATCGAACTCCAACACTGATTTTCATGTGAAAAAAATCCATGAGACCATAGCTTGTTGCTTTCTTTTTAATGGAAACTAGTGGGCAGCAGAGTTAACTTCTTCATATATTTAGCATTTGAGATTACAAGAAGACATCAAAATGGCTAGTGTACTAAATAAATTCTTATGATTTCTAAAGAGTGCTGATAACTCTACTCAATTGGCTTCTTTTTTCAAAATCATACAAATTAAACCTTGGAATAAATAGAATCTATATATCAAGCTACCAAAATTCAATTTTTAACGATTAATATTTATCATGCATGTTTTAAATGATATTCAAGTTTATGGTGGTTTTGTTGTTTATATGATGTTATGTGATATTTTAATCCTATTTCATGCTTCTATGCTACATATATATATATTTTATTTTTACACTAATGAGCCCAAAACAAACCGAACCACCCCCAAAATTTTTTTAGCCGAACTGGCGAACCGAACCCCCGAACTCAAAGCCAAACCCGAACAGGTAACTTAGTTTGTAAGTCAGTTATTGGGAGTTGGTTAGTTGTTTTGTGTGGGGGAGAGTCTTAAAAAAGGTTGAGGAAGTCATTTTAGGGATTGATGAATGTAATTTTGTGAAGAATCAATAAGATCATATTGAGTTACTTTGCAAAAACTGTGGTTTCTACACAAAAAATCTATGTTTTCTCCATTGTTCGACCACTACAAAATAAGTAAACAGCTGCATAGCATGTGGAATGAGGGGGAAGCAGGCCTGAGACCCCTTTAAAATTGGTTTGAGTGATTTCTTTTCATTTTTTGGGAGTTTTGTGCCAAGTTTTCTCAAGGTGGGTAGTGAACCTAGATTTTGCATTTTTGGTTAAATTATGAATTATTGAAGCCCTCCACCTACTATACCTTTCATGTGGCTTAGTGGAGAGGCTGTGTACAATATGATTTGAATGTGTGTAGGTCCATTTAAGAAAGTGGAAATGATTTGTGAGTCTTGGAGTTGTCCTAAGCAAATCATTGCTTAAATTACATGAAAATGAAGCTTTTAGCCTAGGGTTTTTTAAAATCAATGAGAGTGGGGGAATGTCTTTAATGTTTAAGCATATTGGGGTCATAATAGAGGTTTCTAAGTTGGTGGCATGGTTAGGGGAGTTGTGCAAGTGGGAATTTCAATAAACCCTATGCATTTGCATGGTAAACAGACGGTTTCATGGGACATCCTACTAAAGGACCTGTAGGTGTAGAATAATCTTAGAATTTGTTGTTTCATGACACAACTCAAGATTTTTTTGGGTGTTCTTGTGAACATCAAGTGTTTAAAGGGCACTCACTTTGTGAAAGAGGGCTAATTGACTAGCCTAAGATAAGGGTATGTTATTGGTTCTCAAATTTGGTTGAAAGGAGTCCAAGGTAGTTTTCACATATGTTTTCACCCCCACTTTGCATCAATCCATAGCTTGTTTGAAAGCACTTGTTTTAGGATTTTACCCATAACAATAAGCCAGTGAACTGTTTGATAAAAAGCTTTGGTACACATGTATGAAAAATGTGGTGACATAGACAAGGCATTGAACTGTTTGAAAAAATGCCTCAAAGAAATGTGGTCTCATAAAATTCCATGACAAGCAAATGCAATTGACAGCTGCTCCTAGTTATTAGTTATGTAATCTGAAGTAATTGCATAACTGATTAGGTTGACTTTGTAAAAACTATATTGTAATTGAATTTTTTTCATCTATCAGCATCTCGTTGTTAGTTATGCAATGTGAAGTAATGCTTTGAGTTTGAAATATGTGCAATGCAATGTAATTAGTGATATGAATATAAAATACATAATAAAACCATTCTTTTTTATGCTCTTGTACATTGATATTTGACCATTGCTCACTTGATTAAATTTTCAAAGAGTTTAATCATGAACATGAAGAAATTAAATTTTGATTGTCAACTTCTATATATAAAATTATCCAATAATCTTAAGTGTATCTCCATATATAAAAATGGCATCAATGCTAACTCAAAAAAAGCTTTACAAAATGTGGCATATTCCATCTCGATGTCTATTCAAAATTTACATGCCAAAATGTCTATCTCATCCTAAACTATTGGTGGATCATCAAAATGGAGCCTCTTTGCAGCACTTGTTGGCTCTGAAGGTAGCAAAACAAGAAAAATTCAAACCACAATTGAGATTAGTTATACTATATGATTTAAAATCGAATAATTAAAATCAAAATCAATATACATTGAATTATAATTGAACTCTAAAATTGTAATCTTGATTACCTAAAATATCCATCTCTTCAAAGGGTCAGGAGTCCTAGAATATGCCCCTCTCAAAGAACCAACCAAACCAACTTTTGTAATGCCAATCTATATATGTGAACAAAAACATAAAATTGATCCAAGTTAGCATACAATTATCAGTAATAGGAACATATAAGTACCAAACACAAAATAAAATAAATACATAACTCTTTAGGATGATCTTTTTCTTTATCTCTTTTAGGTGCTTCAACACCTCCTCCTTGAGGTGTTTCAACACCTAATCCTTTAGGTGTTTCAATACGTAATCCTTCAAGCGTTGTGGCACTTGTCAAAAATGATGTATAGCTCATAACTATCTGTACATAAAAATGACAAGTACATATGAAACTACCAATCTATGTGGATGTATGTATAATCAATATAAGATCTTAAAAATCTTAATTCAATCGAATTTGAGTTCAATTACCTTCCTCTTATCTAACATTGCACTCCCATAATCTGGACAAGGCTGCACCTTGCTCGCACTTGTCAATAATGACGTATAGCTTATAACTGCCTGTACATAAAAATGACAAGTAGATATGAAAATACCAATCTATGTCGATGTATATATAATCAATATAAGATATTAAAATTATTAATTCAATCAAATTTAAGTTTAATCACCTTCCCCTTATCTAACATTGCACTTGCATAATCTAGACAAGGCTGCACCTCGATCGCACTAGGTATTTCCTACAAGAGGAAAATAAGATAAACATATTTAAGTTATTATATAATTTCATTAATGACAATTCAAATGAAAAGCAAGTATATAATAAAAAAATGTAAATGAGTGAGTGTGAAAATATATACTACGTGTGTGTCAAGGCCAAATGAAATGGCCCTAAGGGTGCTACCAGTCACCTATGCGAGCTCCTCCTCAGACATCAACTGCTAAATAGACCATGTAAATAAATATTAATACATTATACTATCTCTTATTAATATTCATTTAAAAACAGATGCAAGTTATGAATTTACAACTTAAATCTTACTTGTGTCACTATTCCAATGTCTCCCTCTTTAGCAGGAGAGGACTCTATAGGGTGTACTCCAGTCCCCTGCGTCTAATCTATAATGTCCACATCATGGAGGTCATAATCAGAAGTGTCCAAGGGATGCTCGGCGGGCTATACAAGAGGACCCAAGCATATTTGGCGGCACATGGAGCAAGTATGTGGACCTGACGAGGATGACGTAGCAACACTCAATCCATTACCAACATCACCAGAATGTGGCTGAGCTACTGTAGAAGCATGCAAAACCAAAATACCACTCAAAGAGTGAATAGCCTAGATAGTCTGTGTGGCTGCATCCTGCATAATATTTGGATGATATACTAGAGGTGGCAGAGGAAGGGGAGGAGGGGGAACATATGGGCGTGGGACTACTCTAACTGCCCCTAGTCTATCTTGGGGCATACCTCTACCAATGCCCTGGAAGGGTTTAATGTCAAAGTAATTGACATGATGCTCTAACACAAACTCAACATATAATTTTTTAATAAAGTAAAATGGTATATCACAATTTTTGTTTGGTGGTTTATCAAAAACCATACACCAATGATCCCAAAAGTTGTCTACAATGTCCTTATGCATGCACCCTTTTATAGAAATTTTTGGTTTATTAACATTAACCGACAAACTAGTGTGGGGGTTAAAAAATAAAGAGGCTATTTGGGCTTTGGTTATTCTGAGATCTTTCACATCATCATAAGACAATCCACATGCATAATATTCCCTCACGTCTTCTAGCCACAAATAAAAGGCATTATGTTGGGTGGAGAGGGTTTCTATATTTTTAATTATTTCCTTCAATGTGTTTGACATCTCGGATAATCAAGGGATTCTCGTATAAACATTAGAAATGTCCCTCAATTGCTGTAATTTTTCACCAATTAATTCTTCAATTGATGGCTACGGAGGTGGTGGAGCATTTGGCATTTGTGCATTTTCATTCTCAGCTAGTGGATTGTTTGGAATTTGTGCATTTTCATTCTTAGCAACCATAATGCTTGATTAAAGTTAAAAACTAATTAATCTAATTGAAATTAGACAATTATATAAATGAAAATATTGTAAAAATACCCTAGTTTTTAAAAAAATCCAAAAAAAACCCTACTTTTTAACAAAAATATATAAAATTCTCTAATTTTTAATACAAATACATAAACAACACTATTTTTAATCAAAATCCATAAAAAAATTCATTTTTAATCAAAATCTATTCTAAACTCAAATTTTTTCATAAAAATTCAACCAAAAACCCTATTTTGAAAAAAAATCCATAAAAAACTAACTAAAATTATACAAATCTAATTCAAAATCGATCAAAGCAAATAAAAATCTAAAATATAACCTTTTCAAAATGGATATCGGCTAAATCAGATATATGTTATGCGAAGAACCTCCTCATTGTGCGCCTGCGACTTGTGAAAGTGTAAAATGATTTTAACAGGCCTGAAATATGTAGATATATATTTGCCTCAAATCGGATATCCGATTTGGATCGGATATCCAATTTGAATTGGATATCCGATATGGAAATCTTGGTTTGGGAATTTCTTTGGAGGTGTGTAGTGACACCCAAGCCACAAAAAAGTCAACTTGACATTTTCGCATTTTTGGGTCGATGAAAAACGTAATTTTTTCCCCATTGGCACTTTTTGGCCCATCATGATCTTGCACATACCCATAACACATGTTATTGATTATAAGTTTAAACCATTCTAAAATAATTATACATTCTGTTTTGAAGATTCAAAGTAGAAAGACATGCACACAAGGAACAAATTAGATCGAATATCAATTCTTATATATTGAAATAAATAATATTTTTTTTGGAAAAAGGCTAATAGCCTATATATTACATTAATAATAATAGTAAGTAATTACAAAAGTGCCCAAGATGGACTAATTTATGCTTTTGATCTGGTTGGAAGCATTACATGATAATATTTCCTCCTACCCAACTACCAAACAAGATTACTTATTAAGGACTACCACCAACTTTGGTTATGAAGTTACTTGTACGTTGTTGGCAACTTTCCTCTAACTTTGTTTCAGGGATCGTACATTTCTCTTCCTTCTTACCATTTGGATACTTTACATTTGGTAAAGCTTAAGGTGGAACCTCGTATAGAGAAGCCCGATATGCCTTTAGACTTGTCAAGGGTTGATGTTTGGAGGTGAAGCTCTGAACTGAGAAGCTCTACTTACCTTTAGTCTTGTTGAGGTTTAGGTATGGAGATGCAATGCTATTATGCTATGGATATATACCGTAATGATATGGGTATATGCAATGATGTTATGATGATACTAATAATATGTGGATGTAGGATGCATGATGCTATTTTATGATTTTTTTAATTTTTGATGTTATATATGATGAATATGCATGATGTATGATGTATGATGCTATGATAATATGGATATATGATGCTACTGACATTTTATGGATGTAGGATGTGATGGATATTTTTGTGTATGTCATGATACGTAGATCTAGAAATTTTAGCGTGATGAGTAGGGTAGAAGAAGAAGAAAAGATGATTAGATGGATAAATAGAATTGGATATGATGAATGAATGACGCTAATCAAATATCAAGAAAACTATGATTATTGGATAGCTTAGATTGTTTTATTAGATATGTTATGAGATAGGATAGATGATTCTAATTTTTCTTTAGGTTATGATAAATAATGTAGAGAAATCCTTATTTTGATATAGCAAGTAGTCACTATACACCAAGGTATGAAGAACTAGAGTGTTATCATATCTAGTGCATGGAATTTGAATCTACAAATAATAGGAGTATCCTTGTTCATATTTGACATACAAAAACCATGTTTGTTCATGTGAGAGAATGAAACCTTGAAGAAAGTTAGGAAAATTCACAAAAGGTATAAAGAGCTAGATATGCAAAGGTCATTATGTTTCCTAGGACTATCACTACACACACAAGGAAAGTATTCACCATGGTTGTATTACAAGAATATTCCACAAACATAGCAGATGAAAGTAATGACCATGCCCCATTACATACCCCTCTAGGCACACCAAGATATTGAATATCAAGGTGGAATTGAGTGATAAATAGAATGAGACAAAAGATAAATCAAAACAAAAGATTGATTGAAAAAACATATCATTTAAGCCATCATATCTCTTACCAGAGAGATTGTTGTTTATTGATTTGTAATGATGACTATGTAGAAAAGATATATCCATTAAAGAAGTTATGAATGTTGATGCTGATTTAGAAGATGATTTCGGAAATTGACATGAAGGTTTTTATGTTGTTTTGACAATGATCAAGACTTGTGTTTTTTCATGATTATTTGTGTTTTGATGATTGTAGCATATGATTTTTCTTACTTTTTCAAAGGTGGGTTTATTATGGATGACCATTTTATTGTGGATGGGTTAGTTATGATGATTGGTTTTTTAATATTTTTAGAAATTTTGAATGTTTTTGGAACTTTAAAATATTTGAGCCTGTTTTTGGATTTTACATTATTTGAATATTTTTTTGATTTTGTGAATATGTGGATGTTCTAATTTTTTTGATTATTTGAAGGTATCTAGATCACTAAGTGAGTTGAAAAACATATATCAAGATTTATTCCAAATTAGGATGTATATACCTGGGCCCTTAGTGTCTAGCAATGTGGATGAATGGATCAATATTATGGATGGATATGTGAAGGTTGAGGAGGATAGGAAAATAGAATATAGGATAAGAGATTTTACTTCCAAGGACTATATCACAATAGGATGTGCTCTATGTAGTAAGACTGTGTGGATGATGCTAGATAGTAGGTTATAGTATGACATGGGATAAGATATGGTCAAATGAGATGGCAATGTCAATATTTATCCAAAAAACAAGTTTTTTAAAGTATATGCCCCTAGTCTTTATAAAGATCAGGTTATATAGGAGTTAGGAAATAATAAATTATACCCACATTCTTAATCCATTTTCTACATAAGCCCATGAGAGAGAACCATGCCAAGGTGAAGATGCACCAATCCAAGAATACACACATCAAATCCAAGTGATAACAAAGGCTCCAACCAAGCTGTTGTCAAAGGTGAAAAACCCACATGATTAGAAAATAGCATCCACAACACATGGTAATAAATCCAACCATCCATACCTCCTAGGTATCAATAACATCAGTAAAATCATGCCAACAACATATGCAACCATAAACCACAATCACAAGATCCATGTATCATACCTATTAATGAAGTATATACATATATAGTAACTCCCACTACATGGGTAATGAAAAATCAAATCAATTTTACCAATCAACACTATATAGATGTGTGATAAATGATCAAAACATGAAGTACCAAGAATAATCACAATGATCTAGACATGCAACACCAAAAGCTACATACTTTCTCAAAACATGTCACCATAATCCTACCTCCAAGAAGGAACCAAATAATGAAGAGAGAAAACTTGTAAACCATAACATTTCCTTCTACCAACACCTCAAAAGTGCAACCCTATATCAAGTATGATCTTCTTACAACCCTAGATGAAAAACCTCCATAACACCCAAAAATTCAATCTCATAGATCAAGTGCAACATATGAATCATGTATAATGCCGAGATGGATGTATCCCTCTCTAACAAAGAAGATCATATTCAATGTATTCATTCCCAAAATAGGAAATCAGCCCAATAACCATCTTCTAAAATCCTCATTCAGTGAATGATATTAGAAAATCAAATGTACAAGGAAATAACCATGTCAAACATCTCTCAAAATGAATCCTCCATAACTAAATATCCATAGCGCAAGATCCATATCTATGAAAGATAAAGAAATATAAAATTATGCTAAATAATCCTCAAATGATTCTCCAAAATCAATGAACATGACTCAACTCATTCTCATGAGAAATCAAAGAATGAAATATAAATACATCAAAAATATGATGGGAAATACCTATTAGATGATAAACCGCCGAGTAGACAAAGAGTGAGGAATGAGAATGCTCCTCCAAGATAACCAAGTCATCATGACTCACTCCAAGAATAATATCCTCTATTGATCCATCATGAAATAATGTCCATATCTAGGTGAAGACTCCTCAGACTGCATACTGAAACCTCCAAAGAGTAACTATCTCAAGCAAATGTCTCTAATCATAAGAGAGCTCCAACCTCACCCACATCTTCAATTATCCATGAGCACCTCCAACGATCAATCCATCCTAAGTCCCAAATGCAACACAACATCCTCATGAAGCTCCTAATAAAATGACCAACTTACTTAATACCAAGAGAACCAACAAGATCAATGTGAAAAGCTCCAACCATAGAATCAAGAACCCAACATGAAATCATGATCTAACCACCTCCTCCTAGGAGATCACATGCAACAATGTGTACATCATGGTCTCAAAAAAAATGTACCATGCCAAAAATCTAAACTAGTATCCTGAGTAAAATAGGACATAATAACAGTCCCACTCTAAACCAAGAATCAACCATCTCCAATCACATGAAGATAACCATATCCTATCGGTGTACCTATAAATGTGAAATAATTCTTCTACAATAACATGATCTAAGAGCTCCTCCAGGATATCCACAAACACTAAAGAAGATCATCCATCACTAAAGATGAATCATGCCACTACTAACAAATCCCATTGAACTATGACACCAAGCTACACATGGCATCATGACAACCATCTCCTTAATTAAGATCATCTAGGTCCACACACGTAACTAGAATACAAACATAACAAGTAGAACAAAGATCTCTAAGCCAAGAAGATACAACCACCATCAAACCATCAAGAACCAATCCTACACTGCCAAGTCATCATATTAAAAATATCCCACTGAAAGTTATAACCAATGAAATGCAACCAACCTATCATGACATCGTGATAAACCCATGTGCTACAAGTCCCATAAAATGACTAATTAGGTACTCTAACCATCCATCCTCTCATCCCAAAGCAACATACCAATGCAAAAATGACCACATATAAGGTCAACTAACAAAATTTGCATCAACACTGAATCAATCTTATGGATATAAATAACCCACATTGTGTCATCCCACTACAACCCAATAGGCTATACACACCTACAAGCTACATAACTCATAGATACCAAAAAATAAATCATGCAAGCTCATCATCACATTAGTAACCTACAAATTGTGATATGAATGAAGATAATCTTGTAGACATCAAGAATCAAACACAAAATCAACCACAAATAATTTGATTTTCCAAACATGTCTAGAAATGAATAACCATAGTCAAGGAACAAAAAAAGCATCAAGGAGATAAGGAAAACCTCCTAACATCAAAACAAATCACTTCCAAACAACCACATACATGATCATGTCATGCCAATGCTCAAATATACCTACATATCCATGACACAATAACCATAGCCAACATTGTACTTGAACTCAAATATAACCCACACAAGACTCCAAGTCTCCACTGGTGTCAACCCATGTCCACAAAATTGAAGACAACCTATGTACCTGTTACCATCAAATTCCAACTTAAAAAAAATCTACATACCTATATGAGGAACCAAAAAATTGATAATCAATTGTACCATCATAAGTATCATATAAAAAAATGTACTCCCTCAAGGTTTCATCTCTTGACTCATCCAAATGCTCATGTAATCACACCCCAAATCTCAAGCTCCTACAAATGATCAAACAAGTAAAATCCTCATCTTGCACCAAAAACTAAAAATATGTTTGACCCACTATGTAGCACACTATACATGCTCTCCAACTCCTATTTGAAATTGAAAAATTCGATTCTGTATGCAAAATTTATGCTCAAAACCATGCACAAGAGAACATCTAGCTTTTAGGCTCCAAAAAATTGATAAAAAAGGAAAATCAAGAAATCAAATGTATACTACTACATATTTCTCAAAACCACATTTCCAACAAGTATAAGAAGTCAAAAATTTGACATTTTGGGTGAAAATTATGCTTCCCACAAGAAATTTGCTCTAATCTTCCTATCAGGCTACTCAATGGTGGTGCTCTAGTGGTTGTCCAGTGGCTCGTCGGTGGTGCACCATGACCCAGCTAGGTGGTACCACCACAAATGTGGTAGAATTCAAATAAATTTTAAATTTATTTAAATTTCCATTTTTTCCAAATACCCTACCCCCATATAGAGCTAATGACATTTTAAATTTTGGTTAAATGTGTTTTGAAATCTACACAGTTAAAATATTATGGCAGATTTGAAAATTTTAAAAAGAAGATTTTAATTTTGAATGGCCCTAGGTTGGGCACCTTGGCCCCACAAAACTAGGGGCTGACAACTAGGGGTTAACCCCCTACCAGCCTGATCGCCAACCGATAGATGACCAAAGGTAACAGTACCCTTACAATAATGCTAACTACATGTACCATAGGGTAAATCCCTATAGAAAATACTAGGGGATATGTGGGGTCTATAGATCCCCACCCCTATTTATATTTAATTAAAAATGTTTTTGTGCAGTTTAATGTTTTTTCCCCATGGGGGACTCAAGGTCAGGCCCCACCTGATCAAGGGCTGGGGATCGGGGACCAAGGCCTCACCAACCCCAACCACTAGTAGTAGTAGGTTGTATTGGTAGCTCAAAACACCAGGTATGACACTTTCACGCTGTGTAGTCACATTTGTAGGGGTACATGGGTCTATGGACCCCCTGCCTAATTATTACTTTTTTTAAAATTTAAAATTTTCAACTTTAAAAATTATTGCAAGAATTTCAATTTATTTTATAATAGGTTGATTATTTTTGAATTAATTTTATTTTCTAGACCATAGAAAAATATTTTACTCTATTTCTTGTAAAATTCATGACCGTATGATCGTACAACCAAATAGGGAAAATTGGGATCTTTTGCATTTTTTCATAGTGGACAAAATAGGGAATATTTTATGTCATTTTTCATTTCTCGGTCATCCTGGATCAAATGGCGAGGTCCATTTTGTCGCAAGAGATAATCTACAAAAAAAAATTCTCTACAAAATTCTCACATGAAAGAATAATCCAAGAAACGTTTTTGACCCAGATTTTGCATGCCTTAGATCTACAATAAACCCAATAAATCTTGACAACCTGAAAGCCCAAATCTGCAAAATAATACCTACAATATGTATTCCATATCTTGTAATGCCTCATATCTAACCTACATTTCCATGGATTGAACTTTGCACCAAATTTACCCAAATAAGGGTTATAGAAAAACATGGGAGCTCACACCTTCCATCAACCATGAAAGCTCTAATACCAATTGTTAGGAAATAATGCATGATACCCACATTCTTAATCCATTTCCTACATAACCCCATGAGAGAAAAGCATGCATGAAAGTGACCATAATGCATAGATCAAATAGAAAAGCCAAAACATAACACAATATATACCTTGAGAAAACCCTCAAGAGGGAAAAACCTAGCCTCCAAAAAGATCTGTACTCCATCTATTATTCAACAAATTAATAATACAAGCACTTACAAGAGTTATCATGAATAATTTTGAAGCATCAAGCCTCTCCAACACATCCTCTATGTGTCTAAGAATAAATCCACACATCCCATACCATGGTTCATATATGTACTCCTCAGAAAGACTCAATAATGATAGCCCACTCACCCACCCAAACTTAAACACTAAACATGTGCTTTCTTTTATAGACTCAAGTTCACATAAATACAACCAAGTGGTAAGATAAAACCATGTACAACAAAACCATGTGAATACAAAACCAGTAAATCCTTATTTAATATTGGGTACTAAGTTTTCACTTTAGATTTCTTTCCCCATATTAAATTATTATCTTATGATACACCCATAAAATAATAACCCAATGTTACAATACAATATACAAGTGGTCCTCAAATAATTACTTAGTGTGATTAACTACACCTCCTAGGTACCTAACAACTAAATAATTATTTAATTAGAATATATGGGATGTGTAGGATCATGATGGGCCAAAAAGTGGTGATATGATGGGTATGTGTAGGGTATGTGGCTGACGACTTTTTTTTTTAAACAAAATTGATCAAACGAAAAGTGTTTTTGAAGGAGATTCTCAGCTTTCCACCAATATAAATTATGCTTTACTTTGAATTTAATTAATAATTATTATTCATTTTCTATTTGAATTACGACTAAAGTCCCGATTGATAGGCTAATTGAAAAACATCGATAGCTTTCAAAGCGGTATCACATTTTTGAATCAAAATATGCGTCACATTCTATGCTTGCATACAATAGGATTAAAAAAAATTTCATGAATTTTGACCAAGTTAAGGTGGTCAGACATACAAGTTTTTATATTTTTTAAAAGTTATAATAAAAATTCATAATTAATTATTTATTACAAATTACAAAAATATGCATCACATTGGGACATGAGTCCTCTATTTATATCTAAAATCTTATTAAAAAACATTATCATTTTATTTTGGTTAGGGTGGTTAGACAAACACCTACTTCTTATTTTTCCTGAAATTTAACTACTATTGCATTGAAATTTTTAATTTTCACCAAAAAAAACCTAGTAGTTTAGAAACTACATTCAATTTTCTACATATTCTATTCTTACATATTTTTGAAATAACATAGATAACTTATTCAAATTTTTATGTCAAGTTGCCTAACTCTGATTTTTCTGAATTTTTCGCCACTTAAGGGCCTGGCTTTTCCATGATGATCCTGTACATACCCATATAATATAACATTTTATGCAATGGTGTACAACACCATATCCCAACAATGGGCAGGATGGATGAAAATGGAATGGATTGGATAGATAGGGGTGTTAGGATAAGGTAGGATGATGGATGAGATACGATGCTCCCAACTAGAATGGTGCACATAGATGATTGATTTTACACATGATGCTTGTTTGCCAAGTTTTCATCATGGTACTTTCCCAAAGCACCATAAGAATGATTTTAACTAAAAGATTATTTTTATCTTTACTATTTTGTTGATTTTTTGGAGTGATCATAGACTATGTGGAACCACATGATGGTGCCGATGTAGATGCTGTTGTCATGACATGCTAGTGATGATGTACCCTGAGGAGTTTCTTTGCCAAGATAAGGGCACTTGTATATAGCCCATTCATATTCTTGTCATCTTTATTGATACTTGAGTTTGCCTTAACTAAGTACATACATCACAATATAATTCCATTTGAGTCCTTATGATAAAGTGTTGATGCCACAATATGGTGACTATGAGATTAGATATTTTGGATTTTAGACAGGATGTTGGATGTTGTTGTGCGATATGGGACATGGATGAATTAGTTGGTATTTTGGATTATGGATCTTTTACTTTCCAAACTTGATATGGTGGATGTTGGAGTGTGGATATGGAATTGTGAGTGGGTTTGGAACCACATTTTTTATACATTTGCATGTCAATGTTGAATACATCCTTTTAATTGGTGGATATTTTTGATAGATGGAAGGAATTTTAGGATTTTTCTTCATAGCTTTATTGACAATTTGATTTAGATTTTCTTGACTTGACCCATTTTTCTTGGGGATCCATTTTAACTTCATGTGTCCTCTTTGAATTTTTGATGTATTAGCTTCAACAACTTGATTTTGATTTTTTCTTCACAAGGATTTATCTTTCATTGACCACAATTAGTGGGTGGAAAGATTTGGGGATGATGGTTTATGATATGGATAGTTGGAGTGCTTTAAGCAACCTCATGATAAGGAATATTTATGACTCATATGTTGATGTTTGCATTAGATAATGTTGACCTCGGTATCATGGATGTATTGCTAACATGGTTAGATTCCTTGATCATTGAATAATCAATACCTTGATGTTTAGGATTGTTGACAAACTGCACTGGTTAAAGAATACAATATTCATGTAGGCCTAATACTTTCTTTTGACACTACACTCATTGAAAATTTTTGTTGGCAACGAGATATGATTTTTCATGGAAACAAGGTGCTAATTCTTCTTTGTGCTATTGGTAATCATTGATGATGATTGTCATTTCATCAGTAAGAGGGCTTGCTTTGAAAACATGAGTGATATGAGTTGATAGGTTATCGAGGCTTCATTATTCTGTGGGATATTGATTGGGTCTATAGTTACTTATGGATCATTACTTTTTACATGAGTTTAAGATATTAGTGTAGACACAAAAAAATTTCCTAAGCTTGCAAGTTCCATTTTTCCTTATCAATACCACTTCTTGAAATAATTAAATAATTTTAATTATTTCATAATTGTCTAAGGGCCATATTCATCTATTTATTAAATAATTTAATTAATTCATTTCTTCATTCCTCTTTGATTAATTAAATAAATTTTATTTATTTAATTATGTCACTAATGTCCCCTTCTTTCTATAAATTAATAAATTTATTTAATTATTCACTTTCCATCTTTCCACTATAATTAAATAATTATTTCACTTACGCAATTATTCATTAGGCTCTTCTTCTAGAATTAAATAAATATTATTTAATTAATTCTTAATTTTTTCTTCCACAAATAAATAATTATTTTAATTATTTATTTGTCTTTTTCTTCTACTTTCTAATTAAAATAATTGTTTATGATTATTTAATTAGAAATTCAATTTTCCGTTTTCTTCTTTGATTAAAAAATTACTTTAATTTGTGAATGGTGCTATGAGGGTTTCGTGTAGGGGCTGGGGATATGAAGCACTTGGAGACCCACCTCCACCAGGTGTTAATGTCATAGATTATAATGTTCTACAGTGGGTCTTCCATGATGGTAGGTGGGAGAATATGGTGCCCAAAGATTAGAGAATGGATTCATGGGTGTAAGCCAAAGTCAAAATCCGTAAGTAGGGAAAAATGACCCTTCGTTCGAAGTACTTTAGAGGTTTTTAGAAACCAAGAAGGGCTTCCCCGAGGTCCAAGGGTCGATCAAGAGGCAAAGGATTACTTCACAAGCAAAGGATTTTTCTGGAGAGAGGCCCCCTGACCTATCAAACAGATCATAAGGAATCGAGAAATAGGTTCAAAGGGGACGAAGAGTGTAGTCACGGTTCGTGACTTAGACTTTCAGTATGAGGGATCTGGGAAGATATTTCAAAACTAAAAAATTCTTCACAACAACAAGTGGTAAATAAAGATGCGATGAATCCTATTGGGGTTTCAGAAGCCACAAATCCAAAGGAAAATAAAGTGGATGTTCCTAAAGATAAGATTTGGGTACCAGTTCCTTATATTCATGTGGAAAACCAACCCTTTAGCTAGAAAACTCGAGATGTTCATGGGTTTGTTGTGATTCTTCATGTTTGGAGTGAGGGTTTATCTCTCTCGAAGCTTCATAAGTGTGTCCACATACATTGGTGTGGAACTCTTTATTTTCAGGTTCTCTCCCTGAATACTTTTGTCTTGGTTTTGGATTTGGTTGAAGCAAAAATTAAGGTCTTAGAAAGTAAATATATCTAGTTTGGAAAAAACCTAATTTTCATTTATCCCTGACACTCATTTTCTCAAAGCTTTCAATTATTAAGTGGGGAAATCCCAACCTAGTTTAAATTACCCAAAATCCCTCTTGAATTTACTGATCCAAGGATTTTAGAAGTTATTGGTAATTCTTTTGGGAAGTTTCTACTTTCAGATACCTCAATTGATGAGGGTTTATTGTGTGTCAAGATTTGTGTTTTAATAAACCCTAATTTGAATTTTCGAAGAATTTGCAATCTAAAATCGATTGATGGTATTTGGAGACAAGATATTGTAAGAGAGACAAAAGGGTTTCAAAAAGCTTCAATTGTGGTCTGATGCTCCCTTTTTCAAAAAACTTAAGCTTTCACCTTCAAAGGGACATCTAGCATGCTTGGGTAAGGGTAATTTTCATCAATAGTTTCCAATCTATGCTCCATTGTTAGAAGAATTTCCTAATTCATCTGGGGAAATCAATACTCCTATTGATGTGATCCTCCCTGCTCCCCTATCTCTACTTCCAAACTTGATGGGGAAGGTAAAAGGCTTGTAGAATCTTCTAATCATGTTGATGTATAGAACTTATACTCTCCTTCACATTTGTAGTAGTTTCTAATGCAAGTTGGTAAATGGAAACAATGGCCCTACTGTCAAGGATTTTCTAACTCCTCAAAAGGAGATTTCTCCCAAGGTTCTCATTGTAGAACATGAGTTTTGTGCTACTGCTATCCCTAATCGGGATGAAGGACTTAAAAGCTCTCCAAAATTTATTAAAGCTTGGAAAAATTAGATCATAATGCATCAACAACTAATTGATAAAGTGTAGAAGGTAATCAAATCTTCTAAAGAAAACTTTAATGAGGAAATGTAAGAACAAGTGTTGACTGCAATAGATAATGATCTTCTGCAAATTGAGAAAGGGCTAGATATTTCCCTATCTCTAAACCCCTTTGATGCAATTTCTCTGGGTAAGGATTTGGATTCAGAATTTTTGGATGAAGGGGACTTGATCCCTCCTCCTAAAGAAAAGCTTCCTATCTCTCAATCTCCTTTATCTCCAAAATCACCTTTCTCTACTCCAAAGAAGAGAGGTTGAAAACCAAAAAAATTCAAAACTCAACAAGAGATTGATGTTGTTATTCAATCTACTCTTTTTTCTGCTATAAAAAAGAAAAGAACTTTTAGCCCTCCATTGACAAGATCAGGGGCCGCCAAAAGGAATTTATAGTTGGAGATTTCTATTGGGATACCATCCCAATCAAAATCTCAAAGGAAGAGGGGAGAATTTTCCTCATGTCAAGGAAAATGACGGTCCTTTCATGGAATGTTAGGGGATTAAATGCCCCTAACAAGTGACACCTTTAAATCAGGCGTCAATTAGAAGTAGCATATTTTGACATAGTTATGTTGTAGGAAATAAAATTGAATTATGTGTCTGCAAAATCCCTCTTCTCCAAGTGGACTGATTGGAGACATTCCAGTTTCCCTTCTTCGAGGGCTTCAGGTGGCCTTGCCTTCCTTTGGAAGGAAAAATTTGTAGATTTAAAGGTGGTGGCTTCCTCTTCTTATTGGTATTTAGCCCTAGTAAAGAGCACTTTGTCAGAGGTTAACTTCTGGCTGGTTAGTGCTTATGGTCTGATTATCCCAACTGAGAAATGAAAGTTAGGGGATATTTTTTATTTGGTTTCTCAGTCACTAAGTGAGTCTTTGATTATCTTTAGTGGCGATTTTAATGTAATTGCAAAGGATTCTAAGAAAACTGGTAGTATTTTTCCCAACAACAGGGTCCTAGATGATTTTAAGGGGTTTATTGAATCCAACAATCTCATTGACTATAGACCCAAAAATGGTTTATTCACTTGGACCAATAAAAGGAAGGATTTTTTCCAAATTGCTGAGAGGCTTGACTGCTTTTTGTTATCCCTAAATTGGATGAACACTGAATTTGATGTTTATTCTTTGATTCTTGGTTATCCGGGCTCTGATCACTTTCCAATATTGTTAATAGTGTTGGAAGATAGAGCTCCTAATAAGATTCCTTTTAAGTTTGAGCCCATGTGGCTAAGGGACACAAGCTTTTTTCCCATGATTCAATTTTGGTGGGATAACTCACCCTATTTTGTAAGGTATCCTATGTTTCAATTGGTCAAGAAGTTGAACTTCTTAAAGAGAAAAATAAAATCTTGGAAAATTTTCCACTTCAAGAA
Organism: Sequoia sempervirens; assembly: GCA_007258455.2. Taxonomy (NCBI): domain Eukaryota; kingdom Viridiplantae; phylum Streptophyta; class Pinopsida; order Cupressales; family Cupressaceae; genus Sequoia; species Sequoia sempervirens. The sequence goes on along the minus strand of VDFB02058242.1, from coordinate 313,619,752 downwards.
CATCTTTGCAGAAAAACTTAGATTCCAATCAGATATCAAAGCCCTAAATGAGCATTTAATTCACAATGGCATGAATCCGGTTTCTTTTGATCTTCAAAAATACCTTGTTTCTAAATTGGATGAGGTTCTTCTTTGTGAAGAATGCTATTGGAGACAAAAATCTAGAGATACTTGGATTGCAGAGGGAGACAGGAATACCAAGTTCTTTCATGCATCAACAAAAATTAAGAGGAAAAGAAACAAAATTTATTTTATTAAAAATGAAGCTGGTATTCTTTTAGAAAATGATAAAGAAATAGCTAGAGAAGCCACCTCTTTCTTTAAAAAGCTCCTAATGGTTGAATCAGTTAATATTAGAAATATGTTTTTGGACTCCATTCTTTCCTTACTATCTAAGGAGGACAATGATGTTCTTATGGATCCTTTCTCCCATGAGGAATTAAAACATGTTGTATTTGATATGCCCCCTGAAAAGACTCTGGGCCCTAATGGCTTAACTATATTTTTTCAAAAATGTTGGAGCATAATTGGGAACGATGTCTTGCATGCCCTAGAATAATCAAGACGAAACATATCTATCCTAAAAGAGCTTAATGCTACCTTCATTTCCATCATTCCAAAGGTGGAATCTCCCTCCACTTTTGCATATTTTAGGCCAATTTCTCTTTGCAATACTCTATATAAAATTTTCACAAAGGAAATTTCTATCCGCCTTGCTAAAATTATTCCATGTATCATTTTTGAAGAGCAAGGGGGTTTTGTTCCTAGGAGGGAAACTATTGATGGAGAAATTGTTGCTCACAAAATTTTACATTCCATCAAGCAACATAAGTATCCAACTATGATTTTGAAATTGGATATGATGAAAGCTTATGATAGTGTCAATTGGGATTTCATCCTTGCAGTTCTCCGAAAATTTGGCTTTTCTAAAAAATGGATTAAATGGATTTATTCTTGCATTTCTTTCACAAGATTTTAAGTATTGCTTAATGGTAACCCTTCTGGTTTTTTCCCCTCCTCAAGGGGGGTAAGGCAAGGGGACCCCCTCTCCCCTTTTTTTTTCATTCTCATGGTAGAAGGTCTGAGTAGAGCAATAAAGTATTCCTATCAGAATAACCTCTAGAGAGGTATTCGTTTGCCCAATCTAAAAGATAGCCAAACTCATGGTCTCTTTGCTGATGACACCCTTTTATTTGGCCATGCTTCAATTCCTGAAGCTAAAGTTATCAAAAATATCGGCATATGGAAAATTCACTGCCAATAATTCACCGACAAAAAAATCATCACCAACAATTCAACGCAAGAAAATTCACTACCATGACAAGTCACCACACCAAAAACTAATTGCAAGAATTTTTGGGAGTTAATTTTCCATGGCGGTGAATTACTGGTGGTAGTGAATTTTCCTGCGATGAATTGTTGACAGTGAATTTTCCATTAGTGAATTGCTGGTGATGAATTTTACTAGAGCCAAAAATATCATTATGGAATACTCTGTGGCATCTGGGTAGCTGATCAATCCTACAAAATCCAAATTCTTCCTTCTTAATGTTCCTAGTTTTATTGAATCAAAATTACAAAAGTTTTGGGGATTCCCTATTGGCACATTACCTTGTTCTTACCTTGGCATACCTTTTTTGTTGGAAAAAAAATTACCTTCTTTCTAGGATAAAGCAATATCTTCAATCTTGGGCAAAATTCTCTCCTGGAAACACAAGTGGCTTTCCTTTTTTGGTAAAATACAAATGATAAAATTAGTTTCCAATGCTATTCCTATTTACTTGATGTCAATTCTTAAATCTCCTATTTCCACATTAAATCATTTGAAATTAGTTCTTAGCTCCTTTTTGTGGAATGATAATGTTGGGGGAAAGGAAAGGATTCCCCTTATTGCTTGGGATAATGTCTGCTTGACTAAAGAGTAGGGTGGGGCTAGAATAAGGGGATTAAAACATCAAAATATTGCTCTAGGAGCCAAACTAACTTGGAGATAGAAACAAGTATCATTAGCACATTCCCAAATCTGCAAGACAAGAAACTTCAGCTCAAAAAAATGCAGAGCAATTCCATTTCTCCTAGATATCCCTTTTCACAAGACAGACATTGTCAAACACATATTCTACTACTGCATGATCCAAAACCTAAAAATCTTGATATAACACCTTCAAAGGCTTCTGGTCATCATATCCAAACTGCACAAGCATAACTTTATGAATGAAGAAATGTGGATCATAACACATAACACATGGACTATCACCTTGTACACTCTTTATACAAATTTTCTCAAAAGAACTCTCAAACCAAGTGACCTTGCTACATTTGCAACACCTACTCAACACCAAAAACATCTTCTTATCATGACCATACTAGAGGTTGATATTAATGAAAAAATTAATGACAACATGGTGCAACACTCTCATGATATGCTACTCAGCATGTCTTTGTGTTTGTTAGTTTTCTTTGGATGACCCTTATTGTTCTTGTTGGCACAAGGATACAAATAAAACTAATCTGCCATGACATTCATGTATTTGTATCTCCATTTTTCTTTATGTTGTCAACATCGTTGTCTTGTGTTTCCTTTTGGGAATGATGCAAGGTATTGATACATTTAGGTCTCTTCCATGTTGACCCAAAAGCTTTTTTGTTGTGTTCATGTGTCATTTCTCCATTGTCTTTATTATTCCACAATATTTGAGGAATGATGTCAATTTTGAGCATAATCATATTATATATTATCTATGGTCTATACTGACCCAAAATCTATGGATCTGTTATGTGACACCTTTTTGTCTCAAGTTATGCGGCTTTGTTTTGGAGGAAACACCTTGTCATGAGTTAGCTTTATTGAGAACATATCATTGGTATAGGGCTTTCCAATAAGCTCTCATGAAACCTATCATATGGCATATAATATTTCACTCTACCTTAAAGAAAATTTCTCATGGTTGGTGTTCATAATTACTTTAAAGTGGGGGCATGCATTCCATTATGTGCTTCACTTTTTTCACATGCATTGAACTTGGTGATGCGTTTTTGGTATATTGATAATTATTGTAGTGCATTATCAAAATTATTAGGACTTTAATTCTTGGTATGGTTGTCATGATAATGCACCTAGTGCGTATTAGAATTAACTAACCTTTGTGTTTTTCTCATTTTCTACTTTATGAAAACTCACCTAGTGAATATCAGACTTCACTAGCGTATATTGTTTCTTTTCAAAGCTCACCTAGTGAATATCAAACTTCACTAGCTTGTGATGCTTTGGTTCATGCCTCACCTAGAAAATATCAAACGGTGTCAGCCTGTGACTCATGAAAGCCTTGGGTATGGATCCTAGTAAGATTTTTGTGAAGCTTACTAGTCCATGATTGTCATACCCCCTTTTTATGTTTTTACATTGTGTTTTGATTGCATAGTGTTCACATTTTATGTTTATGTTTGCATTATGTTATGTTTTATGTATTCATTGTGTATGCTTCAAGTTTTTCATGTTTAATTGCAACTCATGTTTGTGTGTTCCTTTGTCCTTACATTTTTTTTCCATAGGATCTTGAGCTTGGGGGCTAGCACATCCCCTAGACTTGATGATATCCTCTCTTTTCAATGTTTAGATAATTAAACCCTTTCTTGGCTTATCCTTACTTTAGTGTGAGTCTAAGCATAAGTTCATGATCTCATTGAAGTGGAGGGTAAATGTAGTATCATAAATTATTGCCCTTGAAATTTCACACTAGGAAAATAGCCCCCCTATGTTCTTGGACATAATTATACATTTAATTTTCTAATTTATAAATATGTTCAAAAATTAAGAGATGATATTGAAAATATTTATATTTAATAATTAATATCAATGTTTCAAACCCTAAAAAGGATTTTTTTGGACGAGGGTGCCCAACACCTTTTCCCAACCTATTTTGGATAAATTTGAAATATGTCAGGGTATGTGCAGGATAATGATGGGCCAAAAAGTGGCGATATGATGGGTATGTGGCTGACGACATTTTTTTTACCCAAAATTGATGAAACAAAAAAGAGTTTTTAAAGGAGATTCTCAGCTTTGCACCAATATAAATTATGATTTACTTTGAATTTAATAAATAATTATTATTCATTTTCTATTTGAATTACGACTAAATTCTTGATTGATAGGTTGATTGAAAAACATCTATAGCTTTCAAACAATAACAATTTTTTTTGAATCTAAAACATGCATCACAGTCTATGCTTCACATACTATAAGATTAAAAAAATAAAAATTGAATTTCATGAAGTTTTGACCAAGTTAAGGTGGTCAGACATACGCGTTTTTATATTTTTTAAAATTTGTAATAAAATATTCATAATTAATTATTTACTTGGAAAAAAATTACAAAAAAATATGCATCACATCGGGACATGAGTCCTCTACCTATATCTAAAATCTTATAAAAAAAAATATTATCATTTTATTGTGGTTAGGGTGGTCAAACAGACACCTACTTATTTTTTCCTGAAATTTAAGTACTACTGCTTTGAAATTTCAAATTTTCACCAAATAGATGTTTTTTTAAAAATAAACCTAGTAGTTTAGAAAGTACATTCAATTTGATATAAATTCTATTCTTACATATTTTTGAAATAATATAGATAAGTTATTCAAATTTTTACGTCAAGTTGCCTAACTCTAATTTTTCTAAATTTTTCGCCACTTAAGGGCCTATTTTTTCCATGATGATCCTGCACATACCTATCAGTGTCAACTATTTTAATATTTAAAAATCTAAAATTATTTGTTAGCTATATCAGTATTTGATTTTTTAAGAAATTAGAAGAATTGCATGTAAATACAAATCATTTTCACCATTTTAATCCTATAAATTTGGAGAAAGATCATAATGTAATTAAGATTATTATTTTAGCAATCAAGAGTAGTTAAGAGAAAAATTATAGCATCAATATTTTAGTCAAGCATCATATTTATATGTGAGTTTATTCATGTTTTATGTTTATGTATTTTTTGAGCATTAAAACTTGTAGGGCTTAAAATCAAGTATCAATTTATCCTTGAAGGTGATGAGTACAATGACTTTAGTCCCTCAAGGAATGCAAATCTGAGTTGTGAGTTGCAACAATTGTCAATTTATCACTTATTTACCATTTAGCCTCTTCTAGATCAAGGGTAATCTCTCCTTTTACATCATCATAGCCATTGTGGAGGTAGAAGTACCAAAATGGGGTTTGATTTAGGCAAGCCCCTATATTGCACAACCCTTTCCCCTCTTTCATGTGTGTCGATTGTAGATCTGAAGTGAATTGGAGGAAGATTAAAGACCTAATTGCTCATTCAAGAATTAAATCCCTACAAGTCAACATATCAAGGAAAGTTGATTTTATTAGTGATAGACAAAGTTCTGACAGTGAGTCTAGAAGAGAAGAACATACAAACAACGAGTAATAGGAGAGTGAAACCAGATTTTGAGTAGCTATCACCTAGTCTAGGGTGCACAATGCCCTTGTCTAGGTTTTTCAAGCCCAAATTTATATGTTAGGTTCTTCTATGTCTACCCTCTACTATTCTAAACTTTGATTATATTTATCAATTTTGTGTTTTCCAAAAATCTCATTAGTTTTCTACATTTTCATAATAAGCTACAAACATCATTACATAATCAAATTAGATAAATTAAATCATCAAACCACAAACCAAAATGATAAAAAAAATTAAAACCTTGATCCACCATTTTGGCTCTTCCTTTAAGGTTAGTAGCCAAGTGGATTTGAGATCACTTTTAATTCCCCATTTTAGTATTGGAAAGAGTGGGGTTTAGAATTTAGGTCCCTTTTTGCAATATCACAATTCTAGTTTTAGTAAAAGCATCTTTAGAGAGACCTAGAATTAAATTTCAAGAATCTCGTTCCCACACATAGTTTGGACCAAGATTTGGGATATTTTTTGAGATTCACATAATCCTCCGTTCCTAGATGATCCTACTTCATATCTGCTCACTACACTTGATGATTTTTACAATTTTCCCTTTGATGATGACACCATAGAGGAGTTTAAATATGATGCAAAACTTGAGGGTCTTGATGATCCAAAGAGTTCTCTTACAACTCCTACTTCTCCAATTGAGATCACACATTCACCTTCTTTTGGTGATTCATTGAGAACTTCTAGTGATTCATTGCAATAGGTATCTAATTGTCTTCTCAATTGGGATTCATATTTTTTAGACATTGCATCTTTGTTTATGGAGTCTCATATTTCAGATTTGTGTGACTGATTTGAGGGTTTATCTATCCTATTTGTTGAAAATCATGGCATAATTATTGCCACTTTATCATTGTATTTGGAGTTAGTTTAATATCAATTTCCATTTGGTCCTACTTTTTTGTTTCTTTTTTTGTGATCGGGCATGTACCTAATTAGATTGTGTCATCATCATCATCTACCAAGAACTTGGAAACAAATGAGAAATTTTTTAGAGACACAATATTCATACATATTTATGCTTGTGCATGCCAATTGCTATTTGAAATGGGAAGTATTCCTACATTTTTACTTGGTAGATATCTTCTTCTCAAGGGGAGAAATATTTTTTGTATTCATTAGATCTTGTTTTATCTTTAAGAATTCACCATCTTTGAACGATATTATACATTGTGGGGGGGCTAGATAGTCTCTCTCCTTCCTACTTATGGGCTATCATTGATTGTATTTGCATGATGGATGTAGTTCTTGGGAGGTATGATTGAGTCCTCCATGCATCATCCTTGTTTGTATCCTTTCTCTATTTTGGAGAGGAGTTTTGTTCCACTAGGTTTTCTCATTTTCTCAATTTGTGAGAGATTTCATTTATACATGGGTACCTAACATGATCTCGTAGCCGAGACCCATCCTCTCATTTTTTCATCTTTTCATAATAATATAATCATATCTAGTTCACGAATATGTGTTTTACCTATCTAGTTCATTAATAGGTCCTATTTACATGTTAAGTTTACTTAAATCCTAGGTGACCTTCTAGAAGTCTTAGTTGTCTAGATAAGATCTTATCATATTTTTTTTTCTACTTTTATTTAATATTGGTCATACATGTTGATGTAGTTGTCTCATTCTACAAGATTAAGAAACATGCCAAGATATTGTCTAATCCTATAGATTAAAACTTTATGCTATAATCAAGGCCTCATATGTACATTCATATATTCAATCTTGCAATCTTACATCCATAATCAAGTTAGATATTCTTATAATTTTCTCTCTTGTGGAAGATATTTTGGTCTTGCAGTTGTTCCTAGGGTGTTGGGAGTTCACCATTAACTCTTAAAATGATCAATGAAATCCTAAAGCATTGATTGTATCTATTCCATGATATTCAATCATTATTATATTTTTAATAAAACTAATAACAAATGATGTAGGTCACATATCCTAATGGATGTTAACTAATTGATTAAAAAATGATTTAAAATAGTAGTATCTCTTATTTATTTTGATCCTTAATAATTACATCATGATCATAATAATCTTGTTAATTATAATTAAATATGTGATAATCATTAGAAGTGGAGGGCATAAGATACCCATAGCGGAAAAAAAATTATAGTTTAACCTAACAGTTCTATAAATACGAGTTAAAGACCTTAGGAGATTCTTAGAAGTATAAGACCACAAATAATCATATGAAAAATAATAAATATACACAATGATATGGAACTGATTAAAATAATAAAAAAGTATACTATAAATTATAGGAATGGAAATTATGAGTACATTGAATAATAGGGAATGAAGTAACTCTAAGTAACTCTACATTAAATAAAATTGTAGGTTCCTAGAAGGGTATAAAAATAAAAATAACAAACATATTAAGTAATATAAGACTGAAATAGAGTTAAATGCTAAGATATAACTTAGACTTCCTAGAAATTAGTGTAGTGGTAATGTTATATGTTGTGATATAGATCTAGAAAATAAAATTTGGATATTCAATAGTGATTAGAAGCCTATGCCAAATGAATTCTAATATTTATGGATATTGGGATTGGACCATTCATAATTCGGTCTTTGAATACTTTCTCTTCACAAAAAAATTCTATTGTAAAACTTTATTTTTGGTAACTACAAAACCTATTTTCAAATGTGTGACTACTTAAAAAAAAGATAGTCCTTAGACACAATTTTTGTGGCTTATCATGTACAGAGCTAAGAGTGTTCAACTTTCCTAGAGACGATCATGCCTCAAGGATGATTTGAAAAGATGGAAATAGAAAAGGAGAATAATAAATAATAATTGCTAAGTAAACTATGAATGAGTAACTTGACTAAGTGCTAAATGGATATGGTTTCTATTTATGTTTGACTTTTGAGATAATAGGAAATACTTGGGAGGGTGCCCTTAAATACACAACAATAGGTTTTCAAAATATTTGACCTACATACCAATGAACAATGATCATATTCTAGAATTGTTGACTTTATAAACTATAAAAATCAAATTTGAAATTAGAAAACAAGAATACACATTTAATTTAGTCCACATAATAAGATCAAATTTATAATATGAATAATAATCACAAAAACATAAAACTACATTATTTAAAAATAATTAACATAATAAAATAAAAAATTAATATTAAAATCATTAACTATATTTAACTAAAACTATACATTTCCAATACCTATAAAAAATAATCATATATATATATATATTCTCTATCTAGAAATTCAAACATATATATTCTCTAGAAGCACACCTTCAACAAAGAACTAAATAAATTATATGCTATAAATCTAACCCACTTATCCAAGAAACGACACTGAATATGCATATAATTGTCAGCAGCAATACATATGAATGACATTAATGACAGGCCTAATCTTCTTTTTTTTTTGGGCCTTGTCCGGTTTGCTGTTAAGATGACAAGATAACTCCATAAGTATTCGCCCCATATATTTGACCAACATATTTGAGATGCCATGAAGAAAAGCTTTTTTGTCTTTATATTCTATAATTTTGAAGTCCGAAAGTAAAAACAAACGTTCAACAAGTGAGCACATCTGGAATTCCAGTTCATCCAGAATAAAAGAAATCTGCCTAGTTTCAGGAATCTTGGACTACAACAGATAATGTTACATCACCGTCATGGTAGAAAACAATATAAAAGCTACATGATAACTAGTTAGCTAAATGCCAAGCTGACGCCTTTGGATGCCATTTCAATAAAATATTCAGTAAACCGTATACAATTTGATTTCTGCTAATACCATCTAAATATATCTCAGGATATGTACTATACTAGATTTTTTAATAAAAAGTTGATTAAAATCCATACTTCTTCTGGGTTCTCTTTCACCCAATTAAGAATCTGTTGCAGGTTAAGTAGATAACAGGGCGAATGATGAGCAATCCGAATGTAATCAGGAAGACTTAAAACCACATGAAATATCATGAAAACCATCCAAACCTTTGGGCTCATTCATCCCACCTCTGGGTAGGTCATAGAAGAATCCTGGCGCCGCTGGAAGCTGCCCTTTTCTTGCTATCAGATTCCCAAGTGAAGATCCGACTATGCCGTGCTGCTGCTGCTGCGGCGGCTACTGCTCTTTCTTTGCCATTTTCGCTTTTCTGTAGAGCTGCAGTATTGGGCTGATCTCCTTCGCCATCCTTATCTGGGAAGGAGAGGGGTGACAAGAGGGGAATAGCAGTGCTCTTAGTAAACAAATCTGTGGGTGGAGGAGGCTTCACTTTCAATGGCGGTGGCGCACGCTTCTGCAACCGATTTCTTTGCTGCATAGATTCCATGGAGCACAGGCTGGAAATCGGGCTGTATTTTATCCAGACCCAACTCCCTCCAACCACTTGTTAACACGCGAATCAATGAATTGATAATGGCAGGGTCTTGTGTTTATTTATAGGGCTTTCCTCGACCATGTGTTACTATTATTTTTGTTGGCTTGGGAATCTAGAGAGTTGAGAATAAGCCAATCTGAGGTGCAGAGGGATCGCTGGAGTTGTTCCTGAGATCCACTAGTGTTTATTTTACAAGGGTGTGGACTGGATTCAAGTCTTTGGTGAATGTGAAATATTATAAATTAGTAAAACCAATTAAAAAATGGTCAAGCTTATTCTCAATCTTGTTTCATGTAGACTAAAGAATAGGAAAGGAATTCAAATTTGATGAGTGCTAAACACTGTTTTTTATTAATTGCTTAGTGGGATGTAGTGTAAAATATTATTGAAACTTAACTTCTTTTTTTGTCATAAATACTTCTAAAGAATCATAAATTAAATTTAGATTAATAATTCAACGTTGTGGTAATTTTGTGGGTAGTTTATTTTGAATTAATTGTTAAAGAATAAAAATTAAAGTATGAAAGTTTTTGATAAAGATTATAGCATCTAGTTTGTCATAGTTTTAGTTTGTCATAGTTTTGAAAACTTTTGTTTTAGTTTATATCTTATGTTTATATTAGAAAGTTTTTCATGTATTATGAAAGGTTGAATTTGTGAATCAAGGTTAGGCCTACCCTCATAGAAATGATAGACTAATATGTGTGGTATATAAAAAATATAATATACAAAAATTATTTCCTTGTTCACATAATACATCGGGATAGCTCTCAAGACTATTTTGATTATCTCTTTTACAATACTTATAACTAGAAATAGAAATATAAAATATTCTATTACAAAGCCAAATGTTTAGCTATAACAAACTAGTGAAATTTTTTCAGTACATACTAGAAGGGTTACAATTCAATATATATGAAAGTTGAAAGTACTAGTTTCAAAGAGTATTTTGTAGCTCATAGAGAGTCTAGGCCTTAAACACTAGTACACATGATGGACATCCTCATGTCACACTAATGTCTGACATAGTAGGAAAATGAAAATCATAGAATGTTCAAAATAAAATCCTACACACATAGAAACACAAATTAAAAATTCACAAGACTTGAAAAATGTTTTATGCATTGAAAAAAAAGATAATTAAAATTGTTAAAATAAAAAATAAATGAAAGAATGAGTTTAAAGTGGTAAAACAATATTTTTCTTATCCTTGTTTAAAGAAGAACCTACACACAAAATAAAATAAAAATATTTTTGGTTTGGCTATTTAGGGGCTTGCCTTTGTCAAATTTATGTTTTCATATTCCTACCTCCATGACAGCCGAGATTGTTGATATAAATTTAAATAAAATATAAATATAATAGTTTAAAATTAAAAATGATGCAACTTGAGATATAAATAGTTTACTAAAAAAAATATTAACACATGAAGAATTCAAAAATAATGTAAGATGAAATCACCTCGAAGCTTCAAGAAATATCCAAGGAAGATTTGTTGCCTCAATATTACTATTTAGTTATGCAAAGAGAGAGTGACATGCAAAGTAGACAATAGCTTGTATCTTCAATTGTGAATGTTGCTTCAAGAGTTGTGTGAGCCAAAGAATGAGAGAGAGAGCATCTAAGTGATAAATCAAACATCCTATTCTTCGAAACATCAAGTAAGGTTGATTTTGTTCAATGTGATCATACAAGAGTGTTACACTCAAAAAATTGTGGGAAGGCAATGTAGACACTTCAAATCGTCCTGATCGATATTACACACTTGAATTTGATCTCAACACAATTTCCTCTTAAATCACCTCTTTTTGGCTATTTAAATAGATAATCCAAATTATTTAATTAAAACTCATGTGTCTTCTCATTTGATTAAATAACTCTAATTATTTGATTAAATTTCACATTCCTCTAAAATCCCCTAAAACCCCATAAGTTAATTAATTCTTGATTAATTAATCTTATCCACTTGCTAATTCTCATTAGCCCATTCCCTAGCTTTTAACCTGACTAAGGTTAAATAAACCTATGGTTTATTAACCCCACTTGCACAAGTAATTAATTTCCTCAAATTAATTAAAAGGCTATTTTCCTCACAAAGGAATATTCCCATCTAAAGATGCTAGCCAGAACTTAGCAAATTAGCAGATGAAAATTTCCAAAATGATTGTGAGTTTCTCAATCATTAAATTTGCAACACATTGAATAATAAATTGGTCTAGAAATAAATCACAGAGAGTGCATTGTTCAATTACAATATAATTGATGCTAGAAACAAAATGAAATATCACAGATAATAAGCAACAAATTTGTAAGATATGCTTGAGCTAATTACACAACCCCAGAAGCGATTCTAGATTCGAATCACAAAATATAATGGAATAAAGTCTGATTTATTACACGCTAGGACTCAAAATTTTCCAATGAACATGATTTTTGGGTTCATCAACACTAGAGCTTTACCCTTTCAATGGCATCACTCATCCACCAATATGTTGTTGCTATCTCTGTGTGGTAGTAGCGATATCTCTAATGATGTTGCTTAAAACTCCCGAGTGATCAGAGTGATCTCAGATGAGCAAATCTTGTGCAGTAGTGGTCCTGGTAGGATGGAGCGATTTTAGATGAAGCAGCCAGAGCTGATAGGATCAGCCTGAACGTTGATCATGATTCGCCTCACTGATCGATGCTAATCGCATGTATTCCCATCCCTTCTATTTGAGTAGTGTGAGTGGTATCTATCTGATCCAGATTGAGTAGAGGTGATGCCCTAACAGGTAAAAGTGTGGCTAGAGTCAAGGCTCGACCATAGTGATTGTATTCGCTATGTCCACCAAAAGATTCCTATATGCAAGCAACTGTGAATTGAGTGTTTGCTGAAGGATAAGGAAGTCAAATTATGAATTTATCTAGAACTAAGACTACGTCCAGTACCTGGGTGCCAATGCATGAGTGACTACGTCCTCATCGGTTGCTTGGTAAGATTTGCATCCAAAATTTGTGATGATCCTAGGAAAGGAAATCATTTAATATAAATGTAAGTGTGAATAAACTAAACTAAATATAATTAAATACACCTCTTAATGAAACATTGTATCAAGATTAAACATGAATTAAACTAATTTAAAATAGAGAAAAACTTGAAAGTGTCTCATTGTCTCCTATCTCCAAAGATTTATGAGTCAGAGAAAGACTCTCAAATTTGATAAAGTACTGTGAATATTAAAATGCCTATTGAGAGAATGAAATGATGCTAAATGTTGTGATGTGATGATTGCTAATGATTCCTAGATGATATGGAGCTACCATAAACTATCCTGACATGAAACCTACTAAATGGAAGCTATAGTAAAAACTAATGATGCTACCGTGATTCTAAATCTACTGATGCTATGATGCTATGCTAATATGCTAAATGGTAATTGATGCTAATGACAATGATAATGCTTAAGATGCTTGAGTGCTAAATCTTGCAGAGTAAGTTTGCATAAAAGATGATAATTCTCGGGATCATTTTCATGCTTCAGAAGGCTGTATATATAGATTTCCGACAACAATTTTGCACAGGGGTAACACAGTAGAGGATGAGATTCAATTTGGAGATTTTGAATGGTAAGAGATAAGAAGATGGAGTTGATTATGTGGATTGTTCCTCCCCATGAAAACAGCAAGCAAGATGAGAGGAAAGATTTGAGGAAGAAGATTGAGAGGATTGTCTACAGGTTTGTCCCTGAGGCTTTTCCCGTGAATGCCAGTTAAATTAATTGGATTTGAAAAATCTAATTTTATTGGTGAGTGTTCAAATAGAGAGATTTAATTTATGCTTTTATTTAAATTATTTTAATTTATTTAAATTAGCAAAAGGGAAGATAAATAATTTAATTAAATAAACTATAGAAGTTTGTTTATTAAATTAAATAGAAGAAGTATGATAATTAAGCAATAAAGTATAAAGCTTTATTTATTTAATAAAGATTGAATATGATGTAATAATTAAATAATACCAACTATACCATTGTTTATTAAATTAAAATTGAAGAAATAGGAGAATTTAAAATGTGAACTATTTAAATAAGTATTTAATTTATTTAATAGTAGATGAATTTGAATAAAATGAAAATCAAGATTGAAGAATTATGATGAACTATTTAAATAAATATTTCCTATTTATTTAATAGTAGAATATTTTAAGGATTAATTAATTAAATAAGTCGTATTTAATTAATCATATTTCTCTAGACCATTTTTAGGTGTATACATTTTGCTCCTCTTTGAAGTGATGTGTTTACGCATTGCTTCAAAGAAAATTTTGTGCTACTACTGCTAGTATCAATGAAAAAATTTCAGTGTGCCCCAGACATGATTTTCAAGTGATTGATGGATATATATGCCCCCTCAGGAGATAAATTAATGAATTTTTGATTTTTTGAAATTTTTTGGAAATTTTCAAATTTTTATGATTTTCTAAGGATTTGATTAGATTCAATGAAGATTTGATAATGAAATAATTTATCTCCCAATAATTGATGAAGAAAGTGGCCCTGGATGAATTTCAATTAATCTCCCCTTTTGAAAATTAAATCAATCCCATAAAAATCCCTTTTTAAATAACCTATAAAAGGTTAAAAAGGTTCGTTTCAACTTCATTTGTACATTGTGAATTTTGAAAATTTGGTGAGAGAGATCCTTGTGCCACTTGGAGCGAGATGCGGATTCCATATCACACCCACCGTTTCAAGTGTGTTCGATGACATCAACAGCCAGCCGCATTCAGACCTCCGGTATGTCTATTTTTTTCTTTGGTTTTTTGTGTATTTTTGGATTTTTTATTTTTGCCTTCTTTTAGCGCTTTGGAAGTCCATTGTAGTGCTTTCTAGATCTGTTGTAGCACTTAAAATTTTTGTTGTAGCACTTTTATAATTTTAGTGCTTAGGAGGTTTGTTTTAGTGCGTTAATAGGTTAGATTAGCGCTTTGCAAATTTTAGCACTTAGGATATCGTTGTAGTGCTTCTATAAGACACATTAGCATGTTCAGAACTTTAGCACTTCGGTTAGATGTTGTAGCGCTTAGGTTTCCTATTTTAACACGTTTGAATTTTTAGCGCTTTTACCCAAAATGTTAGCACTTTGACCAAATAGAATGGCACTTTTGATAAAATGGCACTTTGTCCATTTATAATAGCACTTTTGTCTGATGAAATGGCGCATGTCATTTTTTTAGCACTTTGAATGCCTTTTTTTTAGCACATTTAAATCAAAGTGTTGTGTTTTTTTGTCAATTTATTCTTGATGTTGTCAATTTTTGATCTTATTAGTTGTTGGTTTGATATGAATGATTTGTCTAATCAAATACATGATTTTTCGACGTCATGATAGGCGAGGTGTGATGTTTGTTTTGATGATAACTATCCTCATGATAGGTGAGGAATAATTTTGATTGACATACCTCATGATAAGCGAGGTTGATTTGATGCATTGATGATTGACCTTGAATGATATGTGAGGTTGATTTGATGCATTAATGATTGACCTCATGATAGGCAAGGTTCAATGATGTTTTCTCATGAGATATATTCAAAATTCTCACCAAGAGCTGATTTGATTTGATATGGTATGTTGATGTTATTTGATGATTGACATGAATTTATTGACTTTGATCTTGTTATGATAATAGGAGTAATTAGGGAACCTCCAGGTTTGAGAGCGTTTCCCTTGGAAATTTGATCTTATACCATAGTTGGCATAGCCTGAGACAGGTATTATCATACATTGTGGATTGTCTCCTCTTCTATATATGCCCCAGATTAGGATTAATCGAGGTTTGTTGACAATGCTAGCCGAGAGGTGGCATAGCAAGCGCAACACCTTTCATCTTCCTACTGGTGAGATGACAGCCACCCAGAGGATGTCTGGTGGATTCTACAGTTTCTGATTGTTGGAGATGTTGTCACATATGATTCTATAGAGCAGGGTGGGATTGATGCCCTTTGTAGAGTGTTTCAGGTTGATCATATTGTTGGAGAGTGGATTCCATGGCATGAGATGGTTGATTCATACGCCATTTTTCCTACAGTACTTGTTGGTTTCATCGGAGGATTTCTCAGTCTTGATCGCAGGTCTAATGGATTCTCAGTTGGTTGGGGCTAAGTTTTAGAGAGTATGGTTGTTCATGGCACCAGATTTGCTTGGGGCATGTGTATTCTTGCCCATTTATATCATGATTTACATTCAACTGTGTATCTTAGTGGTCAAAGTTTATCAATCGACATTACTTTGCTTCAGGTATGGGTGTGGGAGCACATAGCTGTCACTCATCCAGTTCCAGTTAGACAGAGGCCACCCATGAGATCTTATGTGTTCAGATATGCTAGCCGGCTTACTCAGTCCAGACTGGGTAAGTTAGAGTATTGGAGGAGAGTTATTGACGACATAGAGTCTGTGACCTGGCATCCCTACCTAGATTGTGATCATTGGGATGATGATGATATTCAGCTACCATTTCTTTGTCAGTTGATGATCCTGATTGGTCATGCTCATCGGGTACTAGAGAGATTCTTGATTAGATAGGTGTACAAACAGTATGTGATGGTACAGAGTATGCCTAGGGTGTTGCTCATTATGCTCATTGTCTGTCAGATACCGTAGATTGGGGGCCTTGTTTGTTGTATGCTACTGCCATTCAAGAGTATTAGGCTTTACAACCATTTGAGTGGGACATTTGGCCAGACATTGTCGAGCCTCCAGTTACAACAGACTATGCTGAGTTTTTCACTTTGCATCCATTTCCATGCCTTACCATTCCAAATGAGCCTGCCCTATTACCTATAGAGGAGGACGTTCTCGTTGCGCATGGTCAAAGATGGAGGAGAGAGGATGTTGAAGAGGTTGAGGTAGAGGATGTTGGTGTGGTTGGTGAGGTAGATGTTGATTTTGAGGAGGATTTTGGTGTAGAGGAGGATGTTGGTATGGAGGAGGATGTTGGTGCCGAGGAGCATGTTGATGTTGAGATCAGTGGAGATGAGAGCAACGAGGATGATAGTAGCAAGGATGAAAAAATTAAATTATAGTGGAGAGACTACAAGTGGGTCGGGCCCTATTTTAGATTTACCTGATGAGACTGTCTCATAAGAGCCAGGTTGTGGGAGGTGTTTTAGAGCGGCTGCAAATAGCAGATCTTTAGGTTTAGTTAGAGATTGCTCAGGAGCAGCTTATTTAGGCACAGGGTTTACTAGAGAAAACCAAGGCTCAGATGCAGACACAGGCCGAGTTATATGCAAAGACTCTAGCATCAGTGTAGACTCAGTTAGTCACAGCTCAGTCACAGATTGTAGCATTGAAAACTGAGAGGGATGTGGCTAGATAGACTACAGGGGTAGCCCAAGCCTAAATTACTTCTTTGACAGCTAAGAGGGATGCGGCCAGGTTTGCAGCAGAGGGTGCTTAGGCTTCTGCCGATAGATTACAAAGACTAGCAGATGGTACCTCCCTAGCAAATTATATGTGAGAGGTTGCTTGTATTGGTGAGGAGATTGAGTTTTATAGAGTGGGATATTATGACACAGTTCCTTCTGAGCAGAGAGTTAGCTATATCGAGGTCTCATTTTTCCAGGTCACGTTCCAAGACGGTCAGTGCGGGTGTTACACGACCTCTACATAGAGATGCCAGGGATCCCGGTTCCTCTGGTAATAGGGGTCCTGATCCTGCGATGCCTACACTATCTAGAGCCAATAACACATGATTGTTGTCTGTGTTACATTCAAGATGTGATGTATACTTTGATTATTTTGATATACAACCATTTTTGATGTTATATCTCTCTTCATTTCAGACATCATTGTATACTTGACATTGTGATTTTGATATATATGAGATGTAGTGGATTATTCGGTCTATTATGTGTTCTATATGATTCTCTGATGGATGCATTTTCTTCTATGTTTTATATGCTATGTGATGGTTTTATTGTTATGATGGTATGCTTTGATATGATGTTGTTCTATCTATGATGCACATAATGGTAATGTATGGATGCATGTTATATGGATACATGATGTATATGGATTCATGATTATGGATATGATGTTTTAAATGATATACTATATGTGATGTAAATGCAAATCTATGATGTAATAAAATGGATGAAAATGTTGAATGATACATGATGCAATAAATTGATGGACTTTATGATAAAATGGATGGATTATATATGGATATGTGATATAATAAATCGATGGATTTAATGAGTTATGATGATGATGTATGTTTGTGAAAATGGAATGATAAAGATATATGTTTGTTGAGATTTTTGTTATGATATGATGAGAATGCAAAAATGATTTTCAGATTGAAATGTATGAATGATGAAATGATGATCTAAATGATTTTAATGTATGTAAATGAATATGATGATGCAACTATATGATCATGAGGATGTTTTTGTTAATGTCAAGTATACTCAGTCTATTATGATAAAAGATAATTGTTTAATGAATGATTCACCAATTTTGTAACAAATACTTTGTAGATGTAACACTATTATGGATGCAATCTACTTTTATCATGCAAATCTACATGTAAACATAGGAATTTTAACATTACTTTTGTGCTTTGTATCTTCATTGAGCTTTTAAAAATGTTGAAAGTGAGTACAAGCATCAAAGGTATAAAGTAAACTGATGATGACTTGAGTACTACTTTCACGATTTTTGATATTGCAAGTGAGCAAAAGTATCGAGGTATAATTAAACCAAGATGACCTGAGCATTTATTGCATAAACAAACAAGAATTAACCACTTTCCTATGTGAATTGGAATTTCATCCATGATACTTTATAGAGAATTTCCTGTGACGACTGACATAGTAATTATGATTAATTCATAGACAATAGACAAAGAAAATACCATTTCTTCTTCCTGGCTTCTCTAGTTCAATACATCATTGAGTTGCTCCAAAGAAATGATAACAATGATCAAAGTACAACTTATCCAAATTTTGCTTAAAGTATTTCAATCATTATTCAGATTAGATCATCCATCCTGATTTTGTGATGTTTTTGTGTTTTCGAGTTTTGGATCAATCTAACCTAAAGACCTATCCTAGGGGCCTCGGGGGCTGATCAAAGATTAGCCTTTCCTACATTATACACACAGAGACCACGTAGTTCGACTGACACAGACTCATATTCTTGGCTCTTTGAGACCAACTTTTTGACTTGTTTTTGGATTTCTGTTGTGATATGGCTGTTTGATGTGTTTCCGATGGTGATTGATATTCCATGTGGTTTATGATTCGATTGTTGGGTTTGTCTAACTATTGTTTTTCCATATGATTAGGCTCAAGTTTATGTTGCCCACAATTATTTTCAGCTGTTGCCCCCAAGCTAGGGTGAGACATGATCACGTGATATGATAAGATAATGGATGTAAAATGATGGTGGAAGTAATGACCATGAAATGTGTTTAAATATATAGGAGAGATGATTCAAATCACCAATAGCACCTGCTTCTAGGTTTTCACCATATGTTTTTATTGCACTTTTTTATTCTTTTTAGTATTTTAATTTTATTAATTTTATTTTTTAATATTTTCTGTCACCAAGACGCCTATTTTCCAGGTTTTCATCAAGGTAACCATTTTCTGAAACTTAATTCATGCACTAAGTGATTTAGGTATAGAAATTTATGAGATGGATACTATTGATAGGTTCATCAAACAAATCGCATTCAAGTGTTGACAATTGATATTCTCCTGATCCATACATTGATGTGATTACAAAGGGGCCTAGCCAATTAGGTTCAAACTTCCATTTCTTTTCTCTATCCTGCTGATTCCTAGGGTTTTCCTTTAGGACCAAATCTCCCACTTGAAAGATTCTAGGTTTTACCTTGTGATTATAACTCCTTGAAATTCGTTGCTAGTAGGCCTTCAAATGATTAACTACTCACTGATGACGTTCATCCAATAGTTCTAGTTCTTGTAGCCTAGAGACTTTGTAATCCTCATCTGCTATGATACCCTTCAGTGAAACACAGAGTGATGGTATTTCTTCCTCAATTGGTAGAATGGCCTCTAATCCATACACCAAGGCGTATAGTGTAGCTCCTGTTGGTGTTCTGATGCTGGTTCTGTAGGCGCATAGTGCATGATTTAACTTAACACATGCCAATCACATCCAACATCGTTTACCTTCTTCTTTAGTATTTTTAAGATTGTCTTGTTTGAGGCTTCTGCTTGGCCATTTCCTTGTGGATAGCACGGTGTTGAAAAATGATGTTGAATATGGAATTGTTCACATAATTCTTAGACGTGCTGATTTTTAAAAGGCCTACCATTGTCTGTGATAATGGATTGAGGTACCCCATACTGATAGATGAGGTAGTTGAGTATGAAAGATGAAATTTGTTTTCCAGTGGTAGTTGTCAAAGGAACTGCTTCTATCCATTTTGTGAAATACTTTGTTGCTGTGATGATGAACTTATGCCCATTAGACAAAGAAGGATTTATTTTCCATACCAGGTCTAGTCCCCATTGAAAAAAGGGCCATGTGGATGTGAAAGGTGTAAATCTTGCGCTGGTGAATGAATTAGATTACCATGAATCTGACATTTCTGACACTTTTTAACATATTGATAGGCCTCCCTTTCTATGTTTGACCAGTAATACCCTAAATGGAGGAGTTTCTTAGCTAGGGTTAGCCCACTTGAATGGGTCCCACAAATACCTTCATGGACCTCTTGTAAGGATGTTTCAGATTCGCGGTGCTCTAGACACCGAAGAAGAGTACCATCTAGACCTCAATGGTAAAGGATGTTAGCGATTAATGTATGTCGCGTAGATTGACGGATAAAGTTACGCTTTTGGTTTCTAGAAAGATCAAGAGGAATAATATTATCTTTGAGGTAAGTATAGATCTCTCCATATTGTGAGGGTTGAGTGTTGATTATTTGGCATATGGTCTATGAATCAGGATTATCATATGCAGGATTCGATACTTGTTCAACCATAAACTCATATTGTTCTTTCTTTTCTGATAATTGCAAAAGGGAGGCAATTGTTGCCATGACATCTACAACTTTGTTTTTTGCCCTTGGTATTTGCTTGAACTTGATATCCATGAAGTACTTTTTAAAATCATCT
>VDFB02058242.1:313392458-313598675 GCA_007258455.2 Sequoia sempervirens | reverse complement strand
TTGTACTCTCCTTGGTTGCAACATAGAGATTTGAATTCCATAAATAGATGTCAAAATTGCATTCTTGTATGGAGACTTATAGGAAGAATTTTACATGTTTTAAACTCTAGATTTTATCAATAGTGATAACTCCAACTCTGTGTGAACATTGGAAAATCATTGTGCAGATTGAAATAGGATCCTTGAGATTTGTATGAAAAGATCAAAATGTTTCTCATCAATTCTAGCTTTATATGGATTCCTCATGACCCTATAGTCTACACTCAAATAGTAGATAGCAAATTCTTGAGTTTTATACTCTATGTTGATAATTGAATAACTATGGGATCTTACACCAAGTAGATTCATGATTTGTAAGTATGCTTAGTGAGGCATTTTAAGATGATTGACTTAGATTTGTTACATTTTTTCCTTGGTTTAGAAATTTTATAGTCTACCAAAGAAATTTTTTAATTAATCCAAATATGCTCAAGGCATTATTTGATGCTTCAACATAGAAATCCAAGTTTACACCAACTCCCTTTTAATTTGGATTCAATCATTCTACCATGCTTTCTTCTCCTACAATTGATTGTACACTCTATAACACTACAAAACCATATGCTCTTTGCATTTACACTTTCATTCAGAAATACACATTTATATACATAAATATAGATTTATTTAATGATATGTTGCATTTATTGTTCTAGGAGAGCATCCAGTAATTGCATTTACATTTACATTTAAAAATACAAATACATATATACATACATATTTATGCATCCTATGCCCAATTCATTCATCCTACAATTACAACAGTATCCATGGGACTTCTTACACAAGCTACAATAATCACAAAAAGTGTAAGAGCCCCTTTATATCATGTTTGGACAACAAAACCCTCAAAAATAGGGTAGTCGGGCTGTATGCAAAGAAATGAAGTTTTCTAACTCAAATAAATACCTTAAGACCTCAAATTAGATTCAAATAAAAGCTAACATATTCATGACATGTGGAATTGATTTCACATAAAAATATGGCTGCATGTGACCATATAGTGCTGTATAACAGGAAAAATATAGAAATTTTGAAGAAAAAAATAGATTTTTGAATGTCAAGAGCTTGTATTTTAAATCCTCAACCATCAACAACCATTACAATGGTCACTTTATTCCTTTTAAATGCCTTTACATGCCAACCACTAAACAACCACCTCTACAACTGACTTTTTAATCTTTTATGATCACATGAAACATAAAACACACTAATTTCAAGGTTGTTAAAGATCAATACTGAAATGTTTTAATTTTTGACTCTAAACATTAAAAAGTACATCATTAAATTAATCATGTAATGGAATAAAATGAAAACATCATGAATTATTTATGTAACCACATAAGTCAAATATAATTCTATCAAGAAACTAATATCAAATAGATAATATAATCACATAACTTTTACATTTCAATGTCATTGATCTTCTTCTTCATCCAACTCTTTGTCTGTATCATCCAATCCAGATTCAACATTGTAAGGATTGGTCATATCATCATCATTCTCATTGATATCAGTTTCGATAATGTCATCATCCACACTTATATCATCTTCATGAACATTAACTCCTACATCATCATGATCTAGTTACTCCTCTTCATTAATCTTCAAGTAGGGACATCATCAACTAACCGTTGATCCCCATCATCATCTACATCATCTTCTACATCTTCGCATCTTCTTCCAAATTCACATTATACCTTTATCGCCTTCCTCTTGATCATAGCTCCAATAAACAAATGACCCAACCCGGGTTTACCTCGGAACCGAGTAAAATACCTACTCACATTGGCTTGGAAGAACATAGGGCTCATTTCCAGCTTGCTTGATCGACCTTGTATTAACCATGGTAAATCCATTATCATGTTCAATAACAGTTCTCTTGGTATCATTTTCATTCAATCGTAGCCTATACCATAGGACGACGAACAAAATTAATCTGAAGGACTTAAAGTCACACTCAAGTATATCATCCAAAATCCCATAGTATCAATTTTTTGAGACTTATGGATGTATGTCACTTCTAGATGAAGTATTAGTTACCTGAAAGACTGCAGTTATACCAGAATCACAAGTTTTCTTCGTGTCATCTAACTTTTTGATTTGAAATTTATGACCATTGCACCACATAGCCTTGTGGTGTTCCACCTATAATATGTCAAACATGTAAAAATTATTGCAATATCGTCAGTTGATAAACATATTTATTCTTGGCTAAATGTATGCAAAGGAAACAATCTCAACATATATATACATCAATATAATTGAAAATAATTAAATAATATGGGTGATTAATATATTTATGTGTACCTGTTTATCTCTTAAACCATATACTAAATCAATTTCCCTTTGTGTAACATTGGAATCTCCATTACAATGAGCTTCTTTAACCAATGAAGCCACATCTTCCCATGTTAATGAGCGACCAAATTGTTGACATCGTTCAATCCATACTATCATCTAATCAAGATTGTTTGCAATGTACAAATGAAGTGTATCCCACTCTCGGCCAATTGTATAAAAAAAAAAAATGAAATTCACAAACGACATATACTTAGTTAAATACCACGGTATACGACCTTAATTTATAATTGATGCATATTGAAGATTAATAATTAAATAAGTACAATATACATAAAAACCATATGTAAAATGTATTCCAATTAATCTCCATGACCATCTTATAATTACCTCACTTTCCTCAATCTACCTTTCCCCGTCAGGTACTCCCCTTTGAATTTGTTAATGGAGTTGGGATCCCAAATGCGATCTACATGGATGTTTGTTGCAAACTTAGGAAGATATTCACTAATGTACACCATGGTCTAGTATACCATATATCCCTCCACCATAGAACCCTCGTATCGTGCCTTCCTTTTCTAACCAAAGCTCTTCGTAAATTTCAAGTGCCTCTCAACCATCCACATTGACTTTGTGTATATAGGTCCAAACAATTCAATCTCCTCAACCTAGTGTATGAGGTAGTGTTCTTGTGCATTGAAAAATGTCGAAGGTAGACACTTTTGCATTTCACACATTAGATAAGAAATTTTTATTTTCCAATAATTTATATCTCTTTATGGATTTCTTTAGATGACAACCATCTAAAAGTGATTCAAGGCACAAATATATTAATGAGATTTAACAAAAATATACAATACATTATATAACAAGCAAAACAAATGGAAATTATAAGATCTATACAATGAATTGAAAAATATCGCTTACTTTACCCTCATGTATTTTCCAAGATCATATATAACTCTTTCTCTCTTTGGACATTTTTAATAAAGTTGTCTCGAGAGATGATAGAGGTAGAACGTGACCGCTAATAATTATAAAAATGATCTTCACCATTTTTCCAAGTAAAACATAATACTAATCGAAAAAGTACATGCATTATACAAGTGTATATATTATACCGTAATAATTACTTTAATGAAGGTATGTCAATCATGAGTTTTCATCCCTGACCCAAATTCACCTTTCTTTGTTATTATATTGTTTATGTTCGTAGCAAATCCTGTGGGAAATCAAATTTTTCATATGACTTCTTTTATAGAATTGCTTTGTTGCTCCGTTAATAACCAAGGAAGGGCACTTATATTAATATGGTCTCCATCGCTATTTAATTGAATGACATTTTTCATTGCATGATTGGCTTCAATGTCACTACAAATTTTGACATTTTTTCTTTTGTCATTCCTTCCATCCAATATTTTCCATAACATTTCTGTTATATTCTTTCCGATATGCATTGTATCAAACAAATGCACAATTTGTAGCTACTCATAGTAAGGCAACCTACTAAATTGTTTGGGATAACTTTTCAGTCCTTGTGGAAGCCTACCATTAATTCCTTGACAACCTTCATGAAGCATATAAATTAAACAAATTAACAACGACAATCATTGTCAATTACAACATGAGTAAACACAACACAATATAAAAATATAAATTCAAAACATGTCATATATGATAGATAAACAATTTTAACTGATGCATAAACCTTGATGATTAATTCTATTATATTCCAAACTTCCATAGGCTTTTATGTCATTCTTTGTGGTTTTGATGTAGTCTCTTCTTTCCCACAAACATAGTTTTCAAGTAGGGGTTCTCGACTTTATGATTTCTATGGAGGAAGTGCCTATACTCATCAAAAACCTACTTTCCTAAACTTGTTGAATGGCGAGATTTCATCTTTGGACCACAAATTGGACATGCAAATTTTTCCTTTGTTTGAAGACCCGCAAGATCATATATAATTGTATTAAATATGTCAATTTTTATAATTATATATAATGCATAGATTATTTTAAAAATATGCATGATATCTACTTCATAAAATTAAATATTGTTAAAGTGCAGTCAAACGTTATAACATACCACAAAATGTGTTAGCCCTGGGGCATCATGAATTGTCCATACAAGCATTGTATGGAATTGAAGTTGTCTTTGTCCTATTGGTCTTGTATAGACATCATACATAGTGATTTATTCCATAACTTTAGTAACTCATCGAGCAGAGGCTCATTATATACATTCATATCTTTAACTTGGTAATTTCTTACCCAGAAGGTAAAATGAACATAAACATTACACAATTATTATAACCATTTTATTGCAATATATATAAATTAATGTACATGACTACTGAATGAAAAAAATATGTCATTATGCAACAAATAAGACAAATGAGATGCTACTACGTTAAAGAAAATTGATGTAAACAAATACCTGGAACAATCATTGACAACATTATGTGCTCCCTCTTTATTGACATCCATGAAGGAATGTTATTGTTGATAACAAAAATAGGCCACACTGAGTAAATAGATCTCAACTTTCCAAATGGATTGACAATTCATCCACTCCCCAATGAAAGCTTCCCGAGATTACGAGGTTCTTCTTTTAGTGTGGTCATTTTTCCTCCATGTCCCTAAATGCATAACCATCCATAGGAATTCAAAGAATGTCATCTCCACTTCTATTTTGTGCATGGTAATCCATAAATTGTGCTAAGATTTCACACCTAAATAATCATTGCATATGTGGAATAATGGGAATAGAACAAAGAACCTTGTGAGGCACCTTTTTGTTAGTTGATCTATTCAATATCTACCGATATGACATTATGGGCAGTCTGTTGTAAATTCATGTTGTTTATGATATATAATATGATCATTGGGACATGCATCTATTGCTTGATACTCCATTATGATATCTTTCATAATTCCAAATAAATCTCGGTATGAGCGAGGTAAAATATTTGATGGTGGTAACAAAAATTCACCAATCAATTCATACAACAACAATTTGTTAATATAAAGAATATTAATGGTACATATTTCATCCTTTAGTTACTAGTGATGAACTAACAACAATTAAAATAAATGAAAAAAGATGACATATATGACATACCTTAACATACGTGAGATTGCTATAAGTGTTTGATAAAACCATTCATAACTCAAGTCTAATAGCAACAATACAGAAGAGTTGTTTGGGAGCTCTCTATAAAGGCCTCGAGCACTTCTCAAGTACAGTAAATCATGAACATCATCAAATTCATCTTGATCATCATGATCAGCTCTGCCACTAAATGTGTCATGTATCAATGTATTTGTACCATCATCTTCAACTATTTTTCTAGCGATGATCATCTTCTTCCATAGGATCATTAACTTCCATCTTCTCGATATATTCACAGCTCCATGTTCGGCCCACTTGCAAAACCACATACATTCTCCAAGCCGGATAATGTATATCATCTACTCTAGGTGCCCCACCTTTATAATAATGATTGACACAAATAAACCATGATCATGATCAAGGGATTTTTTTTATATATATAAAATATGTTAAAACGATATAAACATTTACAAATTCAATCAATATAAAGACATATAATGAACAACTTACTAATGGGCGATAATCATGCCCCCCTACAATGTGACCATGTTTCCTACAATTTTTCTTAGTTGTTGAAATTAAAAGTTGTCTTGTCTTTAAGCCCTTGCAATTATTGCAAGGACAATAACATTTCCCATCACCCTTTCTTTTCAATCTAGCCCACAATCTATCAAGTGTCTCTTCATTTTGTTCTAGACTAATATTATCCGACATGATTTTTCTTTATGAAGCTTGACTATTTAGATCTTCAAAAAATATCAAACTCATACCTAATAATAATCCTTTTTATTCATAGACAGTAACAAAATCTAATAATTATGATATTTTACACCAAAAAAATTTGGCATGCAACCACCCCTACAAAAGAGAAGATAGTCTAAAGTTAATGACCCCAAAAAACACTTTAAAATGCTAATTCCAAAACTTATTAAATTCTAATTTTACTATGATTTCCAACCGTTAGACTCCTAAAAATAGAATATTGAACTTGATCACAAACTTCGTACAATGATGGAGGTAGCGAGATAGTAAGATAAAGTGACCCATTCCTAAGGAGCAACAAGTCGAAATCATCATTGCTAATGTCAAAACAGATTTATCCTTTTAGTTAAAGATGTAATGTGTCACTTCTTATGACAAGATTATCCCTAGGGTCTTCAACATTGAGAGAGCCCTAAACACACAAGGAAGCACACATTAGTAGAATTTGGAAAATAAATGACTAAGTGACTAAAAATTTTAGTCACAACAACTAAAAATGACTAAATTCTCCTCATTTTTTGCAACTTAACTATAAATGAGTAAATAAATTACTATTTTGGTTGTTGATTAAAAATTATTTAGTCACACAAATAAAAATGACTAAATAGTTAGTCATTTATTTAGTCACAATCCATTTGAATAAATCATTTAAGGAATCAAGAATATAGCCTGCCAAAATACTCTAAAACATTAATAAACATACCCTAGAACTTTTGTCAAAATCTTATTTTTAGGCATAGCCCACCAGAATGGAGTTTTCATTTTAATAAACATACTCTAAAACCTTTGTCAAAACATTATTTTCAAGCATAGACTGCCAAAATGGAGAAGTGTTTCAGTAAAGAATGATAGAGAATGGTGAGGAGATGTGCGTGAAAGGAGGCATATGATTCATTGTTGCTTATCTCATTCCTACTTTGCTCAACAAATCTTACATTGTTCCTGCTACTATTTGTAATCTAGGTATTTATTTGACATATATTTGCATAATCTTAAATTCCTTCAGAGACTTTTGAAGTATCAATGTATCCTATATAGGGTTTAGAATTATTTCTTTTAAATAAATAAATGATGTATTTCCCTATAATTAGATAATGTGGAGATCTCCTAAATCTTCCCTAGCACACTATCCTCTTTGGCACTATATTCATTACTCCAACTACTAGGGTTTTGCATGTGACATCTTTAATATTTTCATGACCATGGCTTTAAAATAGATCTCAGTCTTTGCTTTAATCCTTTTCATGGTAACCCTTGAGCTCCATAATCCACCTTCAATCTCTTCTAAGAAAGTTGTCTTAAGCTAGACTGCATAGTATGCATATAAAGCAAGTCCTTCATACCTACCATTGTTCCAAACCACCACTCACTGGCTTTCTTAAAATGTTGTCTCCATAAGCACAATAGCATGTTTTAAAATCATGGTTTCCAGTCATTGGCCATTAAAGTCACCACTTTCATCAAGATACAATGAGATTTTTGTCTTAAAACTCAAGGCATTATGCAAGATAACATTGTGAATTATTTATTGTGTATGATTTGATTTTCTTGCACATTTACTGCTTTGCTAACTTCCTTTAAGACTGGGTATTGCACCCTCAGCTGCAATCTCAAACAACTCACTCACTATCACTTGAAGATTCCTTTCATGAGCATCCTTCTATAAAACCAAACTATTCCTATAGACTACCTACTTACTACAGGGGACTCATTGTTTCATGGTATTGTAGATCTTAAGATCTTTCAACCTTATTGACACTACTTCACAGTCCACAAGGTATTATTCACTATTCTTCCATCTTTGATGAGTCTCAAAACACTGCTCAAACATGCAATCCACTACCTCCATTATACATTAATGGCTAAGAAGAAACATTGAACCTATGATTACCACTGTTACTTCATTTGGACAATCATTCCCTAATTGTATTTGCCTTGTCTAACACTACCAAAAGCATTTGAAAAACCCTTAAGGTCAGCAAGGGGGTAAGGAAACTCACTATTAAAATCTCAACTTTACTATGCAAGGTTTGAGCTTTATTATCTTGTCACTGCTCAGCCTCTTTTTTACTATCACATGTCAAGTGACTGTCATTCTTCTTACCGTAGATTGCATTTAAAAATGTCACTAAACTACATAGTGTGCTTGTTATTGGCTATAATCTTTAGATTGCAATATTTTTTTATTAGCTACAATGTTTCAATCTTTCTGGTATTGCAACCTCACTAATCCACTAGAGTTATTGTTTATGTTTCTACGGAGGCCTATGGTTTGTACCCTAATCATGCTCTTACCAATGCTTCTGTTGGTATTAAAAAACAACCTTAAATCTTGGGTCAAAAAATTAGTTGTCTTGAAAAAGTTATGGTATGATCTTGGATTGTATCCTAAAGTGTGTGGGAAGCTTGTGTTTGATCATTAAGGTATGTAAACTTGATCAAGGAAATGTATCCTATATAGCATGGGTCTTGCTTTAATACTTTCCATAATGGTTATTAGCAGATCACATTATTATAGTTTAGGGTAACCCAAGATTGAATTCAAGTATGTAACAAACTTGGTTTGTAGTTTAAGCTATACACTTTTAAGTAACATTCATAAGGTTTAGAAAATCTTGATCACTCTCTAGAATAGCCCATTAAACATGGGTTGTGCTTGAATGCACTACATAATTGATATAACACAACCACTCTGCTTATCAACCAAATTTATAGGCTCTTTATTGTAGCAAGAGGTAATCACTCTTGGATCATGCTATAATTACATCGTAACCTGTTAAACTTGAGACAACCTGAATGCACCCAATGATGATTAACACCTACATTATATGAGTGCCTCCATTTCTATCACAACATATCCACATTAAAATTGGGTCACACATGAATGCATCCTATATTTGTTATAGCACAATTGTGCCACATGACCAATAGAGTTATGGATCACATAATTATAGTCACAAGAATTTGGTCCTTGGTTGTGCTCTTATAGTGATTCCACACAACAAAATATGGACATGAAATTCTCAAAACCCTAAACGTCTAAAAATGAAATATGATTAGATGTTGCTTTAAAATATGATTTTCAAAGTTGGAACTACAAATCTGACTTCACAACTAAATTCTACAAAAAGACAATGACTACCCTCAACCTGGCGATATCTTCTTTATTTTTTTCTAATTTTTCCCACGAAAATCGTCCTTAGTTCTCCACAAACTGTCTCAAGTAGAGAAAAACATTGTTGCAATAAATCAGCGAACTCACTTTTCTTTATGTCGGCCACAATTTGATTTTTTTCTTATTTTTCATGTTTGCCAAAATTTCAATGAAACTAATAGTCAAAATTTTGACAAAACCCAGGTTCGTCAAAATTTCGACGAACGTTGGGGATAAACTTTTAAAAAATTGAAAATTACACATCAAAATTTACAAGCACCCAATGATACATCAAATTATACATATTTCGTCAAACATTTTCATCAAATTTTGCAGTCAAATGAGTTAGTGTGGTCACAATTTTTGCTTTATACTTGTCAACTAAGCCATTCACTCCAAATTTGGTTTGATAGATCCACTTACACAGAACCAATTTTCTTCCTTTAGGAAGTGGAACAAGATCCCATGTTGCATTTTGAATTAAAGAGTTGTACTCTTCCTCCATTACGGAATCCCACTCAGTAATACTAGAAGCTTCATGAAATGATTGTGGATTTGAAGCTATGGCGATGTAGGAATGTGGAATGTTGTGATGTTGTGACTAAGTCCTCCTACTATTTGAAGGATCCCCAACTAGAGTGTCTGCAAACTCAAGTGTTTGTCGAGCCCAGCGTGGCATGGTAGGGGATGGAAGAGGATATTTTGAATGCTCTAAAGAGGAAGATGAAATCTCATGATCAACTTGATGACAAGAGGAAGCTTGAGGAAAATCCTCGACATCAGAATCCTCGAAATCCATTGTGGAGGAAAGAAGATTAGAGGATAAGCTAGAGGAGATTTCCTCAAAATGCACACTACACTCAATGAAGAGCTCTTGTGTTGTAGGATCCATTAGCTGATATCCTTTAACACCATCAGGTTAACCAACAAAAATACAAGGAAAACTTTGAGATTCCAAGACCTTATGCTTCTCTAAAGGAATGTGTACCCATGTTGGGGAGCCAAAAACTCTAAAGTATCCCACAATAGGTTTCCTACCACACCAAGCTTTGAAGGGACTGGTGTCCTTTAAAGCCTTATGTGGAACTATATTCTAGATGTGAGTAGCATAGTTAATAGCTTCTACCCAATATGTAGGTGCAAGGGAGCGAGCATGGATCATGCAACTACCCATCTCTTTTAGGGACCTATTTTTCCCCTCAACTACACCATTTTTTTGTGGTGTGTAGGAAATAATATGTTGAATATCAATCCCTTCTATAGTACAAAATTGCTAAAATTGATGGTTCACATATTCCCTGTCATTATCAGTGTAGATAATTTTGACACAGTTTCTAGATTGCTTCTCAGCATGAGCCTTAAATTCTTGGAATATATTAAATACTTCTCCTTTGTTTCGATTAAAGTAGACCCATGTGTATCTGGAATAGTCATTAGTGAAGGTGAGCAAATAATGAGCCTTACTAAAATATAATGATGGAAAAAGACATCAAATCACTATGAACCAATTCAAGGACTTTTGAAGCCCTCCAAGCCTTCCCTTTGTCAAACTTGTCTTCAAGATGTTTTCCCAAGGAACAACCTAAACATACACCATCAAAAAAATTGATTTGAGGAAGACCCATGACCATATTCTATTTTCTAAGTTGTTGAAGATAGCGGTAGTTGAGATGGATAAACTGCTCATGCCATAGTTTTCTCACAACATTCAAATGGGTGAGAAAGGTAGTGGAATGTGAATCAAGTACAAAATAAGAGAAAGCATACAAGCGAGACTCATGATTGGCCTTACCAACTACAAGGAGTGCATTATCTTCAATATTCTAGATGTGAGAATCTAGAGTGAATTCAACTTTTCTACCATTTTGAGTTATTTAGTAGATAGAGAGAAGGTTGGTTGACATATTAGGAACACAGAGGAAATCCTCAAATGTACCATTTCCAATATCAATTGAACCATTCCCAATTACATCCACTCAAGAATCATCCCCAATGAGAATGTGGGGAACTAAACAAGGTTCCAATAAATAAAACAACTATTTAATAAAACCCATGTGATGTGATGCACTCGAGCCAAGAATCCACTCTTTTGAAGAATCAATAATAGAGACAAGTGCATGTGCTTTCCCTTTACCTAATTTTGAAGGAGTAGAGGATTGTTGAGTAATAGAAAAAGGAGAATTAATATTGTTCCTTTTAAGAAGATGCTTTAACTCATCAATCTGCTTCTTATGACAAGAATGTTCCTCATGACCAGGTTTCTTGTAGTAGCTAGAAGTTGGCCTCTCCTTCTGGTGAAAATTCCACTTTGAAGAGGAGTTGGAGTAAACTTTTGTTGTAGAAGATGATTGTGCTTGATCTCTTTATGACTTCTTGAACTAATTTTGTTTGTTGTCAAGTTTCTTTGATTCTTTTTGACCCTTTGGTTGACCAACCATCAAAGCTTGTGAATGTGAAGGCTTGAGAAGACCTGTTGAAAGAAGCTTACCTTGTTCTTGCATTAACATTTCAGAAAATGCAGCAAAAGAAGGTGTAGTAAATGTAGATCTCATTGTCAACCTATGAGTGTGAAAGCTAGAAACAAAAGTTAAAAATTTACATCCAATTTTTTTTAGAGTGTTATAGACAAGTTGAATGTCTTTCTTCTCTAAGCCACAAGATTTACATTGTGCTCTAAGGTCATTAACCTTTGTTAGATAATCCTAGATGTTATCAAAATACTTTGGATCAAGAATAATTAATTCATTGTCAATATGATAGCCACAAACTTCATCAGTTGTACCATAGAGACTTCTTAATTTTTCCCATGCATCATGTGAATCTTTACATTCTTCAATCTAAAACATTATATCAAGAGAAACTAAACTCCTTAGACAACCAAGAGCTTTTGTATGTTCAAACATCCAAATTAGTTTTTCCTTATCATTTGTGAGTTCAATTACCTTATTCTCAACATAAGGTGTATATCCTAGTTGCATTAAAGCATTCCAAGCATTTTGATGCCATGTGTTGTATTTGTATGGCGTTAGCAATGGAAACTTAAATGTGCCCATGGTGAAAGAAAAATAGAGCAAAGAGTATGAGAGATGTTCAAGCACAAAGAGAAAAAGAGACCCCCCTTCTTTACTCAATCAAAGATACCCCCTAGAAAAAATGATTTGACACTTTATATTTAGTGTAGTTACAAATTTCTGGATTTTAATGTTTTTATAAATCCTCAAGAAATGAACATGTGAAAAAAGTATACATTGGGTACAATTTCATATGAAATAGACACAATCAATGTGAAATACATGAAAAATCATGCACTTTCAAAAAACAATAATCAACTCGATTTGAGGTCGTATGTAGAGTTATGCAACTTTGAGGTTTGCAAAATGAGAATGGTGAGGTGTCCTCTCTGAGAAGTAGCAATTTTTGAAAAATCCATATACCAAAATATGAAACCATATTCTACAATGTGTAGAGAATGAAAAATTAGCCCAAATAAAAAAAAGAATCACTAAAAAAAGAGCTCTAGAACCCAAGTTATGAGCCTTCAAAGTTGGCCTTCAAAAACCAACTCATCAACGAAGAGGGGGTATTAAAAAATTCTACCAAATTTAGCTATCCTCCAAATTTAGACATCTTCTAGCTAAGTTAAACCTCCACCAATTTTATTAATCCATGGGATAAACTTAGCAAACCTCTAGATTTTAAAAAAAACTGCCAAATTTAGCGATGGCAGATGGAATTATTTATTTTTTAACATAAAAAATATTAAAAAATAAAAAGAAAAATTGTGGTGGAATTTAAAAATATATATTTTAAAAATATTTTAAAAATGTTAAAAAATATTTAAAAATTAAAAACATCAAAAAAATATATAAAAAAATTATAATTATGTGGGGGGCCTTAGCCACCCCTACATTACCCACATGAAAAATTTAAGAGCCTTTATAAAAGGTTGAGCCCATAAAGGGGAGTGGGGACTTATGGGTCCATAAATTTATATGGCAAATGTCCCTAAGGTACCCACTTTCCCTTTTGGGAGTTTTTAACAATTTTTTTTCAGAACTTTTCAACCTTTTAAAAAAGTTGCATTAAAAAAAGTTGCACAATTTTTTGAAAAGCTGTGTTTCTCTTTTTTAAAAGTATGAATTTAATTTTTTTTTAATGCTTAGATTTTGAAAAAAAATGTTTTTTTTAATGCAAACTCAACCGAAATTAACAAATTAATAGTTGATTTTAGCATTTTCGAACCTTCTAAGTGTGATGGCAAGGTCGGATTTGACTCAAAGTGCTCCAAAATGGTAGTTCTTTGCTAGATCAGGCAATGATCCTCCCACATTAAATTGTTGCAGATCTGGCCTCCAGTGTCCGTTTCAGGCGAAATAAAGGGCAGATCTGAATATCTCAGTTGCTCTGAACTCAATGGTGAACTCAAAATCTCTCCAAGAAGCTTTAGAAGACTTGCAACTAACAAGGCAATGTATGAACCCCCTTAGAAACTAATATTTTCTTGACACTTTTTTCATTCTCCAAATCATCCAAGGATGCAAGAGAAGAGCATACTTAGCGCTTTGAAAAAAAGCTCTACTCTCTCGAATTTCCTAAAATATTGCTAACCCACAACTCATTTTGGCTCTGATACCATGTGAGATTTTCTAACTAGCCTACCCAATAATTTAATGACTGAAGGAAAGCAAAACCAGAAATATGAGAAGGAATAAACTGTATTCCTCTCAAGAATGTAAACTTATATTTAGCTTGAGAATTGAGATTACAAAGGAAATGCCTTGGTTATATAGGCCAAGGGGAGAGATAGATGCAACCAGATGATGACAAGTGTTGTCATCCTATAAGGTTTGACAACTCATGTCATTAAATCCTCAACCACCTTATCCCTATGTAAAGCTAAGCTAGTGTGAAGAGGACTTTAGTGGAGAACTAGCTAAGAATGAACTAGTTAGATAAAGTACCCCTTTCACACTAACATTTTGCAACTCATGTTTCATAGTGTAGTCTTCTTACTTCATTTGATGTGTCTTTTAATTTTTGGCGACATTGGGTGTGATTTCCTTCAAGAGATTGATCTCTCTTAGCATATTATATTCCTCTTAGTGGCTTGATATGACACATTGCATCCCCTAAGTTGTGAATATTCTATTTTTCAATTGGTCCTCTCTTGGAGACATTAGGCACAATGTTTCCTAGGTTAAGACCTTACACGAACTAAAAAAAACTCCTTTGAATGTACCTTACATTATTTTGTATTTACAATTTATGTTATATGGCCACCTTGCATAACACACTTTGCTTGCTTGTGGAGCCATCTTGTTTGTACATGAGTAACTTCAAGCATACGAAGCTTTTTTTTCCTCATGGAGATCAAAGTTCATTGTTGTGTGGCACCTTATCAAATTTTTCAAGAGGTATAGCTTTGGTATGGTTGTACATATGGGAATCAAACTTAGACCTGACTTTCAAATAGCCATGTGAGTGCATACCGATTGCATGCGTATGTGTCTCATTGGGGGCTCACCTAGTGGATGGCCTAAGGTTTCACTAGCTCTTGTTAGCGTGTGTTGGTTTGCATGGTGAAAATCATGTTCCACTTGTAAACATTTCTTGGACAAAAATCTTAGATCTGGTCCACAGCATGTGGGACAAACAGTCGAAGCTTGATCCACCCCTTTTGTTTTAGTTTTAGTTTTTATTTCTCTTTGTCTTTGGTAGTGTATGCTTGTGACTTGTTTTCGCTTATTATTTTCATGTGTTTTCTCTTCTTTCTATATTGGTTTTTCATAGGATCTTGATCTTGCGAGCTTGATCATCACTCTTGATCGTTGTTGTCCTATCTTACTAGAATTGATACACTTGGACCCTCTTGATGCGTGTTTGTCTACTTTAGTGTGAGTTTGAAGCAAGTTCTTCCTCTCACTAAAGTGGGGGCTAAATTTAGTGTATAAAAAATTATCCCTTTATGTTTTCACACCTATTTGGGCCCTCCCTACTAAAATTGGGCTTCTTTATGCCTTATTTCATCCTAGTTTGCATCCACAAGCCTTATTTAATGCATCTTTCTAAGGATAATCCTGACACATATGTAATGACCAATCATAATTAATTGATTTTGGTTTGTATGGCCTAGATTTAGTGATCTGGGAATCATATGCCACCTTTGGCATATGGATCCCACCTAAGTTTTGGGGCTTGGTCATGAATTTAGAATAAAACTAATCATTTCTTGAAATTTATGTCCCGAGCTTAGCCTACTGGGACTCATATGACCCAACTGGCATATGAGTCCTAATTACCTTGGACCTAATTTTTTTATTCAATTTTTGGTGGGAATTTATTCTCCTAGATCTGATGATGGCTTGTAGTGTTGTAATTTTAGGAAATTTTGCATAAATAAGTATAAATACATGGTTATTTCACATATTTTTCCTTAGCAATTTAAGTGATATTATGAGCATTCAAGTTATAGCATTCGATAGCATTCAAGATTTTATTATCAAGCATTTTGGAGCATTATTCAAGATTCAAGCATCAGGTCAAAGTCATCATGCATCATGTTTTTTTTTGAGCTAACATTTGTGATGTAGGTTCTTATGATTCAAGCAATCATTCAAGACAAGATCCATAGTGTACAATCAAGTGTAAATATCTACATTCATGCTAGCCATTACATACAAGATTGCAATTTTTGTTACAAGGGTTTGGTTAGTTGCAACATAGAATATGTGTTCATTCATCATTCCTTCATTCTATTTGATTTCATTTCAAGGTTTGATTACCAAAATGTGGTTTGACCAAGGAAAACCCCTATCCACTAACAAAACAACATGTTTCCCCCTTTTTAATGTGTTATTTGCATATTTAGGTTGAAGATACATTAAAGAGAAATATTGGAGAAAATTTGTCAAGTTGTAAGTTGTCAAAGTTATCATCTACATTGGAAGATCACAAAAATTCACCTACAGGTTGCAATTCAGTGTTTCAAACTTAGATATTTGATAGGAGAGAAGATACAAGAGAAAATTAGAAGATATCATATTTTTAGATCAACCTTGATACTAGGACTAAATCACCACTTGTGGCATATGAGTTCCATTACACCTATTTTTAGGAATTTTCTATAGATCCTAGTTTAGCAGTTCCAAATTTTGGTTTCATCCTGAAACCCTAAATTGGCACTAAATCACCCTAATGAGTCCCAATGTGCATTAAAAGTCATCTTTCTAGGATCTTTGACCTTTCTTCGAGCATCTTCATTTTTCAGGTGCACCTTTGTCCTTTCTTAATTCTTTCTTCTATTTTTTATTTTCACGCCTTCAGTTGCATAATTAGGTATACATATCATTGCATTTATTTATTTCCAAGCCCTTGCATGGTGGGGAACCCCCTTTCAGTCTATAATCATGTCCCTAGGATTCCTTGTTGCATATCTCTTTCCCTCATCTCATCCCTTGATTGAGATCTCTAAGGTTTCCTTGAATGAAATTTGTAGGAAATTGGTGGTTCTATCTCCTAAAACATAGAGTGACAATTTTCTTTGTGTCACAAATCAAACAAGAAGTACACACAAGTATGATGAGGATGCTAATGTTAATCAACTAGATGTCTATGAAGTGTTGTAAAATTTTAATCTCTATCCAAATAACCAAGTTATGACTTTAGTTGATGAGATACAAGACTTGGACTACTATAGTATGACAATTTGAAACTTATATGCAAACCTAAAATTAAGTGGCCTTAATGTGGAATGACCATTATTAGAAACATATTCTTTATTATTTTAAGAGCCAACATAACATGCTTAATAACTTGACCTTATGTTAACTTATAACATAAATAAATAAAACATAACATCACCATAAGATAGTAGCAAAGAGGAAAAATCAACAACATAAAAGGCATCACATAACACATAATTTATGTGGAGAAACCCTTGTGGGAGAAAAAATTCACCAAGAAGATAAGCCAAGTAATCTTTAAATAAATGAGATTACAATACTTCCACTTCCATTTTCCTCTTTTCCTCCCATATGGTAGTACATGTGTACCTATAAACAACCTCTTCATAGCTCAACCTATCCTTTTTCTAGAAGAGTAGCTCTACATTCAACTATTCATCTTAATTTTTGAATACAAGGAGATGATGTTATAGAATTGTGAAGAGCTATTAAGCACCAAACATGGCACCCAAAGATGAATTTTAATTCCAAAAATCTCAACCCTTGGATTTCCTCCTTGAAATATAAAAGGACAACATCTTTGGATCTAATATTTTCCCTCCAACTTGGGCACCTAAACTTTGAAATTCAACTTTAAACATTAAATGTCTCAAAAGACAAAATAACAAGATACACTTGTTTCATCTTTCCAAGTGCCCACTTGGAGAAACCCAATAATCAATCATTTTCCCACTTCACTTATTATTTACCATCTCATTCTAGGCATCCACATGTGGGGAAAACATAATTAAATATTTATGTCCACAAGTCATCTTTATTGTTGCTAGTGGAGCTCATCACCCCTTATGAATGTATTAAAAATGATGGTGAAAAAATATTACAAAATATTTTCTCCATAAAACCTAAGTGGTTTAGGACACTTTCCAAGGATGTCAGAACTATGTAATATGGCATAGGATTTTCAAGTTAGATGACACGTTAATCCTAATATGAAGGTGGAATTGTTTTAGCATGGTCATGAGAGATATAGTGTTTATATGCATTACCAAACAAGGACTTTAGCTATCTCAAGGAGAAAATGAGATAAAATTATAAGATAGAAAACAATATAATAAAGATATGAAAGTTCATGTTGATGGCCAAATGGACACATACAACATAGGTAGGGTGTAATTTTCCTTACCTCTCCTAAAAAAGGAAAATGATCATGAAATCAATCACCTTCCAAGGTCTTAGGAGTTGGGTCACAACTAAGTTTTCACGCAAAGTGGTCAATATGGTTGTAATATTCAAGGGGATTACTGGTATTCCATGTAAAACTAGGTGAATTTATGATCTGATCTTAACTAACAATATTTTAAATAAATCTCAAAAAGATAGGGTAGAGTGTGCAAGAAAAGAGAAAAGATATTTATTCCAATTAGCATAATTCCTCATACATAAAATAGGAATTTTCAAGAAACTAAAGATAAACAAACTTGTATATCACACATAGTTATATTTATTTTCATTGCTAAATTCAAGAGGAATAATTTATAATCTCATAAATTTTATCAATTTCAACCAAAATTCAATATGTAAATAATTCTATCCCTTTGAATAATCAAAAATTACAATAATAGGAAAATACCATTTACATGCAAGAGTACAATCTAGAAATGATAGAATTCAGTTGATTTTTATTAAATTCCAAAGTCCACAATCTCTACAAATCCATCAAAATTCCACTATTGTAAAGATTCACACTTCTTCAAACCAAACTCTTCCTAAATACTAATTATAAAAATATAGTGAAAATAGGAAAATTCTAGAAAAAAAAAAAAAACACATATTATTGGACCTTTAGTATAAATCTCCAACCTAGAGACCCTAAGAATGAGAGAATATTTAAAATTTATAGATAAATAATAATAATAATATACCCTTCAAAAAGGACATGCAACTCATGCATTGTGCCCAACATGCATATCCATAATTTTTGGTAGTTAAAATAAAGAACTTCAATCAACTGGAAAAGCTTATTTTCTAGAAGGTTACTTCAAGTTTGATTATGTGAACCATCTATTAGCTTTATTTTTAGAATTTCACCCCCTTTCTAGAAGAAGGCATTAAAAAAAACATATTCCTCATTTGAAAAATCAAAAAGAATATTCCCTTTTTTTCAAAAATTTATATAACTTATGCTTATTTATGTAGCTACTTGTATTCCTTAAAATGAGTGAGCGCTTGGGTGATTATTTTCATGTCTAGGTCATCAACTCATTCTAATTTGAGATTTGACTTTTCAAAACTTTTGGAAGTTGCATCTATACACCTCTCCAACCTTTGTATATCATCTTTCACCCATCTAACATCAGCCTTAGTATTCATCAATTTATCCAAAATTGTTTCCTCCTCCTCTTGGACAGAATTGATTTCCTTTTATAATTTTGCATTCCAAGCATCCCTAATGGATTAAATGGTATCTAGCCTATGTATACTTGAAAATAGGAGATCTATATTGATGATTCCAACAATTAATCTTTCAAAACAAGAAGAATTTTCATATAATTCTTTGTACAATTCTAGCAAGCTTAATTAGTGCTCTAATATAAGCTCCATTCTAAAGGATATAATATTGATACTTTTACTAACAAAACTAGCATCCTCATCTCCCAAAATACAAACTTCCTTTAGCTCTTCTACTCCCTTTTTTTTAACTCCCAGAGGTGCTTTAGATCAATCTAGTAATTCTCATCTTCATCCCTTAACTTATTTGATTATTTTTACAATTTTTCCTCTAACGCATAAACCCTTTCATACTATTTATAGCTAGATACTAATAGTTCTTCCATTTCTTTCTTAAACTTTTCAATTCATTTATCAAAAATTTAAGACTTACTTTTCATCTCATTCAATCCATCTACTTCTTTTCTACTCATCAAAACTAGAGCCTCTAATGAAGTAGGCTACTTTGTAACTAGAGAGACTATACCTTTGGGAAATGTTCTCATTTACTCAATTTTAGCCTTCATCTCATCCTTATTTTGCTTGTCTTTATTCACTTGAGCCTTTATAGAATCCATCACCAAGTCCATGGATCGCATTTGGTCTCTTCTAGTTTTCTTCCCCATGTTGATAGTAGATAACTAGTAATCTGATGCTTGGAGATCTCTCTCATCTTTATCCACTATCAAGGTAGCAGTTTCTGCTATCATTCCCCTAATTTATTGAACCTTATGGTGTGGAGGGTTCTTGGTTTATTTTTAGGTTTACTCTTCTCCACCTCTACAACCATATCCTACCATCTAAGTGGCTGAATAGTTACTTATGTCTCTTCTCAAGATTCAATTTTAGCCATTTCGGAGCTCTAGGAGGAATAGGCACATGTTGTTCCTTCATCAAATTCTCCTTCGGAAGATATTTTACTTCATTTTCTATGTTCATATGGGGTGAAGAGGCCTTATCCTTTTCCAATTGCCTCTCCATACTATCAACGAGTTCGTGTTGCTCTTCCATTGTCGATACATGTTCTTCTTCCTCTTTATCATCCTTAGGTTCCTTTTACTCCTCTTGGAGTCCATGTTTTTCCAAACCCTGATCCTCATGAACCCCTATGAATTCATCCTCAGCTACCTAGTAGCACCTCAAAATTTCCTTCATTTCTAGTGCTTGATTACCTTTCATTTGGTGATAGAAGCTTGATTTTAGGCCCCATGGCAACCCGTTGGCCTAAAATATTTTCTATTAAAATTTCTCAATCCATGAGTTATCATGAAATTTCCTTTGGAAAAAAGTTTATTTAATTCATCATAAGCATGCAAACCCATTTTTGTGGCTCCCAGACATGTTATGTGGAAAATTTTAATGTCACCATTTTGGAGCAGGTTCAAGGGGTCGCATAAAAAGTTTTAGGTAGCTCAATTTTGGCAATGACCTAGATGTTATTTTGTCTTCAAATTCCCACATCTCCATTTTTGTGGCAGTTAGAGGAGTTTTGAGGCCCAAACCAAAAAAAATAAGTGCCTTGCTAGAGAGCCTAGTTTACAAAGGAAGTGCAAATATTTGGTTTGTTGTGTAATTTTTGGTAATTTCACAATGATCTAAGTAATTATTAATTGCATCCTACAAATTTTTATGACCTCCAAAGGTTTTTTGCACCCTAGAATCAAAACGGTCATTTTTCCTATTGGATAATTCAAAGGTTATAAAATTTGCAAATATTTAAACATTTAAATGTTTTAAATGTTGTATGGGAGATTGTATCATGGTTTTAATATTTTAAATATATTCCCATAGGCTCTTGCACATGATGAAAAAAATTTAATTAATTTTTTGTCCTAAAATTCTTTTTAATGACTTAGGCCAACGTGACTTTTAAAGACTCGGCACACAACACACTT
The DNA here is from genome assembly GCA_007258455.2 of Sequoia sempervirens. NCBI lineage: Eukaryota > Viridiplantae > Streptophyta > Pinopsida > Cupressales > Cupressaceae > Sequoia > Sequoia sempervirens. The sequence continues at coordinate 313,577,244 of VDFB02058242.1, read as the reverse complement.
TATGAGAGGAAATCCTTACTCAAAATGGTGTTGTCTTTAGCTTGTGCATTGAGCCTTTTATTGGTTGTCTTCCCAATCTTTTTGACCAAAAAAGAGTCTGCAACTATGTGCAAAAAAAAAAATTTATGACTTTAAAACCTAGCACATATGTTAAGTGCAATGCATATTTGTCAAGGAAAGTATAAGTAAAAATGTGATGCTAACAATATATTCACAGGCTTTAACTCCCTCGAATTCCCAACACATAACTTGAAGTGCAACACATATTCTCAAGGGGAGACCAAGGTTAAATTGCAATGGTCTTATGGTAATGTGTTAGCTACTGGTTTTCTTTTCCCTCTATTGAGTTGGAATGTAGGTGGGCACCCAATCTGAGTTGTCTTTCATGTGCAAAATAATGCATGTTATTTCTACCTTTTCTCAAAATTTTGGCACATCTTTGGAGCCACTCTATGCATTCAAATTAATTTTAAACTTCAAACTAATGTTACAACAATGTCTTACCATGTGAGGGATCTTGGAAGGGATTTTTTGAGCCACTAAAGTGATGACAATTATTGTTTCAACCTCCAAAAACTTGCCTACAATAATTCTCACGCCCTTACAGGTTTTCTTAGTATTGTTTGGGCTATTTTGAAGTGTCATACATGGTTGAAACACCATAGAAGATGTAAAAATGTCCCATTTTAGTTCCAAAATATGTGGGAAAGATTTCGAGCACTCGAGTTTTAATTTGGTTGGTGTTTTGATGGTTTTGGAGTGTCAGTCATGTCAAAATCAACTCAATAATGATTTTAAATACCTCTACAATATTTTTAATGTTTTTTTGAGCATTTTGGAATGCTAGTAAGATGCAAATGACTTGCATAATGGAAGAAATGATCTAGTTTTTTCTCTCATAACCTACAAATGCTTTTAGACTCCATTGTAATTGATATAAAATGCCCATGCATTGTTACGAATATCTTTGTGGGTTTTCAATGTGACTCATGGGCATTGTGGTGATGTTTTATGTGTTTCAAAGAGTACAGATGGTAACCTATAGGTGAGGTTTTCAAAGTTGAAAAGCAAATAAAAGGGGATAGGATCATTGTAGGCAGAATGCACAGGAAAGTGGGTTACTAGCAAAGTGTTTGATAAAATGTCAAATTAATCTCAGAAAGGATTTTCAAATCTTTAGAAATCATAATTCTTAGTTAAAATACATGGTAAATGCATTATTCACTATAGATAAAATGGGTATTCACCCATAGTTTTTTTTTTTTCACTTGCAAGTGAACTACAGCTAGTAAGTGATTTTTTACAAGTAGGTAAAAATTATGCACGAGAATGCAAATTGATTAGGGAAAATCAAAGGTGTCTAATTTTTCTAGGTGTCACATGGGAGTTCAATTTGAGCCTTATTCTTTTCTTCATTTGTGAAGGTTTTGGGATTATGAGAAAAGTTGTAAAGGGTGGGTTGTATAGGTTCAAAGGTTTATTCTTGGGAAGAAAGGTTTTGTGTATGCAAATCCTCCATGAAAGATTTTTTGTGTTTTAAATAAAGCTTATATGAATATATGCTTCAGTTATAACTATCTCCATTCTATAATGCAATATTTTTTGAACAATGGAATTAAGTATTCTAGGGTTCTTCATACACATTTTTGGTCATAACTATTTTTATCGATTTCTATCTATTGAAGAAATAATATAAATTATTTTGTGAAAATATTGAGAATTTTTTCACTAAAAATAGATTATTAAGTAGAGTTTTATTGCTATCCATTAGTAGGTCTCACTATTGTAAGGTAATAGTGATTAATGTGACCATCAAAACATGTTTTACATGCATAATTTAGGGTTGTATGGAATAGTGAATCTATAGATCTAGATAGACAATGCTCCATCTTGAATGGCTTTCCCTCGATCTCAAAAACACATTTCAAATCTAAAACCAAAAATTATTTTCTATAATATTTATTCTTAATTATTTTCATACTTCATACCTAGGTTTAAGGAAGATAGGGAATGATACAACCAATTTTGTATTCAACAATTCCTATCCATTTTGTATGAAGTCATCTCTCTACTAGGTGTTGCAATAGAACCTTATTTCACATTTGTTTTCAACATGATATAGGGAAACCTACCTAGGTTTTACAAAGCCTGAAGTGTAGAGGAGAAAATTTTGTTTGATTACTCTCATGTTCACTGGCCAAATCTCTCTTTAAATCTAGGCATACAATATGGAACACTTTTAGGTTTCAATGATATGCAGATTTGGGAACCAATAGATTTGTGACTCTGTTAGGGAATAGCTCTAGTGTTATCCATTTGGAAAGATTCAATAAATTTATTGATTTGAAGATTTGGTTTAGATATTGAGGGACCTTTGCACCTAGAGAAAGAAATTGTTGCAGCCTACTAGAGGATTTCATAAAATAATGGTGATCTGCTAGTGAAAAGAAATCAGAAAGAAATTTGATCTTTGAAGGATCTTCCAACTACTTGAATATTTTTTCCTTTGAAGAGAGGTTGTGACTCTGTTAGTGAACCTAATGAATTGTTGAGTTTTGCATAGATCTATGAAACTTCTATCCAGATAAAGAATATTTGTAAAGGTCTTCAATATTTTCCAAGTATTTAGTTTTCCTTTGATTAGTATTCTGGAAGGAAAAATTATTGTATGAAGGAGTTTTATGGAATCCCTTTGTGAAGTCACGTGATTCCCATGTTACATCTTATTTTGGAAAGGGGAATTAGAATACAATAATATCTCTAAATGATATACTTGCATATTTTAAAGATAAGGTCATGATATGTGTGTATTGAAAATATTTTAATGGTAAATAGAGGGTTAGTTATTCAGACTACTACATATGTTATGAAATTTTATGTGGTCTTTATAGACCTATCAATATTGTGCAAATAATAAACGGAATTAACATTATATGTTAAAGTATGATAATGATAATCAATCAAACATTGGAGAGATAAGGAATATGTTGAGAGGATTAAGATCCTGTTGAATTCATCAAATTGTGAGACAATGGCTAAGAGGGGATTAGGTTTTGATTGAAAGAATATTTTCATATCAATTGTCAATCTGACTTCCTTGTATTCTCAAGTGTCATAATGCAAAATTCATATCAGCTCCAGCCATGTCCTCAGAGAAGGCCTTTCTCTATGAAAAAATAAAAACCATTAAATTTTAGTTTTATTTAATGTTTCCCAAACCCTATTCCTAATGAAGTTAGGGAAAACTTGCCAGAGTTTAGAGGAAAGAGTTTTGAATCAACATGTAAAAATTTGAAAGAATTCATGGATTTAATGGGAGATTATGAGGTAGATGCAAAAAATGTGATCATGAAACTCTTTGTTCAATATTTGAAAGAAGATGATAGATATTGGTTTTTAGTCTTTCCAACATGTTCCTTTTCTTCATGGTATGAGTTCATGGAATCATTCATGGAGCAATTTGGTGAGAGAGTTGATGTGAGATTACTGATCACAAAATTTATGGATATTTAGAAAGAAGAAGAGGAGTTAGTTATAACCTTTAATTTTGTGATTGTATACGCCTAAAATCAGTTATTATAATTAATTAATTAAATAAAAGGTATTTAATTAATAAACCTCTTATTTCGTCTACTTATAAATAAATTCTAAATTTATTTATATAGTTCACATTTTCTAATTCTTCTTATCTTAAATCATATTCCTCTAATCCTAACTAAATAAACAAATTCAAATAGTTTGTTTTATTTAATTAATATCTTCTTACTAAATTTGAATTTAGTCACATGTCTACAACTTTTCCTCTTTCCACCTCATCATTTGTCCCATGAATTTATATATCCTTAATATTTAAATGGGCTTTTTCCTCAAAAAATTCTAAAACAAACTTGAGACACTTGGCTCTCTTCCTCCATTTATTCTCTCTCACACTTGGAAAAATGTTCTATTAAAGGGAACACTCTCCATTATTCCCTCTAACTTCTTCATTCTCCACCGTTCATCTCTCCAGCTAAAATCCTAACTGTTGGTTTCTGCCACATCATTTTATGCCTTGGAAATCCTATAAATACAACATCATTCTCCAACATTTCATATCCCAACTTTGAGCAATCTTACTCTACAGAAATTTTATTTGAGCATTTGAGAGCATTTGAGCATTTGGCAATTACCAATTAGAAGCATTTAGTTTATCATAATCATGGCGTTAATATTAGTTGCATCTTAGTTATCATAGCAGTTTTCACACAACATTTGCATCATAGTCTTTAGCATCATATCCTTATCATAACATCATTATCATTTACAACATATCATATAATTCAATCATCATGTAGGAATAGATTTCTTGCATCTTCTAGCATTTCATTCCTTAGGTTGTCATTCTTATAGTTATAGTGCATACACAAATCTGAGAGCCATGATGATTTAATGAATCCCTGAGATAGGAAACAATGGGACAATTTTAGGGAATTTTCTTTATTTCAATTCAATTAGTTTTGTGATTTGAATTCTCTAATACAATGCCTCATTGATTGTGTTGTATCTATTGCTTTTGTATTTACATATTTCAATACTTCACAATACATTTTGGCACCCACCATGGGGCCTAGCCCCTTTTTATTGATGTTTTTTGGAAAGTTTGTTTTACAGATCTGGACGTGAAATTATATGTAGCACAACCATGATTTCTTTTGACGCATATGAAACATCTTTTAGCACATACAGTTCCTATTACGATGCATCTGAAGCATCTTCCAGTGCATCCAACTCATATTTTAATGCATCCAAGGGTTCTTTTAGTGCATTTAGTTGATACTTTAGCACATACACTAGTTTTTTCAGTGCATACAGTAGTTATTTTAGCACATTGGTGCAATCTTTTAGCACATATGGTTAATGTTTTAGTGCATTTGGTTTACTTTATAGAAATTCAAAATTTTGAGAACTGATCAATATTTTTTGTGTTGCAGATGCTTAATATGTTGTTCAAAGATAATTATATCAAACTATTGATGGTGTTTGTAGGGGCTGGAGTTGTTTTATTGCTTTCTTTTGATCAAATTATGCACCTAGTTTAATTAGAAGGTTAATGAACCCCTTGTCTATTATGCTTGTAAAGTGATAGGCCTATGCTCTCCCCTTCACTGGGTGACCAGAATGTCAGACTCACTATTTCTTTCTTTATATTAACACCTTTAGAAGGCCTTCCATAGTGGGAAAAAGTACTCACCCTATGGGAACAACCTAAGTGGGAACAACTAAAGCCAAATTTTCCAACCCACTATAATCAAAAGTGAATTCGGGGAAACCCGCAATTCAACGGTAGTGTGCAAGATAACCATCCCTAAAGCCTTTGTTCTAAAGATTGGGATGTCTCCTAAGGGAGTATATCTATTGCCGCATTGAACCGAAACCCTTACTACAAACCTTAAGTGTAGAAGCCAACCAAGTCAATCTCTAATCATTTTTAATATTCACAATGCAATGGGAGGGAAGAATCTTCCTCCAAGATACTCACCATATAACTATCAGGGATTACTAGCCAAAAATGGAGGATTCAACTTTGGTTAAGACCTGGGAAAGGAAAAAAAAAGGGCACCCTCTAGGGGAGGACACGGTTGTGTGAGCTGACATAGTTCTAAGATGTGGGTTGTGATATGTTAAGTGACCCTTGACATTAGAAAAATGTTTGATCTATTTTCTCTTATGTAATACTTATGGAAATCAAAGGAATCAAACCAGATTCTTGAACATACACTTAATGTTTAGATTGTAGGCTTAACACAACTGTTTTACAACTTGTTGTTGTGTTTGAAGTCAATTTTCAAGAAATCATCCATTTAAGAACACTTAGTTTCCATAATTCATAAACTAGAAAAAAGAAAACAAAAATCATTGTTCAAAAGATTATCCCCTGAAAACATCCATTTCATTGATTAAAAGCAAAATAACCAGATAGATTGTCAAAAACACTGAGCACTTCCAGTTTAGCGCATGCATTCCCTACTTTGGCACATTCACAACATTTCCTAGCACATTAAGGGCATTTTCTAGGGCATCCACAACATTTTCTAGCACATCTAGGGAATTTTCTAGCACATCTAGGGCATTTTCTAGCACATCTAGGGCATTTTCTAGCACATCTAGGGAATTTTTTGGCTCATCACTGGCATTTTCTAGTGCATCTAAGTCATTTTCTAGTGCATTTAGTTTATCTTCTGGTACATCTGGGTTACTTTCTGGTGCATTTGTTCCATCTTCCACCACATTTGCAAATCTGTTTAGTTCATTCACCTGATAATCTAGTAGAATACCCATTTGAAATCACCTTTAGGGGTAGTATCTAAGTCATTTTCTGGCACATTCATAGCCTTTCATAGCACATCTGGGTTATTTTCTGGTGCATCTGTTCCATTTTCTAGTGCATTTGCAAACCTGTTTAGTGCTTTTACCTGATAATCCAACATAATACCAAGCTGAATCATATCTAGGGGCAGTCTAGCACATCATTGGCTTGTTTTAACACATTTGACCTATTTTCTAGCACATCTGAGTCATTTTCCATTGCATTGAGTCCATCGTTTAGCACATTTAGTGCATTCTTCAGTGCATTTGATCCATATTTTAATGCATCTAAGTCTTTTACTAGCGCATCTAGGAGACATTCTAGTGCATACATTCCATCTTTTAGCATATCTGTACCCTATTTTAGTGCATCTAGTTAATATCAAACCAAAGAGCTATTTTCACCATCTATCTATTAGTTTGAACTAGAATTAAGGATCCTTTTCAAAACAAAATCATTCCTTAGTCACAGCAGTGTCTTAAACTTGTTGAAACTGGTCTTTGCAAGTGAAATTCTTTAAACTAAACCAATATCTAACATCTTAAAGTGCCTAATCATTAAACACACCTTTGATTATTAAGTTGAGTTTCATCATCAGGATCTATCATCCTTCATCATGAAACAATGTTGTATAATCAAATTCAACTTAGTTTCATCAATAGAATTTGTCATTCTATTTTACTTAGTTATTATCCTTGGTACTCCTTTAAACACAGATCAAAGTTTAGTGAAAATTATAACACTTTTATGCCCATTCAAACAAGATCACAAAATTAGAAACTTAAAGAAAAAGAAGAGACTCAAAACACCATGAATGAAGGTGAAGAAAACCCATTCCATAGATTCTACCAACCTGAAAATGATGAAATTACTGAGGAAGACATTCAAATAGCTCAACAAGATCCCAAGTTCCATAAGTTCATGGAAAATATTTTTGAAAAAGATGGGGAAAAATATTTCTTAATGTTGGCTAATCAAGGGATCAAAATTCCACATGAGTTTGATGTTAATCAACTAAAATGAGCTCCTAAAAGAACTAAAACTGACCCACCAAACATATATCCAATGGCTACATTAATTGATCAAAAGAAAAATCTCCAACAACAGATTCAAGACATGCAAAGAGGAACCACAAAAAGATATTTGCTACAAGACATTTTCCCATATCCTTTTGATCAAACTATCAACATGATTCCTTTTCCCAAGCATTGTGAATTTCCAAAGTATGATAAGTAAATGGTAAAGCTGATCTTATAGATCATGTAAGGGAATTTTGAATCATGATCCTTGAATTTGCACATGAAGAGACTTACTTGATGAGATTGTTTCTATGAAGCTTAGGTGGCTAATGCATGGAATGGTTCTCTAAACTTTCACTAGGTATTAAGACCTTTTAAGAGTTTTTTAATAAATTCGTCACCCAATACTCCTATAACATCCAACACGAGATAACCATGAAAGACATTTACAATAGAAAATAGAAAAAGGGTGAATCATTCCTTATATTTTTACAAAGATGGAGAAGATTGTTTGCAAGATATGCTTGTCCCATACCTGAAAAGGAAAATATGGAAATCTTCATTGACAATCTAAATGATGAAATGAGTTATAGACTTGAATTGCAATGTCCACCTACCTTTAAAAAAATGATTGAAAATGGAATCAAAATTGAAGAAGGCTTGGTCAAGTGAGGAGTCTTGAAAATTTACAATGAATGAAACAACTCAGCAAACTCTTTCAATCATTATAGCAACAGTGATAAACCAAAAAATTTGCAAAGAAATAAGAATGCTGGTAACAATGATGTTGTAGCTAATACACAAAATTCAAAACTAGTCTTTAACTTCAAAGTTGTTTCCTCTAAAAATAACACAAACAACAATCAGAATTCCAATCAAAACAACAATCCAAACAATATTGAATCTAAACCACCACCATATTGAACATCATCAAATCGAAGAAGATTTACACCTTTGGGATAGTCACTCGAATCAACATTAAAGGAGCTTCTTCCAACCAAGGTTATAACATTACCAGAGGCATGAGATTGGGAACCAAGAGTTAAACCTTTGTGGTGGAATGATACACATTATTGTGACTTTCACAAAAACAAGGGTCATAAAACAAATTACTATATGCAATTGAAACATTTGGTACAAGATTTGATTGATAGAAAGGAAATATTTGTCGAAAGACCCCAAAAAAAAATGATCATGAAGCATTCAAGAATCCTTTACCAAACTATGAAAAAGGGGAATCCTCTTCATCAAACACCAAAGGAAAAAATGTGAACTATGTCTTTGATTCTACCATTCTTCATATTGAGGTAGTTGATGATCAAAACCATGACAAGCAAGATCTTATTGCTACTGATAATCCAATTAATGACATCACAATTGAGCATGAACAAGAAATTGTTATGGCTGATAATCAAAATGATGGCATTGCTGCAAAAGAAAATCAACTCAATGGCACTCACATTAACACAAAATCAAACCAAATTAATGACATTGTACCAATAAATCTGATCACAAATGTCACTGCAACTGATAATCAGATTAATGCCATTAAAATCAGATAAAAACAAGATTATCAACTAGTCAATGCAACCACAAGAGGGCAGGAAAAAGTAATATTGAAAGGAGTTTCATCTAAGACACCTACTGCCCCTACAACTCAATACAACATAGTTGATCAATTGCAAAAAATCCCAACTCAAATATCAATATTGGAACTCCTCAAAATTTCATCAGCTCACAAGGAAATTCTAGAACAAGATCTAGTAGCCACCACAGTACCAAATAATCTAGAAGTTTGTCAATTCCAAGCTATGGTGGGACACTTGACAACACCTAATTGCCTATCATTTTTTGAAAATGATGATATATCACTCATCCATCCACACAATGTTGCCCTCCACATTGAGGTTTTAATTCACAAACATCAGGTCAAACATGTTCTAAATGATGGTGGAGCTAGCCTAAATTTCTACACTTTAAAACTTATCTGTGCACTTGGATATTCAGAAAATGCAATTGATGCTAGAAGAAAAATCACTATAAAAGCCTATGATGATGAAGAGAGATCCTCCCAAGGATTGATAGTGTTACCAATTCAAGTGGGACCAGTTGTAAAAGATATGATCTTCCAAGTGTTAGACAAGGAGTTGACATACAATATACTCTTGGGATATCCTTGGATCCACGAAATGCAAGCAGTGTCATCAACATATCATCAATGTTTGAAATTTCCTTTCAATGGACAAGATATTACTATTTCAGTAGATTCCAACAATCCTCAATACTACAACACTCTTAAATCAGTCCAAGATACTTTTGTACCACATAACAGGGAATCCATCACTCCTGGTTCATCAAACAAGGAAGGTCAAATCAGTTCTTTGTCAAATCATCTTGAGGAAAAGGTTCAGTCAAAATACAAAGGTATCAATGATTCCACATCCTCAAACAATGAAAGACAACTAAATTCCTTATCCAAATAGTTTGAAAAGGTCCAATGGAAAGACAAAGACGTGGGGGAATATTCAATTAAGAAATCCTTGTGTCCTTTACAGTTGCTACCTTTGCCAAGATCCTATGGGCAGCCATCGACATCAAAATATCAATCCTCACAACCAACCATGCTCTTTGATAGTAAGTTGGTAAAATTAGGAACTTTAGTGGATGAATCTGAAGACAGGGATGTTTTAAACTGGTTGTACAAAGATGAAGAAGCATCCCAAGCATCAACTTCAAATGTACTAACAGAGCCATATGGAAAAGGATTTTCTATTTTAGAAAAGATGGGATATGAGGGAAAAGGTCATGTCAGCAAAAGAAAAGAAGGTATCATAGAAAAAATATAGCCTATCATAACTAATGCAAAGGACAAAACATGACTAGGATACAAAGAAGAGTCAAAAGAAGAAACTAGGCAACAAATTGTTGAGTGAATCCTCCAATTGCAAGATAGTTTTGAAACAAATTCCAATGAGTATGAATGGCACTCACTCTGAAGAATATTTTCATAAAAAATAAATTGATGTGATACAAAGGTATGCACCAAAACGTATGGAGGGACAAAGCTCAAGGTCTAGACCTCTTGAATTTGGATCACAACATATCAATGACTCTAACGAAGAAAATCAAAGTTTGAGCAAGATAGATCCTTCGGAAGAGAGTAACATCATAGACCTCAATATTTCTATCAAACACTTTGACAATGTTGCCATCATGACACTCACCCCTTCTGACCTTAGCCAATCTGATGATTCTTTACCATTGATACACCCCAAACTAATTGACTAGGCCCAAATCGAGCTACTTGATATCCCCATCTTTCCAAACAATGATGCCATTTTGAATTTCCTTTTCTCTAATGATCTTGAAACATGTTCCACTAGTGAATCTAATAACAAAGCTTCAGTCAAGGGGAGTGCCAAATCTCTTAGATGTAAAATAAATATAAAAAATTGATCTAATGATGAAAATCATTTAATGGTAGTATTAGATCTAGAAAAAGTAAAAATAAAGAGAACATCTAATAGTGAAAACCTCTCTAAGGCATCGAAGGATGGGAGATTTGACACTCTTCCCAAGCACTATCATGAGATATCTTCAGTACTAGTTGATCCCACACAATCCATCAACATTGGCACAACTAAAATAGTGAAGACCCTACATCTAGTAGCATCCATGAAAGAGGAAGAAAAAATGAGCTTCACTAAATTCTTTGAAGAGAGACAAATCAACTTTACTTGGTCCTATGCTGACATGCCAGGCATAGATCCAAATCTTATCATGCACCATTTATCCCTACCACCTAGAGTGAAGCCAATGAAGCAAAAATTGAGAAAAATGCATCCACACATCACCCTATTGGTGAAAGCTAAATTGAAGAAACTATTGGATGCATGATTTATCTAACCCATTGATTATGTTGAATGGATCTCAAACATTGTACCAGTTTCAAAACTAGATAATAGCATTAGGATATGTATAGATTTCAGAGATCTTAACAAGGCTTGTCTGAAAGATTACTTTCCTTTGCATAACATTGACATTATCATGGATTTAATAGCAGGTCATGCAATGCTATCACTTATGGAAGGATTTTCAAGTTATAATCAAATCAAAATGGCACCAAAAGATCAAGAGAAATCTGCTTTCACATGTCCATGGGGTACATTTTGTTGGAACATCATGCCTTTTGGATTGAAGAATGTAGGAGCTACATATCAGTGTGCGATGACCACTATCTTTAATGACATGATGAACACCTTTATGGAGAATTATGTAGATGACTTGTTGGCCAAATAATTCACTAGGGAAGGACATCTAGAAATCCTAGACAAAATTTTCACTTGGTTGGGGAAATTCAATGTGTGGTTAAACCCCAAGAAATGTGTATTTGGCGTGACATCATCTAAACTCTTGGGATATATAGTATCAGCTAAAGGCATTGAGGTGGATCCTGCAAAAGTAAAAGCCATCATGGAGATGCCTCCTCCCAAAAATATCAACCAACTTAGATCTTTACAGGGATGATTTCAATCTATCAGAAGGTTCATTACACAACTGGTAGATAAAACTCATCCTTTCAATCACTTACTACACAAGAATGTTTCTTTCAAATGGGATGAAAAATGTGAAGTAACTTATAATCAACTAAAATAGTATCTGATGTCACCACCCATACTGGTACTACCAACTGAAGGAAAACCATTATTACTCTACATAGCAACAACAAAGGTATCTTTGGGTGTTCTACTGGCATAGGAAGATTCTGTGAGAAAATAAAGGGCTATTTATTACACCAGGAAAACCTTGAATGGCTATGAAATCAACTACACATTTATTGAAAAAGCTTGTCTGGTGGTAGTATTTGCTACTCAACAACTAAGACACTACATGTTAACACATACCAGCAAAATCATAGCAAAAACTGATCCATTGAAGTATCTACTTAGTAAAGTTTCCCTAACAAGAAGACTAGCCAAGTGGGTACTGATATTGAGCAAGTTTGACATTCATTATGTGGATAGGAAAGTAATCAAGGGACAAGTGATAGTGGACCATCTAGCTGAAGCACCACTACAAGATGATCATCCCATGAACATTGAGTTTCTAGATGTAGATGTCCTTACAGTGTCAACACAATAGTGAATGTTATATTTTGATGGATCTTACACATAACATGGATCAGGTGTCAGAATCCTATTTGTCACGCAATAAGGACACACCATTCCAAAGTCCTACAGGTTAATGTTTCCTTGCACTAACAACACAGCTGAGTATGAAGCATTGATCATTGGTATCAAGATAGTCATAGAGTGGAAAATCATAGAGTTGCAGGTCTATGGAGATTCTCAATTGGTCATAAATTAGGTTAATGATGACTACCAGACAAAAGATGACAAATTGATGTCGTACAAAAGAATGGTGGATGATTTCAAGAAGTAATTTGTGGAGATTAAATTTGAGAAGATTCCAAGAGGGGATAACAAAGTTGTTGATGCTATGGCCACCATTGCTTCTCTCCTATAGATACCTAAAAAATGAAGTCATTATGAGTTCATGGTGGAAAAAATGTTTAACCCTACCTATGATAACCCCGAATCACAAGTCATATACCATCTAGTTGAGGTTGACTCTTCTATCTATGGGAAGATCTACAACTATCTAAAAGACAACACCCTACCACTAGACATCTCCCAAAACCATAAACATAACTTAATTAATTTGACAAGCAGCTCGATACACCTTGATAGCTGATGTACTTTATCGACGAGGTCTTGACGGTACTCTCCTTTGGTGTCTTGAATGTAACAAAGTTGAAACTGCTTTACGCGAGCTTCATGAAGGTATCTATTGAACTCATTCAAGTGGACTAACTCTCGCTAAAAAACTCCTATGCTTGGGGTATTACTGGCCGAATATGGAGGAGTCTTTTAAATTTTATTAGTTCCAAAAATTCCAACTCCATGGAAACCTGATACATGCACCAACCCAAGAGCTCCAACCATTTTCAACAACATGGCCCTTTTGTTAGTGGGGACTAGATCTTGTAGGTAAAATTCATCCACCTTTTTCAATGGACACAAATTTATCATCATAGCCACAGAGTATATCACAAAGTGGATTGAAGTTGTTCCCCTAACCACAATCACAAGAAAACAAATTGCCTCTTTTATCCTCAATTACATCATCTGTCAGTACAACATTCCTCAGTCCATTATCAATGATAATGGTAGACCTTTCAAGAATCAGGACATCCAAGAACTTTGTGAAAGGTTTCATATCTAGCATCAATTTTCTACACCATACTACCCTCAAGGAAATGGCTAGGCAGAGGCCTCAAACAAAACTATTTTGTAAATCTTAAGGAAAACTATCAACAATGTTGGATGTGACTGGCATATTCAACTGAAGCCTACTTTGTGGGCTTATAGAACCAACATTCACACCCCAATAGGAGCCACACCATACACTCTTGTATTTGGATTAGAGGCCATTTTACCTATTGAGGTCGAGCTACCATCACTTCATGTGTCACTAAAGGGGATCATTTCAGATGAAGATTATTGGGTGTCTAGGCTACAACAGTTAGAACTATTGGATGAACGTCGTTAGCAAGTTGTGGATCATTTGAAATCCTATCAACAAATGATGTCTAGGAGTTATAATCACTGAGTAAAACCAAAAGCATTTTAGGTTGGTGACTTGGTCCTGAAAGGGAATTCGCGAAATCAATAGGATCGAGAGAAGGGGAAATTTGAACCAAACTGGCTAGGTCCCTTCTCATCGTATCATTTTATGGATCTAGAGCCTATTAGCTATCTACACCTGAAGGGGATTTGTTTCATGATCCTATCAACAGTCTACATCCTAAGAATTTATATACCTAGTTCATCCAATGCATGTTAAAAGTCTTGAAAAAATACACAAAAAAGGAGAAAAAGTCCTAAAAAAATGGTCACCCTGATGAAAACATGGAAAACAGGCATCTTGGTGACAACAAAAAAATAAAAAAAGTCAAAAATACAAAAAAAATGTACAAAAAAAAAAGTGAAAAATGAAAAAATTTGAAAAAGTGTAATAAAAACAAGTAGTGAAAACCTGGCAACAGGCGCTATTTGTGATAAAGTAGCTTTTCCATCTATTTGAGCATATGTCAACCAATCAGTTTTTCCATCATTCTGCCTGTCATCGCAAAACCTCATGTACATATCCTGGGATGGTGGTTGTGTCTTACCCTAGACTGGGGGAAAATTCCTGAACTCACTAGGGGCAATAAACTTTGAGCTTAAACTAGCAGACAAATAATAGTTAGACAACACAACAAACAAAATGATCATAGCGCAACTTAACATTGAGCATCAATCATCAAACTTTACACATCAACCATCCAAACTAACAAACAAATCAATCAATCAAAACAAATTTAAATGGATGTTCTTTATGAATCATGGTTTTATCACTTTGGCATGAATGTTCAATTGTTATATCTTGATTTTTGTTATCATTTCTCTGGAGCAACTCAATGATGTCATGAACTAGAGGAGCTATGATCGAGAATGATTTTTCTTTGTCTACTATCTATGAGTTAATCATTACTATTTCACAAATTTTCATGGGACGTGCTCTACAAAGTATCATTGATGGCATTCTAAATCTGCATAGGAAAATGATTAACTCTTGTTTGTTTATGCGAGAAATGCTCAGGTCATCTCTGTTTAATTATACCTAGATTTGCTTGTGTTAACATGCAATATCAAAAATCATGAAAGTAGTACTCAGGTCATTGTGGTTTAATTATACCATTTATTTTTGTACTCACTTTCAACAATTCAAAGGCTCAATGATGATAAAAGCACAACAAATTGACTATTATAATGATAGCTTTGCATATTTATATTTCCATGGTTAAGTTAGATTGCATCCATATTAGTTTTGCATCTATATTTATAGATTTTCCAAGGCTGGAAATATTTTAAAGTGATGTTATCTCTATCATTAAAAGATTGAGTATACTTGACATTAACAAAAACATATCATTCTCATGTAGTTGCATAATCTTTTGCATATCATACATACATTAGAAATCATTATTACATCATACATTCATTCATGAATTGGATCACATATATTTACATCAGGAGAATACAAAAATAAATTGCATCACATATCATTTGCATAATCACATTCATCTCAAATAACATAAAAAACATCATCCATAAAGCATTTAGAATCATAATCTATGCATTATCATATCATCTTTGCATCCATACATCAACCATAGCATCATCATATTAAAACATCACATAACACATAATATAGAAATAAAATGCATCCATCATAGGCATCCATCATAGCATCATATAGATAACACATAGATCACTACTCATCTTTGCATATCGTATAAATCTCAAAATCATAATGTCAAGTATACAATTATGCTTGGAAAAGTGGAGAGATATAACATCAAAATCGCAGTGAATCAATATCTTAGCATAATCAATGTATACATCATCAAATGTCTCAAATACATCAAGGATCATCACAATGGCTATGTGTTGCTAGCCCCAGACAACATCGGCCCCATACCTCCTACTGCACCACCCGACGGCCCTGCCCTTGGATCTCTGTGAGGTGGTGGCCCTATAACACCCCTACTGGTAGTCCTAGAATGACTACAGACACTGGCAGACTGAGCATAGATAACTCATTGCTCTAGAGGCACTACCTCATTATAACGTCCTCTATAGTACTCTACCTCTCTGGTGAAGCCTATAACCTCTCTAAGCATATCTATTGTGTTAGTACCCTCCACCACTCTCTGTAGTCTCTATGCCAGTCCCTCTACCTACTCACACTGCTATCTCAAGTTATCTCTCTCTGCTATGAGCATGACAATCTATGATTTTTCCTATGCATGTACCTGCATCTAGCCCTATATCTGAGCTAGCTGAGTTTGTAAGGCCTATACCTATGACTATAACACATCTATTTGTGTCTGCTGATGCTATGAAGGAAAACAAATCTTAACATGTGCTACATCCACTAGTGATCTCCTCCTCTGAGGCACTCTAAGAAATAATACTGGCCTACCACCTCCACCACCATCACCTCCATCACCATCTCCCCCATCACCATCTTCACCACCATCTCCATCATCACTACTCTCTCCCTCCTCCTCCTCATCATCTCCTCCATCTCTCCTCCACCTAGGTGCATGTGGTGGTGCCCTCTCATCATCGTCCAGTGTAGGTACCAGGTCATCTAGGCTAGATATCCATGAGAAGGGATGCAGAAGGAAGTAGTGAGCATACTCATGTGATATTGCAACCTCTATAATCTTCAGGTGATACTCCCATATCACTGGCTGGAGTCCCTAGTACTCCTAATATGTTGCATCATATGATAAAGTGGGTCCCCACTCTGGTATATCCACCCATCTCCGTGCATAAAGAACCACTCCCTAGGGCATGCCCTGTACTATGTCATACTACTACAACACTCTCCCAAGAAGGAATCTCTCAATCACGAACTGAGTCCCCCCAATTAGGTATCTAGTCGTACACACATAGGGCATCTTAGTGTCATCTTCTGGCCACTGCTCACAATCAAGATCTAGCCTCCATGTAACTATATCAAGATCATCCAATACCCTCCTCTAGTATTCCAATTTTCCTAGCTTATGTTGGAAAACTAGACCTGTGTATCCATGAACATATGGATGACTAGTTGGTTGATGTCTATCTACAATGGGATGAGTGACAACTATATGCTCTCATGCCCATATTTGTAGCAATGTAACTCCATCTGATAAACTTGATGCTCTAAGGTACACAACCTGATGTAGATCATGGTAAAAAATTGAAAGAATGCAGGATCCCCATGCATATCTAGTCCCCTGCATAATCATGCTCTCCAAAATCCAACCTCAACCGAATGAGAGTCCCTTTGACTTGCGGTCGAGACATAGAAGTCCTCCAATAAATCTAGCAAGAACACATGGCAATGTTGTGTATGCATCAATCATCTCTCGCCATGGAATCTCATAGTAGAAAATATGATCATCCTCGAAGACTCTCCACAATGCATCTATACCTCCCTGCTTAGTAAAATCATAGATAACCAACTCACCATCAACAGGAATCCTCAAAATCTGGTAAACATCCTTTGGTGTCACTGTCATCTCACTAGTGGGTAAGTGAAAGTTGTTATGGTCACTATGCCACCTCTCTGCCAAAGTGGTTAGAAGTCCCGTGTTAATCCTATGCTGGGGCATGTTAAACAAAGAATTCAATCTGCATCATCCAATCACATTTAGATCAGCTTGATCCAAATGTGGAATCAAATCCTAGGTCCTTGGGAAACGCTCCTACGACATGAGGATTGTTGAAGGCTCCTATTTTCATAACATATCACAATTCAGGAATCTTATCAATCAATCAATCAGCCTATCAATCTAATCAGCTCTGATGAGATTTTGATCACATTTCATGAGTGTCTATCATTGATTCTCATCTATCATGAGGTCAATTATCAATCTATCATTGATCCTCATCTATCATGAGGTTAATTATCATCATCCTATCATTGAATCTCACCTATCATGAGATCAATCATCATCTAATCTATCAACATCATCAAACAACATCAAAACATTGGCTGACACAATCAACAATCATCAAAATCAAGGGGTTTAATTCACATTTCATCAATCTTACCTAGATGCGCTAAAACAATCTTTCTATGCGCTAAAAACATGTATGCACTAGAAAATTTCATAGATGCGCCAAAACAGGGTCTCAAAGTGCTAAATCTCTCTATGCACCATCAAATTTCATCAATGTGCCATTTCACTGCATCAATGTGCTAAAATGATCTATTCACTAAAACTTTGACCTAATGCACCAGAAAACATCACCTATGCACTACAAAACCAGTTGCACTACTACATTTATCAAATGCACTAAATCTAAATATGGATGTGCTACTTTACTATATACGCTATAACATGGATGTGCTAAATTTGACCCTATGCGCTAATCTATTGTATGCGCTAGAACAAGCATTCAATGTGCTACATCGAGGTTCCAATGCACTAAAATGCGAAAAACAAAATTTCAAACATGAAAAATGCACGAAAAATAAGATTCAAAATTTATGAGGGAATTTTTTGGGGTACGTACTAGAGGTCCATACACGGTCAGGTGATTGTGACATCGAACGCGCTTAAATTGGTGGATCTAGATCAGAATCACCATCTAGCTAAATTTTCTCAAAATTTGCTCACTCACCCTAATTTAAAAAATGCAAATGCACAAATGAGCTCAAATCACATTCTTTTTAATCTTTTAAGTGAGATTAAGTGGGATTGATTTTTTTTTTTACAAAATGGAACTTAATTCATCAATTCATCACCTAGCAGGTCCAGTATCATTTTTCAGGAGATAAATCATTGAGATAAGATAAAATTTGAAATTATCATCAAATCATTAGAAAATCATAAAATTCAAAAAAAATCCTAAAAATTCAAAAATTCATTGATTTATCTTCTGAGTGGGCATATATCCATTATCACTCAAAAATCAGTGTTTGGGGAATATCGAAAAAAAATATTGTCAGCATCACCAGCAAAATTTTCTTTGAAGCAATGTGTAAACACATCACTTCAAAGAGGGGCAAAATGTATACACCTAGAATCGGTCAGGATAATTAATTAATTAAATACAAGGTATTTAATTAATAAACCTCTTATTTCATCTACTTATAAATAAATTCTAAATTTATTTATATAGTTCACATTTTCTAATTCTTCTTATCTTAAATCATATTCCTCTAATCTTAATTAAATAAAAAAATTCAAATAGTTTGTTTTATTTAACTAATATCTTCTTACTAAATTTGAATAATTCCAAATTTGATTTTAGTCACATGTCTACAACTTTTCCTCTTTCCACCTCATCATTTGTCTCATGAATTTAAATATCCTTAATATTTAAATGGGCTTTTTCTTCAACAAATTCTAAAAAAAACTTGAGACACTTGGCTCTCTTCCTCCATTTATTCTCTCTCACACTTGACAAAGTGTTCTATTAAAGGGAATACTCTCCATTATTTCCTCTAACTTCTTCATTCTCCGCTGTTCATCTCTCTAGCTAAAATCTTGACTGTTGGTTGCTACCACATCATTTTATGCCTTAGAAATCCTATAAATATATCATTCTCCAACATTTCATATCCCAACTTTGAGCAATCTTACTCTGCGGAAATTTCATTTGAGCAATTGAGAGAATTTGAGCATTTGGAAATTAGCAATTAGAAGTATTTAGTTTCTCATAATCATGGATTTAATATTAGTTCCATCTTAGTTATCACAACAATTTTCATACAACATTTGCATCATAGTCTTTAGCATCATATCCTTATCACAACATCATTATCATTTATAGAAGATCATATAATTTAATCATCATGTAGGAATAGATTTCTTGCATCTTCCTGAGCATTTCATTCCTCAGGTTGTCATTCTAATAGTCATAGTGCATACACAAATTTGAGAGCCATCATGATTTAATGAATCCCTGAAGATAGGAAACAATGGGATGATTTTACAGAATTTTCTTTGTTTCAATTCGATTAGTTTTGTGATTTGAATTCTCTAATGCAATGTCTCATTGATTGTGTTGTATCTATTGCTTTTGCATTTACATATTTCAATACTTTACAATACAAAGATTTATGAAGAAAATTAAATATATTCTAGAAAACATAAGACCGAATGATGCAATGTGTCTGGTTATATACTTGGGTGAATTTGATGAAGAAGTGAGCTATCAAATAAGAGATAAAGAATCAAAATTACTTCATCAGGAATATCAAATTGCCATGGATATTGAAAAAACTCAAAATATTCAATGATGAGAATACATATGTCAGCAAGTGAGGGTTTGCATTGAAGATGCAAGATCCCTTATGCATAGATATTCTATTTGGCATCAATATCATGTTATTTGTTTATAGATATGTATGCTATGATTTATATGACTATATTATCATAGTGGTTCATTTTATTACTAGCATTATGAATTAGGATTATAGATTTGATTATTAAATGATCACAATATCTTGTATTTTAATTGATTGTTATATTTTTATGTTTGGATGATGTACATTGGAATTGAGTTATTTGTATGGGATGATTTATGTGATGTTGTACCTCATTAGGTGATTTTACATTACCTATTACACATATGGTATAGGTAAACTTGACATTTCACTTGATTGTGTAGGTACAAGATTATTCTCCCATCTAAATATGCAAGTCTAATTTATTTCACCAATTGTGTTTATATCAAAGATGTCATTTTGGATCAGTGTGCTTGATAACCTTCAGAAAGTATATTTAATTTATTGCAAATATTTTAATTGTGAATTAAAAAAATAATTTAAATACATTAGAAAGTGTATTTAATTTATTGCAAATATTTTAATTGTAAATTAAAAATATCCATTGTTTGGAAAATTTATTTTGAATTCTTAAAATTTCCTAAAAAAGAATTAATTCAAATTACCTCATTTTCCTTTCAAAAGGGGAAAATGACTTAGGGATTGTAAGTTTCTTGTGAAAAGAAAAAAATAGAAAATAAAGTGAAAATTAAAATAGAAGAAGAAAAAGAGAGTTAAAAAAAAAAAGAGGGAGGGAATTATTCATTCTTCTCACATTTGGAAATTTTCTCTCAAAAAAGAAAAACCTCTCCAAATTTTAAATGGTTGGATTTTCTTGATTATTGCATTGCTTGGGATTGGAATTGGATTGTAAGGGAAGGCATAAAAGGTGTGGTGGATTTGTATGTGGATTAATTTTCAAATTAGAATGAATTTAAGAAAAATAATATTCTTGTGAGCTTCAAACTTAATCTATTTTACTTAATCTTCCTCTCTTTTTATATCTCTCTTATTTCATGGTTTTCATGCTCACCAATGTGATAGCATATGGCCTTAATTCTATACTAGTTTCGTTACATTATTGTTAGTTAAATTATTGTTTGAATTTATTTTTTAAAATGTTTATTTTATGTCATGGTTATGGAAATATTTCTATGAAATTAAAGAAAATGGAAATTTTATTGCAAAATAAAGTAGTTGTTCACATTAGAACTAAATTGGTGTTTTTTTTTTTAATTTTTCTACCATTTATTAATGGTGGATTGGGAATTTCATGATTTTACATTGGAAAAGATTTTATAAATTTATGAATTGGGATAATTTTGAGTGAATTAGATTGGGATGAAATTTCTTGATTGAAAAAAGTTATTCAGGTCTTAAATCACACTTCTTCCAATTAAGAACATTTAAGGATTAAAAATTATCTCAATATCCACTTGGCTACAAGCCTCAATGGAAGAGCTAGAATGGTGGATTATGATTTTAATCCTTGTGTAGGGAGAGTGATGTGTTGTGATTAATTGAATTTTAATTGATTGATTTCTATGACACATTGTTGTTCCTAGGTTAATAAAGAAAATACAACAAACTATTGAGATTTCAAAAAAACACAAGACAAAGAGACAAAAACAGATTCCAAAAAAGAAAAAGACAAACACAGAGGAACCTGGCATGTAAATTTGGGGTAGAAATAGCTAGACAAGGGTGTTGGGTGTCCTAGAGTAGATTAGTGTTACTCAAGATCTGACTTCACACTTTTTTTGCTCCTAATTTGCAAGTTATTTTTTAGGGTCACTATCAAAACTTCATTTGTTGCTGATAAAATCCACTTTCCTTGATTTGACAACTTGTAGGGCTTGAATGCTTGAATGAGCAATTATTCTTCAATATTCCTCCATTTTGTCTAAAATCTAAAAACATATACACATGAAAGAGGGGGAAAGGGTTGTGTTGTATAGGGGCTTGCCTAATTCAAACCCTATTTTGGTATTTCTACTTTCACAATCGCTATGATGATATAAAAGGAGAGATTACCCTCGGTCAAGCAAAGGCTAAATGATAACAAGTGATCAAAATTAATAAATTGTTGCAACTCAACACTTAGATCTACATTTCGTGATCAACTCAAGTCATGTGATCATAACCTTCGAGGAGGAATTTGATGCTAGATTTGAAGTCTTGTGTATTAGTACTCACAAAACAAATGTTCACATAATAGATGAAAAAACTCACATAAATACATGATGCATGGCTAACATGATGCTTGAATAAAATAAATGCCACAATAATCTTGACAATTCTTCTTTTGAGTACTCTCAATTGCTCAATAATATCTCAATTGCTTCCTCAAAAATGAAAGGATTAAAATGGTGAAAATGATTTAAATTTATATGCAATTCTTCTAATTTCCCAAAAATCAAATATTAATAGCTAACAAATGAATTCAAATTTTCAAATAATAAAGTATCGACACTAATATATTCAAATTGGGTCAAAAAAGGGTTGTATAAGGGCATTGGGTGCCCTAGTCTAGACTCATCCTTGTTGGGGCCTTAAACATCGTGGGAAAATAGTAAATTCTTATTTTCATTCCCATCTTTTAATTTTATAAATATATTCATAAAAAGGGAAATTAAATGCAAAATTAGGCCCAAGAACATAGGGGGGAGCTAAACCTAGTGTTAAATTTTCAAGGGTGGCAATTTTCAATGCGACAGAAACAAGACTCCATATTATTTTTCTATCTATAATATTTTGGGGCTATCTCCAAATTGTTATCCCACTTTCATGCATTGATTTATGTGTCATGCCAAAATAATAATTTGGTGTGTGAGAAACCTAGGATTAAGGTATAAAGTGCAAGAAGGTAGTGGATCTCAATATTTGTTGGGATCCTAATTGATTTGAGGATAGAAATAATAGGAGCCATTTATTAAGGGATTATTAAATTTCATTGAGAAAAGTAAAATAAAACATGATGCTAATTCTACATCATATTTATAGCACTTATAGAGGCTCAAAATAAGCCTAAAGGACATGTCGCACTTTGGGAGTCATTATATATTGTTGGTTGGGTACCATTTTTTTACAAATAAGATGCATAGCACTTAGCCAACACTATGGGCTATTGTGATTACACTCCTTTCCTTACCTCTAGGATCCTTGTCCTTGTTGTTATTGGATTTTGTATCTAACATGAGACCCATCTCTAGTTGTGTATGTGATTGGAGGAGATGTTGATTGTATCTATGTTCATACCTATGTTGTATTCTTACTATTTACATGTGTATGCTATGTGATGTGGATTATCTCTTATGATTATTATTGGGCATGTTTTTCCCTTGAGAATGTTATGTTATGTTTGGTTGATCGTCTTGAAATGGCATGCATTTTATGATGGATTATCTTACCAATTCTCATGTGGATGATATGATGGTTGTTCATATTATTTGGCATATGTGTAAAAGTCATATTCCCATTTTCTCCATGATCATGTCTGCTTGTGACCAAATTATTATCTCCTAACATAGTGGGGTAGACCTTTGGGTGCCAATTGGTTGGGTGGTATGGAACCACCATTGGGGAATTTCAATATATTAGAGGAGCTTTGAAATGTCTATTAGTGGGAGTTCTCCACTCCTTTCCTTTAGTTTCCTCATTATTGAAATGAAGCTATAAAATGTATACATTAGGAAATTTGAGACCTCTCATGTAATTTTAATATTATTTTTAACCTCATTATTAGATGGATTATAAACCACCCACATAAGTCTAGTGATAGTATGATTATTTCTTTTACTATGTTGTAACATTAATCTCAAATGTACCTATCATTTATATGGTTTTCATATCATTTTCTCTGTTGGTTAAAATAGACTTAGAGAACCTTTTGATTTTTCTTTTAAAAAATGAATGTAATGTGATAGAGAACATTCAACTATGAAATTATTTATGTGTATGTTACATTTGTTTCTCCTAATCTTGGGTTAAGTGTGGCAATTGTTAAGGAGAGGTGTTTTTTCAGTTATCGTCATGGTTTGAGGGTGAGTGGTGTGTGTTTAGAAAATTCCATTTCATCTATCATGTCCTTATAATTTTTTTAGAGTCATTTGTAGACCTCCTAGTCTATGGGAAGTGTCTCCTTAATTTGCTTGTGTGTCCAATATTGGGTTTAGTCATCCACCTTAGATGAGTTTTCCCTTGGCTTGGTGAGTCTTCCCATGTTCTCATTTCATTGATAAGTTGCATAATATGAGTTTTATGACATCTTTTGAATTGGAAAGCATGTTGTTGCATGGAAATAGCCCATTATCATTCTAGTTATTGGAAGGCTTGTACTTCCTAGTGGTGTAACCTCATATGGACATTTATCCCTTGTCTTTGGGTGTCCCTAGTGGGACATTTCCCACCTTTTCACTAGTGAGTGTGCCATGCGTCTAGGGAAATGGTGGTCATCCTATCTAGTCAAGATGTGATATCTCCTAGTTGACCCAGTAGTTGACCCACCTCTTGCTTAGGTTTACTTTGGAATTATGAATGTTTTTAAGTGTGTATAGGGGATGGAATTTGTGAATGTTAATAGTTTTTTTTACCTATCTAGGTCATATTTATATTGTTAAGTCCACTTAGGTCCTAGGAAGGAATTTTTCTAGTTAAGCATTAGTTGTCATTATCTTATCTAGTTCAAATTTATTTATTTATTGTGTCTAAGGTTGTTATGAGTTATTTGTATCATGTGATAGGATTAAGACACTTGTCATGGTCTTTTCTAATCCTACTCCTCACCTTTTCTATATAAGGAAGGCTTCATATGTACATTGCATATTCAGATTGGTTGTTATTTTGGTATTCTTGCACCCTTAATCATAGCATGATATTTTTTCCATCTCTCTTGTGGAAGTTATTTTGTCTTGCAGGTGATCTTGGGGTATCGAGGAGTTCACCATTAATTACTACATGGTACCAGAGTTTCAGTGTTGTAGATTTTCTTCCCAAATGTGAGGGACCAATCTTAGCATGAAATTTTTGTTGGGTGTGAGTGGGGTCTTGAGAACCTTTCCATTGAATCCAGGGTGTCAGAGAAAGTCAAGATTAGCTTTCATTTCATCATTTTTTGTTATATTTTTTCAAATCTACAAGGGTTTGAAGGAAGTAGGTGATTTTTTGGAGAAATTTGGAAAAAAATTGACCTCACCATTACAACCAGGAGGCTCGAGAACCTAAGGATCAACTATCAAATCATCAATTTTTTGACAATTTTAGTCAAGACGTGGGGAAAAAAATATTAGGCCATATAGTCATACAAATACGCACTTGGTTGTACAACTCGTACAGTTTCCTGCATCATTCGTCTACAACCATTCACGTGTCTAAAGCAGCATATTCATAGAAAATATTTTGTGTACCTGGCATCTTGAGAGAATATTCCTCTGTACTATCATGTCAACATTTGTTAGTGGTCAAATCTCTATAGAATTTGTACTACATCAGTTGCCACATCTGACACATCGTATGTCGCTAGGTACAACTTATTTTGGTTCGCATGTTTTAATTTATATAAAAATATATTTTAAAAAGCATCGACCATATTTGGCCTAATAGGGTGGGGTAGCCTTCAGTCTGATACCCCCCAACCACCTCCTCCAATGGAATTGCCACTACTAGGGTGATGGGATTTTTTATTTTTTAAACCATACAGAGTTGGTCACATGGCGGACTAGCCGCAAGCCCCTGGAGGGCTTTGTTTTTGCTCCTATTTAGTATATGGCTGCCCTTTTTTATGGATTTTTTTCATTTTCTCATAACTTGCAACCCAAGAGGAAATTTTTTGAATGAAATATCATTAGAAAGTTGGTTTTGTAAAATTTTGTAATAATGTAGGTTATTTTGCAAAATTTTGATTTTTTTGGCATTTATTACTGGTTGAAGTAAGATCTCTATTTTTGGCTCCCAAGCTCATATAACTTTTTTCCACAATCTCTGATTTTTGTGATTCTTGTGCCATTGTAAAGGTATTGGAATGGTATTAAGGAACTCTACATTGTCATCCATGCACTTTATTCTATATCTATCCCAGGTTGATTGCTATTTCAATTTCTCCTGAAAGGGTTTTTTGGAGATTACTTGGATGTTTTGACAATTGTGAGGGTATAATTTTGATCTTTGCACTTCATTTCAAATCTAGATCATTTTTCAATCAAGTGTTGCTTCACAAAATCTATGGTTGTGCTAGTTTGAGAGTTTTCTAGTGTTCCATGGAATTGGGTTTGATGTTGCTTTATCATGATTTTGACCCGAGTTCTTGAGTGACTCTAATATGGTTTATATTAGCATAGTTATCTTTCCTTCCTTGTCGAATTAAGGATTACATTGTTACTCCACAAGTGTGCTTCCAATGCTTCTTTGTAGTAGGTTATCTCATTATGGGGGTTGTATGGTCTCTCTTGTCATCCTTTGTATGGATGGAGATTAAGTGGAATTTTATGGATCTTTTCATTGATGTGGGGGGAGGGGGGGGCTTAATGGTCTCTTCTTCATCTCTCTTACATGGGGGGGTCATTTTCCTCAAATGGGATTTTTTCCTCTCATTTTTATGGAGAGCATTATTGTATCTTATCTCTTTTGGGGATGAGTTTTTTCCCACTGGCTTTTCTCCTTTTCTCCATTTGTGAGAGATTGCATTTACATTTTTACATGGGTGCCTAACATGGCCTTGTAGCCAAGACCCATATTTGTATCATTTTCATAATTACTCCCTAAGTGGTACTTAAGGGTGGGTGTTGGTGTAAATAGGTGTTTTACCTATCTAGGTCCTATTTACATTGTTATGTCCACTTAGGTCCTAGGAAGGAATCTCTCTAGTTAAGCATTAGTTTTCACTTATCTTATCTAGTTGCCATTTATTTAATGCTTGTGTCCTAGGTTGTTATAATTTAGTTGTCTCATGTGATAGGATTAAGATATTCATCAGGATCTTGTCTAATCTTATTCCTCACCTTGCCTATATAAGTAAGGCTTCATATGTACATTACATATTCAGTTTGGTTGTTATTTTAGCATTCTTGCATCTTTAATCATAATGTGATCTTGGGTTAGAAATTGATCATCACATTGTATTCCCACTCTCTCCTAGGTTCATCATGGTGGATTTATCACACAATTGGTTATTTTGTCTTACAAGTGATCCTAGGGTGTTGAGGACTTCACCATTAACTCCTATAGAATTTAGGTAGATGGTTCCCTCTTCCTATCCTTGTGTTATGTTCATGAGGCAACATGATCTTGGGTTAGAAATTGATCATCATGTCGTAGTCCCACTCTCTCCTAGGTTCACCATGGTGGATTTATCACACAATTTGTAACTCTTCCATGTGTGCCACCTTGCTTCGAGCAATGGTAAAATCCTTCATGTTTTCAATGTCCTTGTTTCAATTGTTCTTGGTATGGCACTTATATGTGAGTTAGCATGCAATATGATATGTGAATGTTGTATCATGTGCCTTGAATTCATTGTTGTGTTGTTCTTTCAAAAAAATCTTGTCTAATGTCTTAGGTATGTGGCTTGGGGCACTACACCCACTAATTAAAAAAGTGATTAAGTTGTATCACTAGCATAGAAATAGTAATAAACTACTGAAAAAACTACTAAAAACTGCTTATAAATGACTACAGTTGGTCATGTGCTTACTACTAGTTTATTGCCAATCATCTATAACATGACCAGATTGATGACTAAACCATTTTTAGTCATTTCTTGGTTGTTTTGATTGATTGATTTGGTAGTATATTTAGTCGTTGATTTAGTCATGCATTGTTGCATTCTGGTCACTTATTTACTCACTCTTTTCCACTATTATATTTAGTCATTAATTTAGTCATTGATTGTTGTAATCTAGTCACTTATTTAGTCATTTTTAATTCACTGATATATTTAATTGGTCACTTATTTAGATGTTGATTTAGTCATTGATTGTTGTAATATGGTCATTTATTTAGTCATTTTTTATTCACTAATATATTTAGTCATTGATTGTTGTTAAATGGTCACTTATTTAGTCATTTTTATTCACTGTTCACTGATTTCTATCAATTGGTAATATATTTAGTCAATTTAATTATTAATTGATGTCAATTAGTATTATATTTAGTCATTTTAATTGACTGATATTTAAGTATTTAAGAATAAAACATAGAAATACACATCAATCATCAATTGGACACAATAAACCAACCATTGAGAAGGAAAAATTGGTGAACTTTATTAATAAAAGAAAGGTGTTTTATTATAGCTTAGAAATAGAGTATTACAATTTTCATTTTCAGACACAAGACTAAAAGTCTGGGTTACAATATTGCACAGAAATGACTGCAAGAAAGAAAATTCTCCAAAAAACTTCTACAATGATGGAAATGCATGCTTGAAGCCCTTCAATGTGAGAACATGTCCCTTTTATCTCTTAAAACTTCTACAACAATGTGGGAAATCTTCCTAGAGAGAGTTGTAATGTGTAGAATCAAATAAGGAGAGTGTTTATTGTGTCCCATATATGAAGCTCTCTCTTTCAATGCAGTCAAAAGTAACCCAGCTAGAATCTTTCCTCCTTTGTATGCAACGTGCCATCTGATATGAGCAATAGGGTGTTTCCTTTTCCACCATGAAAGAAGTTGTGCCTCAATACAACCAAAAAAATTACTATTAGTCTCAATTCAAAAAGAATAAAAGTGCATTGTATATTGCAAGTTTCCAAAAGTCCAAACACAACAGAAAGATAAATTAATTAAAAAATTGTAGCCTTGTCAACAAATTCCTTAAATAGAGTGTTCAACATAGACCTGAAATATGCATATAGAACCCTTGATTTCAGAACCTTGTTCAAAGTTTAAGAAAGGTGATATGCTCAGATTATAGAATGAAGGCTATCAACACTAACCAGAATGGAACAACATTATCAACAGAAATTTCCTGGAAACCAAGCCCAAGAATGCCATCAAACTTAATTAGATAATAAAAATGTCAACCATGGCTTATGTGTTGTCTAAGTAAAGACCTGCACCCTGAAATAATATATTTATACATAAATTCCAAATTAAGTTGATGAGAAAAGATCTTTGATATCCAACTGGGAAGCCTTAACATCCAAAAATTACTAGCATGATGTTTCACAACAAGTTTCCCAACTATGACATCATCTTTACTTAAGAAACTAGATATTGATCCATTGCCATATTGAATCTCACAGGATTCTCCTTCACAAACAAAAAATGATATATATTAATTTCTTACCAACTTCCTTAATATCCCCATGTAAGCAGACTAAAGTAAGTGAGGTTGAGGATTTGAAGTAGAGTACCATCTTCTTGGTATGTGCTGGAATTTGATGACTTGTATCTTGAATGAAAATGGCAAGCTAGTTGCATTGTAAAATCATTGTTACAAAAATAACCACAAAATCCTTTTTAATTAAAATAATCCTTCTAGATATTTTAGTTAATTTCTAAGAGAGCTAATTTCGCTATCCAAATAGCCATCAATCTATTTACTGTATATAATTTTCTAGAATTTAGAATTTGAATGAAATGAAACTACCCATAATTAACAAAATATTTGACACCAAAATGTAGTACAAAATGAATTGTTTGATAGAATGCCTCAAAGAGATGCCATCTCATGGAATGAAATGATATGATTGCAGAATGTGCACAAAATAGATTTTGCAAGGAAGCCCTCAAAACCTTTGAATTAATGAAGCACTCTAGAACGCTGACATTGTAAGCTTTGTTTGTGTTCTAGATACATGTAGTCATGCAGGTTTAGTAGATGAGAGTTTCACATACTTCACACATTAGTAACCCTTAGTGTATTACATATATAGTTGACCTTCATGCCCATGTTGGCTATCTTGAGGACACCCTAAACATTATTACTGAGATGTTAGTTAAACCTTTGGTTCCTGTGGATCATATATGAATATAGGCTGAGTATTCTAAAAACACTGCTTTTTTAGTTGGATCCTAAAAATGCTACAACTTATGTTCTTCTCTAAGAAATTTGTGCAGAAGCGGGCAGGTGTGTTGAGGTTCAAATAGTAAGGAGAATGATGAAATATAGAGGAATTAAAAAGATACCTGCATGTAGTTGGACTGAAGGGCATAAAATGGTACATACTTTTTTGTGTAGGAGACAGATCACATCCACAAACATGGGAGATCTATGCAAAATTGGAGAAATTGGTTTGGAAAATGAAGGTAGCAGGGTATTTCCAGATTCAAGACTTTTACTCAATGCTATGGAATAGAAGAAAAAAGAAACCATTTATCTGCCGCCATAGTGAAAATTTAGCAATTGCATTTGGTTTGTTAAACATGGCCCCTGGTACAACTATTAGAGTTGTTAAGAACCTTCAAGTATGTTTTTATTTTCACACTACATCTAAATTCATCTCCAATATTGTTGCAAGAGAAATTGTTCTTAGAGATGTGAACCATTTCCATCATTTTAAACAAGGACAGTGTTCTTGTGGAGAATATTGGTGATGCTAAATGAAACAATCTAAAAAATAGGCTTACACTATAATAATGTGCAATATATCAAATATCCAGTAATAATGAAGGGACATCCATCAAAGCATAACAATAGGGATTTTTTTTCATATGTTGTAGTTACAAGTGCCCTACTAGACATACATGAAAATGTGGAAGCAATATACACAAGGAAAGAAAACTATTTCAAAATGATGCCTCAAAGAAATGTGATATTTCTTTTTATAGTTTAACCGTGATACCACACCATTTTAACATGATCCTTGCGGTGATGCGGGATGTTACTACTACACCGCGCCAATATTGTTCGGCCTTCGTGGTAATGCAGGATGTTAAGTGCTGCACCACACTGTTATTTCTTGGCATTCCCAGTAATGCAAAATGTTACCACTACACTGCATCATTATTGCTCAGCCTTCGTGGTAATGTGAGATGTTACTGCTACACTGCATCGTTATTGCTTGGCCTTCATAGTAATGTGGGATGTTACCACTACACCACACCTTGTATTCTCAACTTTTGCGGGGATTCAGAAGAACTATTTGAGTTACCGCCATACTGCACATTTATTGCTTGACCTTCATGGTAATGTGGGATGTTACCACTACACCACACCATGTCTTCTTGGCTCTTGCAGTATGGTGGTATTATGAAACTTCTCACAACAATCTTATGAAATTTGTCACAACTATCTACTACCTTGACACAACAATCTTATTAAACTTGTCACAATAATCTTATGAAATGTGTCACGACCATCTACTACCTTGACACAACATTCTTATGAAACTTGTCAATATTTATGGGCACCTTTTAAAGTAAATTCAAATCTATAAAGAAACTATGCTATAGGTATGACAGTCCCAAGAAACATGGGAATGGTTACACCAATAAATAGTTAACTAGAAACCATGAATTTTTAATGCATAATGGAGAATATGTAGAGAGTTAAGTCAATGAGCAAACATCCTTGGAGAATTGTCATCAAAAGTATGACAATCTAGGAGTTTGTAGTAGAAAATCATATAAACTCAAAGACCTAACAGTCATAATAGACCTAGTGATAGCTTTCAGAGTCATAAGAATAAATTCATTAGAGAATAGATGCAAGAGAATGAAAAGACACTCAAATGGAAGGGTAGTTGGTAGAGTTGAAGAATCAAACCTATAGTGAGAAGGTAGGGAGAACAAAGTAATTTACAGTCAATAGCATCATGGCAATTTCTCAGGTGACTATATTTGGGCAAGGAGAGAACTTAGTGACAACATTACCATCAAAACAATAAGGATACTCAAAACCCTACCAAACCATAGGGCCTTTTTCATCACCTTGTAGAGATCTAAAACATGCCTGAAAATATTTCACAAAGACTAAAATCATCTCTATTTTTTATGATCACAAAAAGTAGCAAAAAGTAACAAAAATTTAGATTTACAAGTGATGAAAAGAAGTAAATGGAAAGTATATTATGCTGAATTTATTTTTATTTTTAAATCTTAACCATTAACTATCCAATACAATCTAACAAAATACAAATATACAATGAAAGATTATGATTAAAAAAATGATAATTTTAACAATTATCTTAAGGTAGACAAAAAAAAAATGTGCAAGTGAAAAATACTACTCTTAGATTATTCTGAAAAAATAACATTTTCATTTACATCATTTTCAAGCAACAGTTTTTTAGATATGCCCAGTTGTACAAAAATCAAATCAAATCTGCAACAATCTCAAAGATCTAAAGGTTTAAAAATCTTATATTTTTAGTTTTATTCTTCAGTGTATCCTACAAACTTCATCATAGAAGGATGGTTCATCACCTCATTTAGACTTGGATGTGGAACTACCTTTGTTGTTTCCATAGAATCCAAAATAGGCCTAACAAATGCTGGAAGAAATAACCCTGTAAACATGCAAAATGAAAAGCTAAATCAGTAGTAATTTACTAATTTTCATTCAAATTCTATATAATCATTTTAAGTACTTGATTCTATTTTAATTTAAAGATTTATAATATGAAGTTTAGCTATTCAAATAGCTTAAATAATTTTAAGTTATAAAACTAATAAATAGGCTTTAGCAAACCACTTCTAAAATTTTAAATATCTTTATTGTATCTATTTACCGTTGTTAGAGAGTTGCAAACTATGAATTGTCCTTTGTCCTATAGGATTGAGAAAGGAAGAACACTATCAAAAAGTGATTGAATCATAACAAATAGTCCAAAAACAATTAAAAAACTGTCAAATGGTGACAAAGATCTATACTCTAATTCATTTGCACATGGTGATTGAGAACACGATGAGTAAGAAGTAAAAAAGCACTGGATCATAGCACTACAAAATGGTCATGAGTTATTCAATGAAATTCACTATTCTTTTGATCACAAAGGAGATCAAGATAATAAATAACATACTAATGTGAACTAAGAATGTTCATGGAGTGCAAACTTCCTTACAAAGCAATTACCACAATGGAGTTTGAAGTGAATTGCACTTGCTATTTTATGTTGATATGGATATGTTCTAACCTGTAGTTAATTATTGTAGCATAATAGATAGGCTAAATAGTTGTTCATATACCATTGTTTCAATTTCCAAATTTCTATACCTTATTCTAGGAGAAAATCACAGGGGGAGTCTATACATAAGACACCATTGTTTCAAATTCAAAATTGTTGGCACTTTCACAATTGTTTGCTTCATTAATTTGATATAAGATAGCCTATTGTATAGAAGATTCTCTCAAAATCACAATAAAATCCTTTATTCTGGGATAACTATTTAGAATCTTTCCCATCATAACAATGAAAAAAAGCATCAATCATTAACCTAAACTTTGCAAGAGTTTCATCAAATTCTACTTTTCCACTCTCTTTTCCATTCTGAATTTTATTCCCAATTTTATCCATGAAGAACTTCCTCAGCCTATAGAACCTACTGTTAGCCATAACTTTACTAGGTGTCCAGGATAGCTTCGAGGTAAGGCCAAATTTTGTCAATTGCTACTTGGGTAAAAACTTAGGCTACCCTGGAGCTTTTTAGTAAAAGGGTTGTGGATGGCAGGATCCTGGGTTTTGGCCTATGAGATGAAACATTATTTAGGAATAAAATTCAGAATGAAAAGATGGAAAACAGGAATTTAGAGCTCCAAACTCTTACCATTTTGAATTTTGTGGTGATGCTTTTTTCATTATTGATAGGAAGACCTAAATAATCATCTTGGAATAAAGGTTTTGCTATGTTAAAATCATCTTCTATCGTATTTGTCTTAGATCCAGGCCATTAAGAATAAACAATTGTGAAGAAACTAACAATTTTGGTGAAATAATATTAATCTTATCATATAAAACATGATTTGGCTCACCAGAATAGAGAATAGAAAATTTAAAATTTGAAACTGCTTAGTATATGAACAACTATTGTATCTGTATGCTACAGCTGAAATAAATCTGAGGCACCAGAATTGCCTCCCATCATTTAGGAAATAAAGATACTAGGTGCATTCCTCAAGGCACCCTATTGTACCTAAGAGATATGACAATGCGGGCTTGTAATTGTTTCCTGGATTGGGACCTTATGGTAGAGGGTATTTGGTCTCACTGATGCAAGGGGGCCAAATGTGGGAGATCTTTCCAACAGAGTGAGGGTTGCGAGAGCAGTGGAGACAATACCATAATTCTAAAGTAACAATTATCAATTGGATGTGAAAATTATAATTAAAGATAAATCCTTACAATCTCAAGGTTGTTAATGGAAATTTGCCGAGTTTTTAATATCTTTAGAATGTAGGGCACCTCTGTAGAGCTTCATGACCTCAAATTGGATCTCAAACTGGACTGATAAAATTTATGATTTTATCTTTAAAATGTAAGAACTTCCTCTGTTAGAGCTTCAATACCTCAAATCGGATCTGAAATTGATCCAGCAAATTTATGATTTTATCTTTACAATGTACAAACTTTCTCTATCGGATATTAAAGATCTCAGGTTGGATGTCCAATTGGACAAGCAGATTTATGATTTTATCTTTAGAATAAAGGAAATTCCTCTATCAAATATTCAAAAATTCCTATAATTAGGTTTTGCTTCCAACCGAAAACACCCAGAAGTGTTTCACACCAGCTCAAAGTACTCTCCAACCAAGTTATGACATTGATATCAATCCAATTTTACTTGAACCATCCATACCCAAATGTTGCATCACAATCTATTCTTCCTACACATAAAAATGCCACATATTAACCCCTTCTAAATAAAACTCAAAATTATCATAAAGCCATAATTAATAAATCATTTCAGCTTTAGAAAGAATCTAATGCCATTTACTATCAAAACAAAAGTTGTATAAATCACAAAAAATCCATGAAGCAATCCATCCAATGAGAAAATAAGAAATGTAAGGATTTGAACAATATAAGTCCAAAGGGTTATGCTGTAATGGTAATGGAATCACCATAAGAACACAATCGAGAAAAAAATTCTTGTGACTGTAATTATGTGATCCATAACTCTATTGGTCATGTGGCACAGTTGTGCTATAACAAATATAGGATGCATTCATATGTGACCCAAGTTTAATGTGGCTATGTTGTGATAGAAATGGAGGCACTCATATGAGCACAATAGATACTACAAATCACTGTCATCACAATTAGGTGTCAATCATCATTGGGTGCATTCAGGTTGACTCAAGTTTAACAAGTTATGATGTAATGATAGCACGATCCAAGAGCGATTACATCTTGTCGTAATAAAGATCCTATAACTCTGTTTGATATGCAGAGTGGTTGTGCTATATCAATTATGTAGTGAATTCAAGCACAACCCATGTTTAATGGGCTACTCTAAAGAGTGATCAAGATTTTCTAAACCTTATGAATGTTACTTAAAAGTGTACAAATTAAACTACAAATAAAGTTTGTTACATACTTGAATGCAATCTTGGGTTACCACAAACTATAATCATGTGATCTTCTAATAACCATTATGGAAAGTATTAAAGAAAAACCCATGTTATATAGGATACATTTCCCTGATTAGGTTTACATACCATAATGATCAAACAAAGGATTCCCACACACTCTAGGATACAATCCAATATCATACCACAACCCTATCAAGACAACTAATTTTTTGACCCAATATTTAATGTTGTTTTTTAATATCAAAAAAAGTGTTGGTAAGATCATGACTAGGGTAAAAACCCTAGGCCTCCGTAGAAACATAAACAGTAACTCTAGTGGATTGGTGGGGTTGCAATACCAAAAATTTTGAGACATTGTAGCCAATAAAAAAATCTTGCAATATAAAGATTGTAGCCAATAACAAGCACACTATGTGGCTTAGTGACATTTGTAAATGCAATCTATGGTAAGAAGAATGACAGTCACTTGAGCTGTGACAATCAAAAATAGGTTGTACATTGACAAGATAATAAAGCTTAAACCTTGCATAGTAAAGTGGATATTTTAACAGTGAGTTTCTCTAGCCAATAAAAAAATCTTGCAATCTAAAGATTGTAGCCAATAACAAGCACACTATGTGTCTTAGTGACATTTGTAAATGCAATCTATGGTAAGAAGAATGACAGTCACTTGAGGAATTATGATAGTCCAAGAATGGGTTGATAGCGTTGACAGGATGTGAGTGGGCCTTGCATGGTAAGTGGATATTTTAGCGATTGGGTTTCCTTGCCTTGGCTTTTAAAGGGTTTTCAAATGCTATTGATAGTGTTAGACAAGACAAATGCAATAAGGGAATGACTGTCCAAATGAAGTAACAGTGGTAATCATAGGTTCAATATTTCTTCTTAGTCATTGTATAATGGAGGTAGTAGATTGCATGTTTGAGTAGTGTTTTGAGACTCACGTCAAAGATAGAGGAGAGCCGGTGAATATGCAGCATGGAATGTAAATGAAGTAAGAAATAAGGTTGAAGGATCTTAAGACCCACAACACCATGAAACAATGAGTCCCTTGTAGTAAGTAAGTAGGCAGTCTATAGGGAATCTTAAGACCCACAACACCATGAAACAATGAGTCCCTTGTAGTAAGTAAGTAGGCAGTCTATAGGGAATAGTTTGATTTTATAGAAGGAAGCTCATGAAAGGAATCTTAAAGTGAAAATGAGTGAGTTGTTTGATATTGCAGTTGAGGGTGCAATATCCAGTCTTAAAGGAAGTTAGCAAAGTAGTAAATGTGCAAGAAAATCAAATCATACACAATAAAAAATTCACAATGTTATCTTGCATAATGCCTTGAGTTTGAAGACAAAAATCTCATTGTATCTTGATGAAAGTAGTGACCTTAATGGTCAATCACTAGCAACCATGATTTTAAAACATGCTATTGTTCTTATGGAGGCAACATTTTAAGCAAGGAAGTGCGTGGTGGTTTGGAACAATGGTAGGTATGAAGGAATTTCTTTATATGCATGCTATGCAGTCTAGCTTAAGACAACGTTCTTAGAAGAGATTGAAGGTGGATTATGGAACTCAAGGGTTACCATGATAATGATTAAAGCAAAGATTGAGATCTATTTAAAAGCCATGGTCGTGAAGATATTAAAGATGTCACATGCAAAACCCTAGTAGTTGGAATAATGAATACAGTTCCAATGAGGACAATGAGTTGGGGAAGATTTAGGAGATCTCCACATTATCTAATCATAGGAAAATACATCATTTATTTATTTTTTAAAATTAAAAGAAATCATTCTAAACCCTATATAAGATACATTGATACTTCAAAAGCATCTGAAGGAATTTGAGATTATGAAAATATATTCCAATTAAATACCTGGATTAAAAATAGTAGTGTGAGCAATGTAACCCTTGTTGAGTAGAGAAGGAATGAAATAAGCAGCAATGAATCTTATGCCTCTTTTCACGCACATCTCCTTACCATTCTCTATCATTCTTTACTGAAACACTTCTCCATTTTAGCAGGCTACACCTGAAAATAATGTTTCGATGAAGGTTTTAGAGTATGTTTATTAAAATGAAAGCTCCATTCTGGTGGGCTATGCCTGAAAATAAGATTTTGATGAAAGTTTTAGGGTATGTTTATTAAAGTTTTAGAGTATTTTGGTAGGCTATATTCTTGATTCCTTAAATGATTTATTCAAATGAATTTGACTAAATAAATGACTAACTATTTTGTAATTTTTATTTGTGTGACTAAATAATTTTTAGTCAACAACCAAATTAGTCATTTACTTACTCATTTATAGCTGATTTTCAAAAAATGAGTAGAATTTAGTCATTTTTAGTTGTTGTGACTAAAATTTTTAGTCACCTAGTCATTTATTTTCCAAATTCTACTAGTGTATTAATACATAGCCTACCCAATCCATGGCTTGATATTCTTGTAGGATGTTTGTTTGTGAATTTCAACACATAATCAAGGTCTCTATTTTAATGACATGAAAGAGATTGTGTGATTCTATCACTTAGCAACCCCACGTAAGTAATCTACACACTTAAATCACACATAAAATGAGTAAGTGGTATTAACATTCAACCTAACCAATAGATGGATTAATATTTTTATATGTTGTGTGTTGTGAATCTCAAAAAATAATCCAATTCTAGATTTGAATGACATAAAATATGTTATTTGATTCTAACACTCAATCCAACCTCTCTTTCTCTACTTGAATCCACCTTTTATTTACACACTTAATTAACAAATCAAATGTGTTATGTTAAAATGATGGATCTTCACTCAAGAATGACCCACCAATCACAAAATGAGTGTTATTAACATGTAGCCTTGATAATGTGTGGCTTAAGATTCATGTAAGATGTGTGTTTATAATTTTCAAAAAATAATAAAAGTCTCTCATTTAATGATATAAAAGAGACTGTGGTTCTAACACTTAACACAAGTTGTCTTTCTCTACTCAACCCTACCTTTGATCTTAACAAAGAAAATGAATCATGTCAAAATTACTAAATTCACTCAAAGATGACCTACTAATAAAAAAATGAAAATTTTATTTTAACATGTATCCCACCCAATACATGGAGATTCTTGAAGCATGTGTTTTTGAGATTTTCAATGAATAGTCAAGTTGCTCTTTAAATGACATAAAAGAGATCATGTGGTTCTACCACTAGCACAACCTCTCTTTTTTTGGTGCCACCTTTGATCTACACACTTAATTAACACATAAAATACATCATGTTAAAATGAGTAAGATTCACCTACAGATGACCCAAAGTAGTATTTTTCATGTAGCATAGCCAATACATGGCTTAATATTCTTGTAGGGTGTGTGTTTGTGAGTTTCAATAGATAATTGAGACCTCTCTTTTAATGAAAAAATAGATTGTGTGGCTCTAACACTTAGCACAACCTCTCTTTCTTTAGACCCCACCATTAATCTATACACAATTCACATATTGAATGCATCATGTTTAAATGACCAAGATTCCCTCAAGGATGGCCCACCAATCACAAATGAGTAAGTGGTATTAGCATATAACCTAGCCAATGCATGGCTTAAGAATCCTATAGGGTGTTTGTTGTGAGTTTCAACAAATAATCAAGGTCTCTCTTTAAATGACATAAAAGATACTATGTGGTTCTCACACATAGCACAACCTGTCTTTCTCTAATTGACCCCACATTTGACCTACACAATTATTTCACACATAAAATGCATGAAGTTAAAATGACTTAAATTCACTTAGGGATGACTCGCCAATTATAAAAATGAATGAACGATTTTAACATGTAGCCTAGCCAATACATGGTTTGAGATTCTTGTAGGGTATATGTTTGTGATTTTAAACAAATAATGTATTTTTACCTTTCAATGGAATACAAAAAACTGTGGTTCTAACACTTAGTGCAGTTGACCTATATTTATCTTATTGACTCCATGTTTGATATACATACTTAATTCTCACATCAAAAGCATAATATTAAAATGACCACAATTCACTCAAGGATGAATCGCCAATTAGAAAATGAACAATTTTATTAATGCATAGCCTAGACAATGCATGGTTTAATATTCTTGTAGGGTGTATGTTTTTGAGTTTCATCAAATAAATAAGGTCCATCTTTCAATGACAAAAATAAGACTATGTGGTTCTAAAACTTAGTACAACCTCTCTTTTTGTACTTGACCTAACATTTTTATATGCACACTTAATTCATACATCAAATGCATCATGTCAACATGACTAAGATCCTCTTAAAAATGACCAACCAATCATAAAATGAGTAAGTGGTATTAATATGTCGCCTACCCAATGTGTGGCTTAAGATTGTAGGTTGTGTCTTTGTGAGTTTCAATTATTAACCAAGGTTTATCTTTCAATATCATAAAGAGACTATGGCTCTAACACTTAGCACAACCTCTCTTTATTTACTTGACCACACCTTTAATATTCATTCTTAATTAACTCCTAAAATGAATCATGTTAAAATGATTGAGATTCATATAGGGATGACCCACCAAACACAATATGAGTATGTGATATTAACAAATAAACTAGCCAATACAAGTCTTAAGATTCATGTAATGTGTGTTTAGGTTTCAAAAAATAATTAAGATCTCTCTTATAATGACATAAGAAAGGTTGTGTGGTTCTAACACTTACCATAACATGTGTTTCTCTTAATTCACACATCAAATGCATCATGTTAAAATGATTGGCATTCACTTAATGATGTTGAACACTTAGAATATTGAGAGGGGGTGTGAATAAATATTCTTTGAAACCACTTAAACAATTAAACATTCATTCCACATAACACATTTAATTTACAGTAAGAAAGGAAAGCATGAAATCAACCATCAACATCACATAACAAATGAACAACAAATTTTTACATGGAAAACCCAAAAATGGAAAAAAAATGGTGAGGATTAGCTCACAATATGATGAAGGGTACCTCCCTTACAATATAAAACTCACAAAAACAATAGATAATGGAACAAAAAAGATGCAAGAAGGAAGAAAATATTTTATATTATCACTAAAATGAAAAATGAAATTACAACATTATATTTGCCATCACATGAACTTTTTGATTACATAAATCTACAAATCTACAAATCTGAGCCACCATCTAATTTTCTCTGGCCTCCCTTCTACATCCCCCCTTTCACATCCTTTATTTGGAAAGTGTAACCACCCTAGAATCTTCTAGAAAGTGTAACTTCCTCAAGAAGATATTTTAAAATTTTATTAATTTTGGTAGTACAACTTCGCGGGGTCATAACTTTGATCTAACTGTCGGATTTTCTATTATAATACCTTTTCAGAAATCCCTCAAGAGATGTTGTGTTGTAAAGTAGGGCCTAGATGTCGACTACTTTCATTTTCTACCAATTTCCAAGCCCATCCGGAGCCTCTAAATGCATCAAAATTGACTTCAAAGATTTTAATAGGATTTTCAGAAATTGAAATTTTAATCTCTCAAATTACAAATGGTATTGAAGTGATTTCTTTTCCATTGAAGTGATTTATTTTCCATTGGCTTCAATTTACCATTTTTGAGGTCTATGTAAGATTTTTTGTCCAACCATGCATAAATGCAAACTTACTAAAAATAGTAACCCTACCAAATTTAGCCCTTATTGAAAAGAAACATTTTGTTTGGGGGCTGATGCAAGATTGCTCTTACACCCTAGATGCAACTGCATCAGACACCCAGGGTAATTTGAAAAGTGACCCTGTCACTTCTCAAGAATTAGAGGGAAACCAAGATAGTTAACCTCAAACTCAGATAACCATGATGAATCTTCAACAGGCCTTCTCCATTTCACCGAGTACTCTGCATATTTCCTATTTCTTGTGCTTCTTCCCACATGAATATCTAAAATTTCTTCTATCCCCTCTTTTTCTGAAGTAGGTGCTAGAATATTCCATTGTGCTATTATTTTTTCATCAATTCCTCCTTCATGATATTCTATCAAGTATTAAATGTTAAACATAGGTGAAATATGAACTTCATTAGGAAACTCTACCTCATATGCATTTCTTGGATCATGCTTCTTTAGGATCTTGCATGGTCCAAACTTCTTCATCTTTAACTTGTTGTATGTACCAACTGGAAACCTCTCCTTTTACAAATGAACCATGACTTCATCTACTACCCGGAACACCTTATACCTCCTTTTCTGATCTACGTTAGCCTTATATTGTGAGTTCATCTTATTGATATATTTATTCACCTCTTCATGCAAATTCTTCAGATGCTCAACAAAATATTTAGCCACAACACTACTCTTCTCCCCCTTATCCATCTTCCTCAGTTTAGAAGTAGTTCTTGGACTACTCCCATACACAATCTAAAATGGTCATTTACTAGTGCTCCTATTGATAGAATTGTTGTAACCAAATTCTGCCTGTGGTATAATAAAATCCCATCCCTTGGGCTTATCTCCTACTAAGCATCTTAGCAGGTTGCCCAAACTCCTATTCACCACATCTTTTTGTCCATCAATTTTTGGATGGTGTGTAGTGATGGAGTCCCTAAAATTTTTGACATTTTGAGGTCGCTTTGTGCTCGGTAATGGCATGTCACATGTTTCCCATAGGTAGGGTTTAAGGTTTTACCTCTATAACCTTGTTTTCAAATGCCTTACTTTTAAACCTTCAGCATTTTAATCTTAGGTGGACCTATTATGCCTAATTGATGATCATTTAAGTTTTCATTTGAGCCATCACGGTGCATTCCTTTAACGACCCCCATGTCTAAGTTACTCGGTCACCTTCAATTGTGGAGTGTTTTAATTTTCCTAATGTCGAGCTTTAATATTTTTCTCCTAAATGACTTAGGTCTTAAGTATTTCGTCCTCAAGGGTAAAAGTGTCATCGACGTAATCATGGCCCCCTTTTACTACTAACTTTGTCGTATGTGTAGGATTAAAGATCATCTATTCATGGGAATTAATCCAAGTCATTCCCTACCGGCTCGCAGGTCCCAAGTGATGGCTCTTTAACTGTTGTGTGGTCCGCAAGATGCTAACATGTGTTTGATCACGGGTATAGACCTAGCCATCACTTTTCATTCTAACGCTTAAGTTTTATAATCAACGGTGATTATTAAGAGGGGAGAGTTGATCATTACCATCCCCTACCATCTTGCAAAGTTCAAATGCAAGCTTGTTAAAGGCTGTGAGGACCATGAGAAGTCGCCATGTATGTCCTACGGCCATTGACAAGTGGGGCCCAGAAATACACAAAGAAGGATCCAGTTGGCATATCTTTATTGGCCAATTTTTTGAGATGGAACAATAATGAAATTCAAATGTAATTGACTCAATTTGAGTCATCCAAGGTGGCCATCTAGACTAGAGATCAATGGTGTATATTTAAAATTGTGAGTACACCCATTGTAATTGTTTTTCTTCACATGAGCGAGTAGTAATGGTGGAGGTGACTTCTAAATCTACTCAATTTCCCTCAAAATGCATGTATGTGGTCAGTTCTTTCATAATTGAGATTTGAGGATGTTTCTGGAGCAATATGAAAAATTGAAGGAGGTGACTTGCAAAGTTTATTCCGACTAGCATTAGGGTTTATTGCGATTGAAAGTTGTAAATACAATAAACACAGTTTTATGCTTTATTCCAACTTTCTGAGCTAGGGTTGGATTTCAATTTTCTTTCAGGTGAATGTGTTTTATTGCTCTGCTTTAATTGCTTAAAGTTAGGGTTAATTCTATCTTTAAAAGTTTGTAGCCCTGTGAGACCTTTCTGAATTGGCATTCAAATTGAACCCTAGGTTTGAATTAGGAGGTTGGTAGTTGGAGTCTTTCTCATCGAAACCCTGGTCTTCCTAAAATTCATTTTGATATCCATGGCTCCCAAAGTACAAACTGCTACCCCTGCAACCTAGCCTAGATTACTTTCCCATGA
The DNA here is from genome assembly GCA_007258455.2 of Sequoia sempervirens. Lineage (NCBI taxonomy): Eukaryota > Viridiplantae > Streptophyta > Pinopsida > Cupressales > Cupressaceae > Sequoia > Sequoia sempervirens. The sequence goes on along the minus strand of VDFB02058242.1, from coordinate 313,533,513 downwards.
TGTAATTGACTTTCTAACATCCTCTACAAATAAGAAATTCGAAGGGAAAATCTTGTTTTACTGCCCTAGGATCAGAGAGGGGGTGATGGACAAGCAATGTTTCATTAAGAATGTCGAAGTGCCTTATACTGGATGGTCGCTCTTCCAACATTGGTTCAGAAATATGAACCTTGGGATTCCTCTTTGTAACCCTTGGAGGCTAGATATGGTAAAATTAGTGGTTCCCAACATATATATGGATGTTGATCTATTCAAAGATATCGCCTCAATGTATGACCCAGTCTCTAGGTTCGTTAGGATATTTGATGGGAAAGAAATGGTAAGGATAACTAGACAAGAAAATGAAGATATTTTTTATTTGCATGAGTGGATTAAGGATTTGGTTCCTCTTGATATGGATGTTTTCAGGAAGGAACACAAAAAAACCAAGGTATTCATCAGAAAAAACTTGTTGCCCCTACATACTACTAGCACTGGTATTGGGAAGAGTAGAAAATAGATCAAAATCAATGAGAAGGAGCTTGAGCCCTTCCTAATGAAATATTTCGCTAGCTACTTTAAGAAGATCATATATTCTTTGTGCCAAATCATCAGTTTTTCTCCACCTAACACATTGCAGAGGGAATAAAGTTATCTAACAACACATCTACAACATCCAGCTTACAACATAGTTTATGATTATGCCACATATTTGGAAAAAAATATCCATAAAGGTTTGGTTGAGCTGAAGGAAGGGAAACAGTGGGTGAAATTCTGGTGGTACTCATTATTAATGCATATGTTCTTGTATAAAGGGGAGAAGGTTTTTGAGAAAGACATAACATTGAGAAGGAAGGAAGAAGATGTTGATTTTCCTGTTCAATGTTGGACCCAGATCCTGGATAAAGATGACCAGAAGTATAATTATGTGATGTTATAGAATGATTTTTCATCAAAACTAAAGAGGTCCTTGATCTATGAACCACCAAGGATTCCTAAGGAAAATCATGAATTCTTGAGACCTATGGAGATGAGGCCTAACTTGAATTTAAGTCACAGCTAGGGAGACTTGATTTTATATCCTGACAAAAAAATCTTCAGAGTATATGGCACCAGTATAGATCCATATGTTCTACCAAGAGATGTGCCATCAAGGATAGGATTTCTTGAAATTATGAGGCAATTGGGAGCTTCTCAGGCAACACGTTTACCTGATACAACAAAGAAAGGCTCATTCTTTCCAGAGTGGATAGCGTTTCTTGATTTTGTTATGGTGAAAGGGGCATGGAGGGAATTATTTCATTTGTTGTCACCTTACAAGTTGGAGACTATGCGCCCGAGGAATCATGACCCTAAGGGTTTTATTACTATATTAAAAGAAAATAAAAGGCTTGGTACTTTTTTGCACATATTCTACTATCCTGAAAATGTAATCAGGAATATTTCTAGTTTTCCAGAATAGGATGAAAGGAAAGCTAAGTATCTTGCTTTCAGGAAGATGGTGGAGAAGGAATGGAAAAGGGATCCCAATTATAATCCTCTGCCAAACATACCTGATTAATTCAGCCAGGTCATGTATGTCATGGATAATTTTGAAAGTATAGTTGGTATATTAAGGGAGAAATAGGAAGTTATAGATAAAGGAAAAGCAAGAGTGGTTGAATAACATACGAATATGGAGTTGGAAGAAAGGCCCACTTATCAACCACCTAAGCAAATAATAATTTATTCCAAGAGAAAAAAAGTAGTGGAAGAAGAACAAACCTTGCTAACCCCTATTACTTCTGAGGGATCAAGGGCTGTTTCTCCTGAAAGTGCCATGCCATCACCTCCAAGGTAGATTCCCCCAACTATAATTGATCTTAATTCACCTCTAGGAAGTCCTACTCCATTGGAGCAGCCACCCCTTAAGAAACAAAGGACTGGGGCAAGAGGAGTGGTTGAGTATTCTAATACAGATGATGATGATATCCTTGTTACTTCTAAGGATATGCAACAAGGAATGCCTCCTCCTATAGGGGAAGTTGCCTCAAGTTCAAGAGAAAGCAACCTTAGGCTGGGAAAACTTGATATTAGTGGTTTAAATAGTGTGGATGATTTGAGGTTAGAGGCATGTAAGGAATTTATGAAAGATGACTCCTTTGTTGAAACACCTGCATTCAGAGATTTCTTATGGAGAGCCAAAGTTGTAGAATATGCAAAGAAGGTAGTCACTAAGAGGATTTTACATCTAGAGCTTCCTAAGAGTGTCATTCAAGCTAATTTGAGGAGTGTTATGAGGGATGAATTCCAAAAGATTACTGCCTAGGATGGCAGAGAAATTGTGAAGAAATGTGGTGTTGTTGCTTCTAGAGTGGGATATTGTTGATGCTATAGTTTTGGATACCATAAGGAGGGCTAAAAATCCCCTAGTGAAAATAGAGGAGGAATTGAATATGGCACTTTGGGGGTCTGCATTTAGCAAATATTGGGATGCACTAGCAATCTGGTCATTATCCATTGCATCTAAGAAACCAGTACTTGCTAAGCCATCAAATTTTAGTGGGAAATTACTTCTAAAGAGATTTGTTGATACCCCAGCCTTGGAGGAAGCTAACATGGTTATTAATGTGGCTAGATTTTCTAAAGTAGTTATGGAAAACCTTACCCTTGAAAGGGAAGATTTCAAAAATAAGTACCATGAGCTCCTTAATGAATATGATAATAGTCAGTAGAAGGTAGCTATGCTAGAGACTGAGTTGGAATTCTATAAGTAGAGGGAAGAAGTGCAAAGAAATCTAGGCCAAGCTAGCTCGAGTCATCCACCTCCACCCTCTCCAATTGCATCTTCCCAACCTTCCCCTCAATATAAAACCTTGGAAATAGTGCCATATAATTTGGGGCAAGAGCCACTCTCAGTAGAGGAACCAAGAAAATCAAGTCCTAGTTCATTTAATGAACCTACAAGAGAACAACTCCTCTCACAACTTGAAACATATAAGAAGTTGTTGAAATAGGCACAAGACACAATGTATGAAAACATCTCAAATTTTGTTCGTGTTGTCTTGAAACATTTGAATAAGAATATCCAGGCCAAATTTAATGGTGTTCATGCCAATTACTCCTTGACGCTACTAGCAATAGGGTTATCTCAAAGGGATAAGGAGTTGGCTATCCCAATCCTGAATAAGTGGATCCCAAGGGCTGAGAGATTGAATTTTATGGCAGTTGGATCTAACCAACAAGAGGATAGATATCCTAAGGTGATTCCAACATATACATTTTTTTCTGAACTTAGTGAGAAAAATTTTCAGGGATATATTGCCCCACTAGAGCAGAAAATAAGAGAATTGAAGGCTCATTATGATCTGGTAGATTTGTCACGGTTGCTAGATATTCAGCACACCAATGATGAAGTGAAGCCATTGCAAGTGTGGAAAGATGAGGTGGATAATGTTATCACTTCCCAAGTGGGTAACATTTGCAAAGAAGTTAATATCAGTGTTTTAAATGACACTTTGATAAAAGTTGTCATTTATCATCAGCTTTCTAGAAGATTTCAACAAAGAATCTAATTCTATAATAACAAAGTATTCTCCACACAGGAAGAAGCTGGATGAAATCATCGAATTCAATTGGCAAACAGATGATGAATATGAAGAATGGAAAAGGGTATTTATTGGTCGGCTAGGTCTGTAATTATAGATGTGAGACATATATAATTGGTCAAGTATTGTACAACTCTAGCCTTAGAAATTGCAACATATAAAATATATGTTTCACAGGTAAATGTTAGTTGTTGATGATGTGGAATGTTCACCGGGATGTTGATTCATCTTTTTCTTTGCAACATTTTGTCATCTTGTTTGATGGAATGGATGTGCTACATCATAGAAGACTATTCTTTTTGACATGTGTTTTTTGAAAGGTGAAGTTGCTTCTTAACACAAATGCAAATAATATTTGTCTCATATGTATTCCCTCCAATTTGGAAGATGTAAATATAATTGAATTAGTGAATATGTCTTGTAGTGGTCCAATTAGAATGTGACATGTGTACATCTGGCTTGAAGCTTGTTTTTTCTCCCTTATTGTATAAAAGGGAATTTAGGGCCATTTGTATGGGTCTTTTGTTGAAATCTGGAATCAAATTGTGAAAATAGAAAACATAGAGTGAATATGTTAGAAGTCTTTGTCTAATGCTTTGAGTCTAGATAGTAGATTTTGTCAAATGTATGGTTCCTGAGCAGATCTAAATGATAATGCAAGTTTTCCAAGTCTATAGTCTCTCCAACTTAGATTTGTACTTAAATTATTAATGAAAATTATGATCAAAGATCATTTCATTAATTTCCATAGCTTTCATACTTTGGTATATGCTTTGGTTTAGCTCTGGTTCAAATAATCAGTTAAAATGCTTAGATCATGGGTGTTTAGAATTAAATACACCTTATATTTCAATTTTCTTAGACTCATAGCCCATAGATAATGGCACTGATCTCAAGCTTGTAAGCCTTTCTCATGGTTTGGTTATTTGACTTAAGAACATCATTTTAAATAATCATTGAATCTATCTTTAATTTTTTGTAGTTGGTGTTGTCTTGTATTCTCAGCTTAAGATGCATAATTCATTCAAGGAAATGCCAATTTCTTGAAGGATTTCATCTTATTAGTCACTGATGAGAATATATTTGCTTAATTATGCAATGTATACATAAATTGTCTAAAATAATTGTATAATGTACATTGTGGGATCACCCTCCTAGGTTTTACAGAGCCTGAAGTGTAGGAGATAAATTAATTGGTGCTACATCTTGTTTGTTGGCCACTTATCTTGTAGATATTCAATAATTGAGTGTGGAAAACTCATAGGTATCTGGCAAGATCTACTTGGTTCATTGAAAACAACCAACATGCAGAACTAAACTCCAAATCTGTCTTCAACTACTTCCATAATTTCCTCTAGCAATAACTAACAAATTTGGTATCTATGTTTGAAACTATACTCTTCGGTAGACCATGTAGTCTCCCCACCTCTTTGAAAAACAACTCTGCAATATGAACATCATCACTGGTCTTATGACATAAAATGAAATGTGCCATCATTGAAAATATATCCACCACCAAAAATATGGAATCATGCCCTCTCTATGTCCTTGGAAATCCAAGAAAAAAATCCATGCTAATATCTTCCCATGGCCTCTTAGGTACAGGTAATGATTGGTACAATCAAGAGTATTATGACTTGTTCCTTTAACCATTTGACATACTCTACAACTTTGGCACAAGCTGCTACATCTTTTATAGGCTGTGTGTAATGTAATTCTCACTAACAAGATCAATAGATCTTATCTCAGGTATTCGAAGAAGAAATGTCTGCTTGATCCTCCACTATGCTTCTCCTTGATTAGATTCTCTCTAATAGAACTCCTTCAAATGCACAATTGGCTTCCTTTAAACATCCCATATTGGATTAGGAAATACAACCATCTTGTCCTATCCAATGTAGCAAGTTCCAAACAATCCTTCCATGCTTTTGCAAAGTCTAGATCTTCAAGATACAAACTCTTGAGTTCATTGAACCCAATAACCACCATATTAATCTCTATCAACAATTTTTTCCTTCTACATAAGGCATCTACAACTCTATTTGACCTTCCACTCCTATGCTTCAAAAAAAATGTATAAGTCTACAAAAACTCAACCCATTTTAAGTGCCTTTGATTTATCTTTCCTTGACTATTGATATACTACAAATCCTAGTGATCAGTATACAAAAAAAATTATTTTGGAAAAAAATAGTGTCTCCATTTCTTCAAAGCTTGAACTATAGCATAAAAATATTGATCATAAATAGAATACTTCTTCTTTGTATCCTTCAAATTTTTACTAAAATAGGCAATGGTTTTACCTTCTTGACTCAAGACAACTCCAATGGCATTACTCCTAGCATCATAATCTACCTAAAATACCTTGTTGAATTCTGGAAGTTCCAAAACAGGTTGCTCTATAACTTTCTTCTTCAACATATCAAAAAAAATTTGCTGCTCATGTAGTCCACTTAAACTCTTTTGTATCCCCTCTCATTATTTCAATTAGAGGTGCACAAATACTACTTAAACCTTTCATAAAATTTCTATAAAATCTTTCCAAACCATGAAAAGATATCTCCTCTATAGCACTCCTTGGTGTAGGCCATTTGGCAATAGCTTTCACCTTCTCTAGATCCATCTTAAGATGCTCTGTTGAGATTAAAAAATCCCAGATACACCAACTCTCTCTTCACAAAGTTGCACTTGAAATTGATCAACAATTTCTCCTCTCTCAGCTTCTCAAAAACTTTTGTAATATGTATCAAATTCTCTTCCAATGTCTTGCTAAAAATTAAAATGTCATCCAAATAAACAATGAAAAATTTACCCATAAACTCTTTTAATACCTCGTTCATGAGCCACATGAATGTACTCGATGCATTGGTTAGCCAAAAAGGCATCACCAACCACTCGTACAATCCCTATTTGGTATTGAAGGTTGTCTTTCAATCATCTCCTTCTCTAATCCGGATCTGGTGATAACCACTCTATAGATCTATCTTCTTGAAGTACATAGCCCCACTCAAACAATCCATGATGTCATTCATCGTTAGCAAGAGGAATCTATACTTGATGGTGATCTTGTTGATGGCTCAAGAGTCTATACACATCCTCCATTCCCTATCCTTATTTGGTGCTAGTATTGCATTTACCAAACATGGGCTAAAAATCTCTCAAATCAATCCCTTCCGCAACAACTCTTGCACTTGTCTATTCAACTCTTCATTCTCTGTTGGAGTCATTTGATGGGATGCCTTATTTGGAAAACTATCTCTAGGAATCAAATCCATCTGATGGTTAATCTTCCTTACTAAAGGCAAACTTTCATGTATGTTATTAGAAAAAATACCCTAAAACTCATTCAACAAATCTGAAACCTCTACAGGTACCTCATTAGTATCTTCTTTATCAACTCTAGGGATCAATGCAAAACACATATGCTCATGCCTCATACCTTCTAGGAACTTTCTTCCATCAACCAAACAAATCCTTGCATTACTACATACCTTTTCGTCTACCTCTTTCAAGGCCTTCAACTTATGATGAACTCCATCCTTTGTCAAAGAATAGGTGTTGGCATGTCCATCATGTACTGCTCGCTGATCAAACTATTGCAAGTATGAGAAATTTTGGTGGTGTTTTCATTAATATTGTCATTGATGTCAACATAGTTTATTATGTTACAGATTGTGCATGTATATTTGAGATGCTCGAGATGTTTTGAGTACATGGAGCTATCTTTATGATGTTGCAGATGTGCTAAAATGATGGGTTTCCAAGTGCTTTTGAGAAAATTAATAAAGAGAGAAGTTAGAGTTATGTAAGTATTTAGAATGCGCTTTGGTATGTGCTTCGTGTTTCTCCTATGTTGATCCTATGCTTATGTGGATATGAAGGGTTGCTTTTTATGATCTGATGGTGATATGTACTGATATGTAGCTTATGGTTTGATGGAATTTGAAATTTGTGTTCACCGGTGTGTGAACCGTTCTGGCAGATTTGGTTTTCTATGGACTGGCAGAAATGTTTCTACTCCTTAGTCCTCTGCTATTCTATTTTAGATCTTTTGGATCTAGAATGTTTCTTTTAATGGTGTTATTTGGGTTCTAGCAAAGACTTTTGTGGTTTGGTGATCTGGAAGTTGAGTTTTAGAATTGTTGTATGTGTTTGCATAGTCCAAATGGACTGATGAATGGAGTTTTGTGTTCTAAAGTTGTTACACTTGATGCAGATATATCTAAAGGAGACTAAGATGTGTTCTCATGCATAATGAAGCATGTTGCGTCATCTGTGTGTTATCTTCTTGTTGGAAAGTGTGTACATCAATGTTTATTTGTGTCTTCATTAGGTTTTTCCGACCTGGTGTTTACACTTCATATGAAGAATAAAATTTAATTAAGGAAGCATGTGGTTGATTCAAGAAATTATTTTTGGGTCTTCATTAAGTGTTTAATTGGTCCACTCTCATTCCTTTCCACCACAAGAATGTTGAGTTTCCAACCTAATTTGAATTTATGAAATGAAGCTTTTGTGGCCAACCTTGGAGAATGTTTCTAAGGTTGAAGATGGTATAAATGCAAGTTAAGTTGCTAATATTTAGATGATGAAAAGTAACGAAGTAATCTACAAATAAAAGAAAAAAAGTGTGCATAAGTGAGTTGATGTAGCATTACTTCATTGTGTTAGATTCCTAAAGACAGTGAGTTGTTCAAGTTTCTACAATCTTCTGATCAAGGCTATGGATGTGTGTAAATTTCTTTGGTGGATCTTTTGTTTCTTTTGTATCTATAGGCAATGAGCCTCCCTATTGGATAGTGAGTCCTTTTTGTAGGTAGTGATCCATTGTATCTAGACAGTGAGTCCTCTTCTGGGCAATGAGCCTTTGTATTTAGTTTTGCTATCACTTTATATTGTGAGTTAATCCTCACCATGGTTTTTCCCTTATTGGGTTTTCCACGTAAAATCTGGTGTTTAGTGTGTTGATTTTTCTTTCTGTTATCTACATTTCATGTTCATACTTAATAATAGAATAGTGTGGTTGTGAAGTTAATAAGTGTTGAATTTTTTAGTTTAATTTGGTGACAACTGATTCACCCCATTCCCCCTCTCAATTTTTCTATGCCTTTTAACACAAACTACCACAGTCTTCCTAACAACATATGACAAACATCCATAGGCATAATATCACACAATACCTCATAATGGTAATTTGGAGTCTTGAACTTTACTAAACATTGTTCATTTACCAAAGCTTTATGCTCCTTCTACAACCAAGCAATCTAATATGGATTCGGATGCCTTCTTATCTCCAACCGAAACTTACTAACCATCTCTTCTAAAATAAGGTTATTAGTACTACCTCCATCAATAATAACATTGAAAATTTTACCTTCACACTTACATCTGGTACGAAACAAATTCTTCCTTTGATTTGGTTATTTCTCCTCATTCAGTAAGGCTCTTCTAGTAACAAGAACCTCTCCTCTTTCTACATCCTCAGAATGTGAAGACTCAGCATCTTCATCTACATGTGCAACTCATGCATTACCCTCAGGTCTTTAATTTTTCCTTCCTTAGTGTTGAGGACACTCATAGGCTCTATTTCCTTCTTCACATTGGAAACAGGTTCCATGAAAGCCTCCTCTTCCCGGTCCTCATCCAAATCTTCCTCTTCCTCTTTGGTCTCTATTATTATGATCATGAGGATGGTAGGTGTTATCTCCTTTCTTGTTCTAGCTGCTATTGGATCCTTCACCCTTCTTTTGATATTCATTTTGACCTCCATAAGACTATCCACTAGTCTTTCCACCATGACCCCCACCTTTTTTATTGCTTTCAAATCTTATATTCAACTTCCTTCTATCTTCAAAGCAAATTGATATGCATCTTCAATGGTAGACATTCTTACTAGAACCAACTCTTCTTGAATACTCGGCTTCAACCCATTTATGTAATGGGAAAATTTCTCTTTATTGGCCTCAGAATGGCCTGTTTTGATCAAGACACGGTAAAATAATTTTGTATACTCCTTGATAGATTTCCCTGCTTGTTTCAACCCTTGCATCCTCTTCAACAAATCTAGTTGATAGTCCATAGGGATGAACTGTCATTTTAATTTTTCCACTATCCAGTCTCATCTGGTTATTTTCTCTTTTCTTTGATTTATTTCCAGTTGTACCTCTTTCCACCAAATATTCGCATGACCCTTTAGCATGGTCTTTGCAAATTTGAACCTCTCAAGATCTTCCACCTCCTTATAATTAAAGTACTCCTCCATATTGTTGATCCAATCAATCAACTCTTCTAGCTTAATATTTCCATAAAATGTAGAAACATCAATCTTTGTCCTTTTCCCAATCTTAGAGATGGCCTTAAATAATCTGACTTTCTCTTGATCTACTGTATCTTGTTCTCCTTTGAACTATTCCTCATTTTCAGCTTCATCTTCACATTCATCTCCTCTTCCTGGCTCAAACCCTTGATGCAACTCCTCTTGCAGTGCTTGAACTTGTCTCCGCAGGGCTCTAAAACCCTCTTCTAGTACTGTGAATGGGTGAAAATATATGTTAGAAAATGAGCAGCAAACAAAAGAGTGCAAGAAAACAAAGATTAACACCCTACACCTCAAGATTGGGAAAATGATTAGCTTAACAAAACAAAATGGAATATTTTACCTTGTTGAGTTGTCTTTTGGTTGGCCCTTGATTGTTGACATGATATATGCTCCCTATGATGGAAAAAGAGGTATGATTGAAATGCAATATGGATGGAAAATAGATGGGAATGCTATGGTGTATGCAAGGAAATGGAAATTCTAGCTAAGTATGGTTCAAGTGTAAATTTTGCAAGAGTTTGGTTAGCACAAATGATCTCTTCCAAAATAAGGGAAAATAGGGGGTATTTATAGAGAATTTTGAATTCTCTAGAGAAATGGATGGCTGAGATTAAATCAACAAGGCCAAGATGTAGGGCTATGGTGAGTTGAGAACTCACAAGCCCTCACATCTTAACATGTGGCATGTGAAGTGGCTTGAAAAAGATGATGTGTAAATGAGGTGGAAGAAGGACAAGTACTTTGCAAGTACCTTGGGGGATGAGAAGATTTCCTCAAAAAGGAACTTCTTGTCCCCAAGTGGGAATGAAAGTGACTTTTGAGGAATTTTAGAATTTCTCAAAAATCCCCATGGGAAAAGGGAAAGTAGTTGGAGAAATAAATGTGAATTAAAAATTCACATACTTGCAAGAATCTCATGGAAAAGACAAGGTTCCAAAAAGAGAAGCCCTTGTCCACATGTGACTTGATGTGACAAGTCAAAAGATTTTAGAAGATGCATGGGAAGAGGAGATTCTAGGAGGAATAAATGTGAATTTAAAATTCACATGGGGAAGAGGGTCAATGCCAAGAAAGGAAAATGAAAAGGTTGACTAAAAAGGGGTGTTAAATGTGGCTAATGACCCTGATTAAGACTATGCAAACATATGATTAGGATAATTAATGAAGAATTAGAGGCAAGTGGAAAATGTTGGAGGATGTGACATTAATCTTGATTAAGTGGTGCACATCTTTAATCATGGATAAATTAAATTAATCCAGATTAGGAGAGGGTTATGGAGAATATGACAAGGAGAGAGAAAGTGAGGAATTAAAAATTAGTTTAAATTTCAAGAAGTCACATGACTAAATTACATAAAGAGGTATATTTATTTAATTTAGAGAGGAAAGAAGGTAAAAATATTTAATTATTAAATTAAATACTTTTAGGAACCTTAGGTAGGACATGAAATATTAATTAAATGAATGATTTAATTAATACCGGCAAAGAGGATGAAGTAGATGAGTAAAGAGATGAATAAGGAGATGAGTTTGACCATATGGAAGTGGTCAAATTTGGATGCATACAAGTACAATAACATTCCTTCCACTAGCATGGTTTCTTCATGGAGGAATTCTGATCACTTTTCTCAGAAACCCACAACCACAAGTCCTGGTACAAACTGCCTCACATTCGGTGATCTACTTGCACACTCAGGAAAACCTACTCTAATACCACTTGATGAAGAGAACTCCCCTTACAATATAAAACTCACAAAAATAATAGATAATGGCACAAACAAAATGCAAGAAGGAAGCAAATATTGTATATTATCACTGAAATGAAAAATGAAATTACAAAATTATATTTTCCATCACATGGGCTTTTTGATTACATAAATATGCAAATCTGAAAATTTGAGCCACCAGCTATGCTGCTCTAGCCTCCCTTCTATAGGCCCCCCCTTTCACATCCTTTATTTGGAAAGTGTAGCCACCTTAGAATCTTTTAGAAAGTGTAACTTCCTAAAGAAGATATTTTGAAAGTTTATTAATTTTGGTAGTATATTGCAAGGTCATAAATTTTGATTCGACTGTCAGATTTTCTATTATAATGCCTTTTCAAAAAGCTCTCGAGAGATGTTGACTTCGAATATTTTAATAGGATTTTTGGAAATTAAGATTTTAATATCTCTCTAATTTCAAATGGTATTGAAGTGATTTCTTCGCCATTAGATTCAATTTACCATTATGTATGTGTAAGATTCATGTCCAACCATGCATAAATGCAAACTTACTAAAAATAGTAACCCTGCCAAATTCAGCCCTTATTGAAAAGAAACATTTTTTTTTGGTGATGCAAGATTACTCTTACACCCTGGATGCTCCTGCATCACAATATAATATAACCAATTATAATATATTATAGAAGTGCTCACTACAAGTGGACTCATTATCCATAGAAAGAAGAAAAGATAGAAGATAGGGGTGGCACATAGCCAAAATGAATTGTTACAAATGCATCTACATGTTGGAATAAAGTTTGACTAAAGCTCAATACACAAAGTCAACACAATTTATCACTTGGCTCTAACACTGCTTTGCTCTACACTTGCATAACTTTCACACAATTCACATCCACTACACTTGCATATTTTCTAAAACACGACATCCAACATCGAAATGAACTCATACTTATACCAATTTCATCCCAACATCACTTAGGTCATCCTAATTAGATGTATTATGCAAAATATAACTTGTCAACTCAAACATACAAACATATACACTTTGCACCATAATTAAAACTTGTAACACATAAGATAGGTTGGGGTGGACCTATAATACCATCCTTATAACAGATCAATACTTATTCAAGGTCTACAATACTCAAAACTTATCAGGGGAGCATGGTAAAGACCTAACATCAAAATTCACCAACTGATCAACCAAAAATAGGCATAGAGACCTCCAAACTTTATGCCACTTGGATCGTAGACTCAATTATCACTTGTAAACACTTCCACAAACCAATCCATAGCGAAGTGTGAACTCACCAAAACATACACCCTATATTGGCAATCGCTGTCACTAGAAAACTAGAACTTCTATCTTTCATAGATTTTTCACCAAAAAATAAAACAATGTGAAAACTTGGATTTAGACACCTCTAACATTGAAAAGAAATTACCTTAGAACCATAGAGAAAGATTCCTCAAGGTGTACCAATCTAAAACAAGATATGAAATTTCTTGTACTCTTAAAACACTTTTCTAATACTTAGCCAGTTTTCCACTTCAGTTGTCTAAACTAGATTAAACCTTCTTGCAAATATACATTGGATTTTCATCTATATACACACTCATGCTTCACCAAATGATCTAGATATCAATCTCCATACAATTTTTACATCAATGACAACACTGCATACAACTTATGCTCATACTCATGTTACCAAAAAACATATCAATGATAAACTTCTTATAATTCCAAAAATCTCCCCCTTTGTCATTGATGGAAACATGCCAAAATTTCTCTCCAAAACTACTCTCCCCCTTTGAAATTGTTGTGTGATCTCACAATACACCCCATTTTTCCCTTTATAAAATTGTGGACCCCCTTTTTTCTGGTCCTTTTTCCCTTCCTTTGCTTTTCGCTTTCTTTGGTGTGCTACTTTTAGAGGAAATGGTAAAATGATGAGGTCTTGATCCAACTTTCCTGGCCTCCACTTAAGTTCCTATTTTCTAGATGTGATGTGTTTGCAAAATATTTTCCTTAGCCTTGTTAACCAACTGGATCCCCGGGTCTTAGGTATCAGGTGTCGTTTCTCTAAGGATATTGTATCTTCTATAAGTTTCACTTTTTTCCTAGTTGGTCATCACACTCGGTAAGTCTACACCTGGCTAAAATTGTCATGTTGTTCACGTATTAGTTTTTTCCCTAGTTAACCCAATAGTGGCTTTTCTTTTCTTTGGAACATCAAAGAACACAACTACCATAGTTTTGAACCTTTGTTCACTCATTCACATTATCAGCGAAACCAAGTACACTTCTAGCAACTGAATTTATATTAATCCTTTTATGCATGCATGGCTTAGGTTAAATGGCATTACCACTGGTTAGGTCATTAAAACACTAATTATTTCTAAATAATTTAACCTAATTATAGACTGTAAATGTCATGAGTAAAGAACTTTCTTAAATTATTGAAAATGTATCATTAAATTTAGCCTTAACTCGCACAAAAGGCACATATTTTCTAATAAAGTAGGAAATCAAGAGAAATATGAGCACTTCCAAAAAGAATTAAATAGATGAGGAATATCAATTCCTTGATTCAAGGTTATATCAGTTGGTATTTTAAGATACTCACCCATGGGGATTCAGTGAGCATGAATTTTCTATGAGGACTCTACAAGTAGGTTCCTCTCAGTGAACCAAGAATATTGTTGCAAGTGGATTGCATTTGGTAGGAGGGTTTTCACTGGCGATGGATGCCCCTAAACTGGTACAATAATACATGATATGGTATGATCCAAACAAGAGGGTCATTGAGAAATAAGGAAGAGAATATGATGGCCTCTCTATAGAGGCCATTGTATACGCATTTGGGATCTCCACATTCAAACAGGTGAATCTGTTATATATGTAGATCCTAGCCACAACATACCAAAGTGTAGAGGAACAAAATAGGAGGTTTATGATTTCAACATCATTCTGGGACAACCCCACAAAGCAGATGAAGAAAATCCCAAGGTTAGAATTTATTCAGGATGTTCAGGACATAATAACCTTATTGAGAAGGATAGTTGGATGCAAAGATGCCAACAAATTCAAACCCTGGATGTTTGGGCTTATAATGACAATAATAGAAGGCCCTACACACATTCATTGGGAAACTTTTATCAGCGACAAGCTATGTGAACAAATAATGACATTCCCAAACACCCAATGGTTTTTCATGTCTTCATATGTCATTTATTCCTATGCCCTGAGAGAAAATATACAAGGATTGAACAGAGTTGTGTTACCCATAAAGTTTCCCTTAACTTATACTCAGGTTGTTATCTTTCTTTCCGCCTAAGTCCTACACTTAATTGATGTTTGGGTGGCCTTTTGTTGTCATTTTCAAACCTGGTTGGGGTTTTTATGTGTTTGTTGAACCTTTCATTTAACCACTTGTAATGTTTGTCCTCCACCGGGCGGTGTTTTCTCACCAACCTCAAACTTTCCTTTCTTCAAAGAGTCGGTGTAAGAACATTAAAGAAATTGATTGATGAGTTATGTGTCAAAACTTAGAAACTTCATCCACAATTCAAGCTTCAGGTGGCATTCTTTAGGCTAACTCAAACATTAGTGGGGTTTTATTAAGTTCTACGAACCACCTATTTTGTCAGCTAGAAGATTTTTTGTGATTAATTTAACAACAATTAGTTTAATTATTTAACTAGTGCATTATACAGAGGAGAACTAGCATTTTTCAAGCATGATACAAACTGAAAACAAATGAAGCCATGCATGTAAAGACATAGTAGTATCAAAAAGAGATATTTTATTTATATATGTAAATGTTTTTACATTGCACTCGTATTTCCAAAAATAACCTGGTTTGACTACAAAATTCAAGCTGTGGACACAAAAAATACCAAAAGAGACGCTTCATTTTAGGTGCACAAAGCAAACATCAGGACATAGATGCCCTCAATGTCAATCTGCAGACATTTGATTTGAGTTGGTGACAACATTTTCTCATGTGATTGGAGGAATTGCACAAACAATCCCATATCGTTCCTCACCACTCCTATGTGCAAAAGACCCATGGCCTCCTCTAGATTCTCATCCTGAATAGCAGACACAATGCAAATAGCATCAACTATTAATCTAGTTCATGGATAATTGTTGAGACCATTAATCACCACCTTTATGCAATGATGGAATTCAGGTTTCACTAGGCACTCTTGTGCTCTCATGCCCCAATCCTGATGGCCAGAAGTCCTGATGAATATATAAATGAAGTGCTCCAGCATAGTTTTGTTATGCACATGGGCCTGGATCAGAAACACCTCACCAAGGATGCTTCAAAGAACTTATTCCTCCACCTCACTCGGCACTACGAAGACTTCTTTCAGCTGGTCTGAAGTGTGCTTTCATAGTGGACTACACTCGATTTCTTCCAGGACAATGTAGTCATTAGTAGAATTTCCATCACTCTAAGAGCTTGCCATATTGGATGCAATTGATTGCGGAAGAAAGGTGACACTGGTTGAATTTATAGATTTTTGGTCAGACATGGGTGCATTCTCTTGGATATGATAAGATATTAATTTAATTCACATTTATGGTTGGCTTGTGTCACTTTGAATTACAATTTCCCATCAAACATCTCACACGTGCCACCGCTTGATATTCTTATGCATTGCATTGATGGTTGGTGAAATGATTGGTCCTTTGGTGGCTGTTGTTGGGGTTATGATCAGTTTTCTTTGTCGATGCCTATTCCTCTATTAAATTTGATTATTCTAGCCAACTCTTCGAGAAGCATTTGGAATACAAGAATTTGCTACTTTAGTAATGGCTTTGGCACCTATCTAATGACTTTAACCATATTATAAATTTGAAGTTAAAAATGATGAAGGGGACTTTTTTTAATCTTTTTGGATACACTTGGGGGTGTTATCAAGAAGGAATAACATTTATTGTAGACTAAAATAATTTTTAATCAGTGTGTTATGAATTAAATGATGCTTAGTATGTTCATCTTGGTATTATGTGTATGATATAGCTATGTCTCCTTTGAAAGATGAGCTATATTTCATTCATTTATTATAGTCTGGTTTACTTTCATTAGTTGGATTTGATAGTCATTAGTTTTCAATCTTTGTGTTGATTATAAATGGTTGTGACCTCTGCTTCACATTAGTTTCATATTTATGAGCTAGTGTTAGTCACCTTTCCTGCTTTCTGGTTAAAAGCACACCCATTTCCTTTAAGTTAGATTAATTCATTGAAAATATAGTGAGGGAGCTATACCTCAACAAAATTCAAAGAAAAGACACAAATGCAATTGTGGACTTTTCGAAGCTGTTAGTGGATTTCAATCGGTGTTGAATCTAGGTCTAGAGTCATTGTTTAATATATCTATCAAGATCCATTCCATTTGCTAGCAAGTTGGTACCCTAGGTAGAGAACCGGGGAATAATTTTATTTATGCTCATATGTCATAGATTACTATCCACCAGTATTGGGAGCATTACAAGAGGGTAAATGATGTGTTTTCTATGAAGCTAGTGAGATTAATCAGAGAGGAAAAAGACAAAAGATTATCCCTTGAAGCACAGAGTGTTATCCAGTCTATTGGGGGTTGATATATTCAATTTCCTACTTTCACCTATATCAAGGTGGAAGGATTTGCGAATACCGAGCTTCATGCTACCCAGGTACGCAACAGATAAAATATTGTTACTAGAATTGGTGACATGTGCATCCATCTCATGTTCTTTTTTCACAATCCCACAACAAATGTTCTATTAAATTCCCCATCACAATTGGGAATTACAAGTGCATTGCAGCCAAAAGATTTGATATGTGTGAGGAGGGGTTGAAACTCTATCGGTTGGAATTCTTTGCACTCTAGCAGAAAAACTATGATCCGGAGGAAAACCTTCCCAAGAAAATAGGTAATAAGTATGCTCATGTTAATCAACTAGAGGATTTTTGGCTTAATTATGATGATGATCATGATGTAAGGAAAAGGTCATACTAGAGGTTGACACTAGGAGCAACAAAGTTTCTCAGAATTCATGATGTTCTAGAACAATTGGATAATGATAATGGAGGGGTATTGAATCCACTTTATGATTTAGATGAGTTTTTTAATGAACCCATCCTAGACCCAGATTATATAAAGGAGGTGGTAACCATTGAAGATATTTCTAAACAAGTATTGACATATACTCAGTACTGGATTAATGGTTACATTGAGGCACTTAAAGAAGCTTAGATAGAACCCACATACCCATGCAATTTCAAGAGAAAGAAAAAATTGGGGTATGGAGGGATTGTTAAAAAGAAAAGACTGTAGAAACAAAGGCAACTCAACAAGGTAGGGAGGAAGCTCTTGATACTTCAAGCCAGGGAATTCCAATGGTGTCATGGCCAGCTAGCTAGCAAAAAGAAACTATGGCCACTTTGGCCAATGTAATGAAAACATAAAAGGTGACATTTTCTTCTACAGTAAAGTCAAGATCTCAGCCTATGACCAACCAGGATGTTAGAATGAATACATAGGCACTTGCTAAGACAAGATCTACCTCGTGGAAGGAAGTAGATATATTCACTTCTCCACCCTTGGTCAATATGGTGGCAATGAGAAAATCCTTAGGAAGGACTCCTATAATTCAAGAGGAAGGTCCTAATGTAATAGAAGTCAAGCAGCAGCTTGAGAAACTGATAGCTAAGATGAAATAGTTTAAAGAAAAACAATCTAAAGTAGATCCAATGATGCAGTCAATAGTGGAAGAAGTATCAGATACAGGATCATATCCTGGGAATAGAGAAGAAGAATATTTTACAATAGGATAACTCACTCTAGAAGCAGGAAAACCTAAAGAAATAGATGTAAGAGAAACAGGAGACACTGTAGGTCAGAGCCCCATTTATATTGTTGATAAAGAAGATATAATTGATGATCATCTTTCATAAGGAAGAACTAAAGAGACTGTTAGAAAACTATAGAATTCTTATAAATTAGGAGAGTGTCGAGATAAGAATGAAGGTATAGAGTCCTCATAAACCTTGTGTGGTGAACCAAGAAATGATGAGAATCTTGATGTTTTAGGACAACAAGAAAATAATGCTCCAAGGACTGATGCCAAAAATAGGGTAGGATAGGAAAATGTAAGTCTCTGAGAGGAGACAATGAAAAATCAAGGTAATCTAGAATCCATGCCAATGAGGATAGAGAATGTTAAGGTTCTAGAGGTTGTGATAGGAAATGTTGAAAGTTTCAAAGAGGAAGTTCATGAACATGTTGATCATCAGGAATGAAGTAATATTGAATAGGCAGAACAAAATGAAGAAGCACCTAACTAGCTAGTCAAACAATTGGCTACACCATTAGAGGTGGAATTAGTGCCTCTATATTTCAAAAGTTTAATGCAAGGAATAGAAACCCCTAAACCTAGAGTTAGAGAAAAGATAAGACATGTTTTAAAAGGGAATGTAGGTGAAGGGAGAACTCTCCATATAGATACTCTGGTAGGAGAGAAGAGAAATCATGAAATAAAAGCCAAGGATTATAGGGTAATGACAATTGATGTAGGACATTCATCATGGTGAGAAGAGTTAGAAGAGATGAAAGTAAATTTAGAAATGACTATCCCCCAAGTGCAGAATAATAAGGAAAATAAAAGATAATTAAAGGAATGGATTGCTTTCCTAGAGAATTTTGCTAGGTTGTTAGCCCAATCTGGTCAATCACAGAATGAATTGTTATAGAATCTAGTGCTAATGTCCAAGGTGTAGGTAGATGCTATTACAATACTTCACCATAATGTAGGAATGTTTGAAGAATGGATGGAATACTTGGTGAGGCAAGGAGTAGAGGCAATAAGGGACACAATTGGGAAGTGTAATGAAGCATACCATTGGTACAATAAGTCCAAAATACTTGATGGTGAATGTCAATTTTGCCAAGAATAGATTGATGCAAAGAGGCGGAAGCTAAAAGTTCTTCAGACAGATTTCTGAGAGTTGATAAATGAGAAGATTGCCATGGAATAGGAAGTTTCATTATTTGAGAAATGGAGGAAACAATTGAATTGGGAATGTGACACTTTATCACAATGTGTAAATTGATTTGAAATGGTCTATGAGATATGTAAGAAATTGATAGATAAAGATGAGAGCTTTATTGAAATGTTAGCTCCAAAAAGCTATGATCCTCAAACTTTAGGATAGGATAACAAGTAAAAGCTTTCAAGGAATTGATCAAAAAGGTGAATAAGGATCTTGTTCAGTCATTAAGTCAAGAGGTTATAGATGATATCATAAGGTGCAGGAATGCTATGACCAAATATGATATAGAAGTAATGTAGAGAAATGAAAATATTATTTAAATATCAGAAGAGTATGTTAGGCATAAATAGAGCTAGAAATTAATTCAAGGCATTCCAAAAGAACGTATGGATCAAGTGTTGATCACTTTCTGGGAATATCAGTAGAGAAGAGGTGAAGATGAGTCCATAGACCTAGAGTCTAGTGAAGAAGAATAAGTAGTTGAGTACCAAAGATCAAAAGTTTTGTCCATGGGTATAGTCTTGAAATTAATTTTTCAGGTTTACTCTTAGACCCAATGAAGACAATTAATCCCAGAGGTTTTGAAAAGTTCTTATAGTTTATTTTCTATGCAAAGTACCTACAACCCGAAGCCCAAAGTTTTAAGATTACTGCTGAAGAAATTTCAAAATATCTTTGACTTTTCCTAGAAACTTTTGATGCCACCTATCAACTGCCATGTGTTGTATTTTGGTTTGTTTCTCTTATTCTCTTTGATGGGATTAAGTTCAAACTCTTTGGGGACTTGTTTCTATAAAAGGCCATTATTTGCTTTATTTTATTTTAAGTTCGGAATTTGTGGATATCAAAGAATTAAAACGTTTTCAAGTTTTATTCTTTTTCCTATTTTATGTTCAATTCCAAACTAAAAAATTGTATGTTTCATTAGAAGTTAACTAATATCAAAGTCGATTTCAAAGCTATTTCTTGATATAAAATCTTATGTAGCTGATTGTTTGTTCCTATTAGACAAGATTGTGTGTTGCATCATGTAAGGGTGTATACTGGCACTATCTGGTGGCAAATGATACTTGTTTCTTTAAACTCAAGTGTATCATTCTATGCCTAGCTGTGAAGAAATCTGGTGACATATGGAATGGTTTTCTCTAGTTTCATTATTTCTTGAGGCATCCATGGATAATACCTAGGAGAAACTTTACTTTTAGTAATTTTTTATGCTTTATTTTATAATAGATGCTTTATATTGTAGAAAATGTTCCAAAAATGATACATACAAGGAGTTTTATTATAAATCTTTCGATTCCATGAATTTTTTGAATGCTTAATGCTAAATCTACTTGAATGTATGAAAGTTCATTTGAGTTTCATGAAATAATATTTTAAATTCTTTGATTTCATGAAGTTATTGGGTGACATATGAATGACCAGACTGAGATTATTTTTTTATCTTTTAGATACCAACCAATTCTTCAAAACCATTTACCCCTCGTGTCTAATAGAAAAATCGCAACGAAAATTGAGTGAACCTAGTGCATCAAGACCTAACATAAAAAAAAACTTGGGATCAAACCGAGTTTGTCTCAGATTTAGGTTTCTTGCTAGAGTCTTATAAGAAATGTAGGTTCCTACAGTACTCTATGAGAATTTATCTAACTATTGGTGTGTGTGTGTGTACAACATGCATGTCAATAGAAGTGGCACTAGAAAGGAGGGCCACCTTCTTTGTTTTAAAATAAGTTGGAGTCCTATAGAGTCACTAAGTCCTGGTCCAATGATCCTCATGTGACATTAGTTGAACTTAGTGGTCATACATCATCTAGGCCCCAAGGGTCAAGAATTGTGAACGTAATACCATAGAATCCGACTGATGTTATACTAACCCCACCTACATGAACGAATTTTTTTAACGTACATTCACCTATTAGATTCATTGTGTATAATGATCTTCCAAAGAATCCAAACAAATTGTGTCTAAGGGACTACCTTCACAAAGATGTAGAAGAGCATATCAATATCTTCAAGGATATGTGCTTTAGAGCAAGAATACAACACAAAGATGTTATGTACAGGTTGTTTCCCTACACATTGAGTGATAAAGCTTACCAGTGGTATATCAACCTACCCTATAATTTTGTTAGAACATGCTAAGACATGGAAAACCAATTTTTAGCTAGGTTCAAAACAATAGATCTTTCCTTTCTATATCATCCATTTTATCATATTAAAAGGTTTGATGGTGAACCTCTAACTGCTTTTAATGGTAGATTCCAAAAGGCTTACTCTAGGTTGCAAGCACCCTACGTGGTAGACAATTTGTCTATCATCACCGTACTACCCTAACTGAAGCCTATGCAGAAGCTATAAGTGTAAACCTGGAAATGAAACACCTTGGAAGTGGATCGTCTATGAATGGAAAAATTGGATTGAACAACTATCATATACTGAGTATGAGTGGATTTTTGTTAAATCATGCAATGACTTCTAACTCTTTTCCTTTAGTGGTCCAGAATGAGACATGTCCTCAAAACAATTTCTTTCAACATAGAAATAGTCAAGCTTTGGTCCCACACCCTAGTCTAGCTATCATAGAAATACATCCCAATGGAAATTTCTTCTTCACATAGACTCAAGAGAGTCAAAGAGTCAAGACTCTAGAAGATAAAGAAGAGATTAAGGAAATAGCAACTCAATTTAAGATATTAACTGTAGATGTTACACAATTAAGAAATTAGAACTTTTACTTTTAGAGTAATAATCAAAATTCAGAATGTTGAGCATACAATGCTCCTAGACTACCTAGATCTTGGAACACATGATCGAACAATAGAGGGTTATCCACACCTTTAGATAATTCTAATTCCTCTGAATATCGGTCTACGTCTAAGGTGAACTTAGTTGAACTCACCATGAACAATTGGTGTAGAATTCATAATAAAAATGCTCATTCGGAAGTGGATTGTCCATAGTTTCAAACTACATCAAATATTTTTCTAGCCACCATGCATCATAATGATTAGTTTGACTCCCACCCACCTCAAGGGAACGAGCTAGTTCTGGTTGGATATGACTCCATGATAGTCTTAGATAGCTATGTATGTTTTGAGTCACCCACCATTGCTAGGAGTCATTCCTATGAGTAAGAGGCTAGTTCAGCCATGACTTTAGAAATATACACATTTCCTTACCAAGACAAAAATGAGCCTCAAAATGAAGCAAATGAAATTCATGCTTTTCAATAGTATCCAAAAGGACATAGCTACAATTTGAGGAGTAATACCAATGGTGGAAGTAGATTTAAAGGGCCTTTGACTACATCAATCCTACCCAACAACTTCAACACTCCACCTAATGACAAATCTAGTAACACTGGGGTTACTGAAGGTGACCTCACAATACAATAGCTTTACAAATATTTCATGGAGTCAAAAAATAGAATTTTCCAATCAAAATAATCTGAGTAATTATTTGGAAAAAGAAATCAGAAAGGTAAAGATCAACCTATCTTTATCAGAATTGCTTTAAATTCTTGTAATCGGGAAATATTTATTGAATACATTAGAAGAATTTCCCAATGAAAGCATACTCAATAAAGAGACAAAGACAAATGACAACTCAATTAAGGAAAAATAAAAAAGCACGGTTCCTATGGTGGATATGCAAGTATCCTTTTATAAGGAAAAGATAAAATCCCAACCTTTTTTTCTAACACTAAGAATATTTGGTAAAAATATTCATAATTGCTTGGTAGATTTAGGAGCATCTACCAATGTGATGCCTTTGTCCATATGTCAAACTCTAGGCTTAACCCCAGAAAATTCCCTAAAGAAAGTTACTCAACTAGATAAAACTGAGGTAGATGTTATCAGAGAGTTAACTAACATCCATATGCAGTTAGCATCAGAGCCTAGGATTCAATATTATATTGATATCCAAGTGGCCAAGATATTGAACACTTACAGGATTTTATTAAGTAGAGATTGGTCAAATAATTTAAATAGATATATGGCCACTAAATTCTCACATAAGTGTTTACCCTAGAAAGGACTCCCTAATCAAATCAGGATAGAGAGAGAACCACATATAAAAAGCATGATCACAAATTACAACTAGAAAAATGAGGTTTTATACATAGATGTAGAACCAGGCATATGTGGATAGAAGAATTTCCAGAGTTAAGATAGAAGAAATTTTCATGTGTAATGCAAGAAAGCATAATCAGATAACTCTCGAGACAGACATGTTAGTTGAATCTAACTATGATTCTTTCGAAGGAGAAGAAAGTTGCTTAGACAAATTCTAGAATAATATTGCTAAAGAAGCTTGAAAGAGTGGGAAATCTAAAGATTCACTAAAAAAAAAATTGTTACAAGGTTGGTGCAAGTTACACAACTCTGCACATTCAGAGGACTATTACATGATGTGCTTAGAGATCATTCACAAGATTTTAGATTAGTACTGTCAGGAAAATATAACTCTTAACAGATCTGGGCTTGAAACACTCAAAGATAAAATGCAAGAAACATAGACTGAAAACATTAATTTGTATGTTCTTAAGAGCACTAAACTCAAATCCATTGAGGATCAAAATTGGACCCTTAGGTTCAATAGGTCAAAATATATACAAGGAGTTAGAGTATGGGTTGAGCTATTTTTCCCCCAAGGTAAGTCATTTCTGCTACCTATAGATTATAATTTCAATGTACTAACAATGTGGTAGAATATGAGGCCCTCATCCATGGTTTGATGCTCACAATCAAGAAGAAAGTTAAAATTCCTAAGTTTTTCGGTGACTCAAAATTAATTTTCAAGGAAGTCTAAAAACAATATATTTTCCATTATAAACACTTGTCCAATTATCAGCACCGAGTGTGGGACCTGATAGAAGATTTTGAAGCTTTTAACATCACTCATGTCCCATGAAGATTCAATTAGAAAGTAGATTATTTGGTTACTATTGCCAGTACTCTAGAATCATTGGATGCTTCTTATTTGAGGTTTACTATCAAGCTAGTACAGTTTCCCTCGGTTCCTAATAATGTTACTAATATACAGGTGTTTGAAGATGGTTGTCACATTTTGGAACTTATCACTAATTCTAGTATCTTTGAGGCACTGATAATTAAGGAAGTAGATCACCCAGATGGCGAAATTCAAGATGAAGAGTTAGCTCAAGAAAAAGATAATAATATCTCAAAGGGAATAATTGAGTTAGGAATATTATTTGATGTGGACCAGATAATTCGATAGGACTTTCCCAAAACTGATGGAGGACAGTCCAAATTATATAATCTGAATACAAAGGAGGACCTAAAGAATGTGTTTTTAGGGAAGGCATGTACTGAGGAAGAACAAAGAAATATTTCTCAGGAACTCAAGGATTACTAGAAAGTTATAGCATAGGCATACGAATATTTAAAGATATATAACACTTCCATTATTACTCAAACAATCCTACTAAATCCTGATGCTAAACCTTTCTGGCAGAAAAAACAACCTATGAATGTAGTTTTGGAACCCATAATTCAAAAGGAAGTATAGAAGCTCCTCTCAACCTAGATCATTTTTCCCATCATACATTCCACTTGGGTGGCTAATTTAGTTCCCATTGTAAAGAAGAATGGAAACATTCAGCTGTGTGTGGATTTTTGAAATCTTAACAAGGCTTCTAAAAAGGACAACTATCCCCTACCCTCATTAGATGAAGTACTACAAATTGTTAATGGTTCACAAATGATTTCCTTCCTAGATGGATTTTCCAAGTATCACTAGGAAGTGATCGCAAAGGAGGATAGGATGAAGACAACATTCACCACAAAGTGGGGAACTTTCACTTATAAAAGGATGTTGTTTGGACTAAAAAATGTTGAAGCCACATTCTAGAGAGCTATGGATTATGCCTTTCGATACTTGGTAGGAAAGTGCATTATTATATACATGGATGACCTCAATATTTTTTCTAATAACAAAGGATATCACTTTCATGGTCTCAAAGCAATATTATAGAAGTTTGAAACATACAAAGTTTAACTAAATCCTAAGAAATTCATTTTCGATGTGACTGAAGGAAAACTGCTTGAACACATTATCTCTGAAAGAGGTATTTCAATAGATCTGGATTGAGTGAGTTCCTTACTCAAAATCAAGCCCCTAGGAAGTGAGAAAGAATTAAATTTCTACTTCAGCAAGATCAATTTCATCTAGAAGTTTATTATAGGATTTGTTGAGATAGTGAAACTTCTCAATGATATGTTGAAGAAGGATGCCAAAATCGAGTGGACAAATGAGACTAAGATCACCTTCGAGAATATGAAAGTTGCAATTGCAGAAGCACTGGTTTTGGTAAGTCTAGATTATATTAAACCATTTTATATTTACTCTTTTCTTTTGGTCATACATATGCAACTTCACTAAGAAAAAGAGGTGAGAAAAAAGAAGAAAAACCAATAGCTTTCATGAGTGCTCCCTTCAAAGAGGAAGAGCTAAGATATATGGATAATGAGAAACAAGCTTTTGCTTTGGTCAAGGTGGTAAAAAAATTCTAACACTACATCTTCAAAAGTATAGTTAAGGAAATTGTGCTTGATGTAGCAGTAAAAATGCTACCAACACAAAGTGAGCTCAAAGAAAAAAGAGCTAAATGGGTCATGATTTTGCAAGAGTTTGATTTATAAATCATACCCATGAGGTTAGTTCATGGGAAAGTCTTAGTTAAATCCATCATTGAGATTGATCCGTATATTTCTAAATAGTAGTATACCCTAAATATAGAAGACCAAGATGATTTGTACTTAGATATATGGTACTATTTGGTTAGTAACAATTTCCCAGACCATATGCAAAGGAATCAAATAAGAGCCCTAAAACTAAAGGCCCAAAGCTATATGATTAAAGGATGGGTTATGTTCAATAGAAATCATGAGGGGATTTATTTAAGATGTTTAAATAAGAGAGAAGCAAGTGAAGTGTTGCAGGAACTGCATGATAGGTTTGGTACAACTCATGGAGCACCCTTGGCCACTGTACACCTCATTCTGAGAATCGGCTACT
Organism: Sequoia sempervirens; assembly: GCA_007258455.2. Lineage (NCBI taxonomy): Eukaryota > Viridiplantae > Streptophyta > Pinopsida > Cupressales > Cupressaceae > Sequoia > Sequoia sempervirens. The sequence goes on along the minus strand of VDFB02058242.1, from coordinate 313,506,807 downwards.
ACTAGCCAACTATTTTCAAAGACATGTATGAGCAAGTAAAACACTATTATGCATGCCAAAATGTTGTAGATAAAGCGAGATTTAATACACAGCCGTTACAACCCATGATGGAAATGCCTCATTCTTCACAATGGGGGTTAAATACTTCATTGGAACAATTAACCCGCCATCATTTGTAGGCCACAAGTATGTGCTAACTACTATTGATTATTGCACCAAGTGGGCCGAATCGTGCCATAGCAAACAATTCACCATGAAAGTGGTAATTAAATTCTTGGAGGAAAACATTATTAATAGGTTCGGAGTACTGTATGTCTTGGTATGTGATAATGGCCCCACTTTTTCCTCATTGAAATTTTCTAATTAGGCATTTGAATATGGTATAACATTGAAATTTTAATCTAATTGTTACCTACAGGGAAATGGATTAGCATAATCATCAAACAAGAACCTGTTGGATATAATTAGAAGGCTAATTGAAAAGAATCCTAGGGAATTATGTTCCCTATTGAAATTATCCCTTTGGGTGCACCATACTAGGATGAAATCCACACTGGAGAATTCACCTCACCACATAGTCTATGGGATAGATCCTATATTGCTTATAACTTTAAAGATCCCTACTTGGAAATTTTCTTAAGAGTATATTGGATTAGATGACCAAACTAAAGCTTGGTTGCTACAACTAATTCATTTAGATGAAAATCATACTAGAGAAATAGATCATTTTTCCAAGCATCAGTTTATGGTAAAACGTTGGTTCAATAAAAGGGCTAGATTAAAAAAATTTAGAATATTTCACTTAGTCCTATACTAGGACAAAGCCCATGAGTGTAAGGGTGAACATGGTAAGTTTGAAAATTTATGGACTAGTCCTTACCAAGTATCTGAAATCTTAGGCAATAGCACTTGCAGGCTCAAAACTCTAACCAAAGGAGATGTTCCATTACCCATCAATGGGAAATTCCTAAAGCATTATTTTTAGGCCTAGTGTTGGCCACTGGTCCTTATTGTAAATATATAAATATTTTTTTTTTTGGGGGTTTCACATTTTTTTGTTTTCTTTTCTTTTTGAAGTTTTTGTGTTGTTGAGATATGAAATAGTTACCAACCTTCAGAGGTAGTCAAAATAATAGAATGTTAACTTTGGAAATGTAATTCATGCTTTGACTAGAAATAGTTCTTTAATTATAGATGATTAGGGAATTTTTTGGAGTCATTCACTTTAGTTCCCATAAATCATTCAGTTAATGTTGAGCTACAAACACCCACATATAAATCATTCCACTAGATTTGAGATAGCATTTGTTTGCATTGAGTGAAAAAATCAAAAGGTATTCTTTCCCATCACTATAATTCCCAACATAATAGTGGCTTCATTGCCTGCAAGTTGAAGCAAAAGAGATTACAATGAAATATCAAACAAAAAAAATGAAAAAATGAATATCAAAAGAGAAAAAATTCAACTCTTTAGGCTATCCAAATATCGCTATCGGGGCTATAAAAACCTAACTGGTAGGAAAGCTATGTTTGGGGAAATTACATAAATAACTTTCCTAGGGCTATGGATGCTTGATTGGTAGCAAGGCTCTATCCAAGGTTGGCTTAAAAGAGAATTACGAAATTGTATAGGTCAATGCAAACACATGTTATGCTCTGAATTTACTGTAGCGGAATAAATCATTTGCACAAACATGAGCTCAATGAAATTCAATTTTGTATGTTGGTTAAAGTGAAAAGGAATGTTGGAATGAGGGTCTAATTGTTTATAATTCAAGGACTACATAAAGTTGAAGCATGGTTATTCTTTCTGGAATTAGCTTTCTATTGTTTTGTTTTGTTTTTTTAGTTGCTAGTTGTTATGTGGTCTTTCAACACACCCCATTTTTCCCTTAGGTAAAATGTGGACCCCCTTTTTTCTACTTCTTTTTCCCTTTCTTTTCTTTTCCCTTGCTTTGGTGTTCTTATTTCAGAGGAAATGATAAAATGATGAGGTTTTGATACAACATTCCTGGCCCTTGCTTGAGTTCCTATTTTGTCAGACATGGGGTGTTTGTAAAATATTTTACATGACCTTATTAACCAACCAAATCCCCCGATCCTTGGTATCAGGTTTCATTGCTCTAAGGATATTGTATCTTTTGTAAGTTTCACTTTTTACTCAACTGGTCATTGCACCTAATAAGTCCACACCTGGGTAAAATTGTCTTCATGTTTGCATGTCATTTTTTTCTCTAGTTAGCCCGATAGTGGCTTTTCTTTTCTTTGGAATAGGAGATAAGAATTTTTTCTCAAGTTTTGATTCAAACCAATTTGGCCTCATTTACACCTGATTGTGAGTATCCTTTGCACTCAGTTCTCATGAACCTGATAGGAAAAAGTCTCAACTCCTAGTAATTCTCCAAAACCTGGTGTTGGATGATTCAAACCTTATTGATTTTCAATCATTAAGTATCCAAGATGGGTGTTTCCTCTAAGGAATTTTTCCTCATAAGAATTAAAGTGACATGTAATCATGCCATGTTGGCCACCTATGCCACTTTCCACTCAAAGGTGGGCCCCTGCATAGGAATCAAGAAGTTCATGATTTGAACCCTAATCCACCATGATTGCACCTCTATTTAGGGTAGTTAATGCAAAGTAAAAGAAATTAATAAAGGTGGAAAATAACACACATACTTGGCACCACCTCAAGCATGTAGTTTCTTCCACAATACTCTACCTCAAGTGCAAGATTACTTACCTATAAGGACATAGAAGAATCAAAACCAATATTGTAGCACACAAAGAAGGGTAAGTTTTAGAACGTCAAAGAAAACATCTACCATGGTTTTGAACCTATGTTCATTCAATCACATTATTGTTGGCATATTGTTGTCATTGATGTCAAAAGGGGGTCAGGAGTGAGATGGAACTAGTCCTAGAAAAGGGATTTATTTCATTGATGCCAAAAAGGAACATGACATGTTGAGGATCTGGCTCAAGGAAGATGTGCAGATTGCAAAAAATTTCTCAATGTGGTGCATTGTTGTCATGAAATTGCATATTATTCTTCCAGGCATCTAAAGAGAAATCAAATATCAGATCTGATATGGGTTTTCTGAGAGCTTCTCAGAAATGTGATGTGTAGGTCCAGAGGATGTATAACACTCAGAAATGAATTATGTTTCCTCTCGATCAGAATTAGGGTTTTGCAGTTAAATGCTTGCATTGGTAGTCATGTTGTTTGGAGGTTGTAGGTCATCTAAGTTATAACTTATGGCCTTTAAGTTCATTCAGTGATTGTCCCCTTCACCTTGTCATTCAGTCATTGTCACCTCTTGATATCACTCATCATGGAAAGCTGGTTGGAGTTTGTGATAAGTTCAGCAATATGTGATGAACGACTATCGCTTATTATTACACATTTCTAAAAGAAAGTTGAGATTTGTTTTAAGTTCAGTGATACACAATTCATGACTATTGCTAGATCTCACACATCTCGGAAAGGAAGTTGAAATTGGTTTGTAATTTAGTAGTACATGATGGAGGATAGTACCTTGATGGTACAAGTGACATGTGGCATCCTATCGCCCAATCACAAAAGAATATCCTCAACCAAGCCACCTAAGTTTGATGGAACACATTATGGCTATTGGAGCTCATTAATAAAATGATACTTGGGATCCTTATGTTTTGATTTGTGGATGTCAATTGTAAATGGATACAAACGACTTGCTACAACCCCTATTGATGTTGTAGCAAAAAATGATTATGAGAACAATGAAAAGGCATGGTACGCTATCATGAAAAGTCTATCTAGGCCTATGCATAGAAATTTTATATATTGTAAGAATTCACAAGATGTTTGGGATACATTGAAGAAGATTTATGAAGGAGATGACAAGGTAAAAATGGAAAACCTTTAAATACTGAAATCTAGATTTGAAGGTCTAAGAATGACAAAGGAAGAAAAGATTGCAGACTATCAAATGAGAGTTAATGATATTTGAACTCTATTAAGGGACATGGAGAATAGATGAAAGAGGATGTGGTTGTATTGAAAGTTCTCATATCAATGACATACAAGTATGACTCTAAGATCTTAGCTATAGAAGAAAGGAGAGAAATTGACAAGCTAACTCTAAATGAGCTACATGGTATATTCACAGCCTATGAGATGAGGTTGAGAGATAAAGAACCTTAAAGGAAAGAAGCTACTTTCAAGACTGTTAACAAGGAGAAGGATATTTCTCCCAAGAAAAATAAGGAAGAACTAATTCCATCTAAGGATCATGAGACTGTTGAAGAGGAGGAAAACTTCATCAGAAGACTAAGAAGAAGATCTATCAAATACAAAGGTAAGTTTTCCTTCAAATGTTTTGAATGTGGTAAAGTAGGTCATTTCGCTACAAAATGTCCCTACAATAAGAAAAGCATCTCTTAACAAGAGGTAGATGAAAAAATGAAGAAACCCTACCACCCTAAGAAAAGAATTTGTTTAGAAGAAAATTTTATTTTATGCATCCAAGAAGATAGTGATGAATCAAAAGACTACAAAAGCTCAAATGATGAAAAAATTTGTGCTTTTGTTGCTAGAAACCATTAATTTCTCTTTATGGAAAAAGAGTCTAAGGAGCAGAAGAATGAAAAGGTTGAAAATCTTCCTGAAGAGGGTGAAGAAGAAGGTGTAGTTGATCTCGAAGGAGAACTCATCTATGCTCTTGATGAGATTGATGATCTCAAACATGAGATTGAGGAGTTAAAGAGGGAGAACAAGCAGTAGAAGAAACTTACTCAAAAAGATTCAAATAAACTAAGCAAGGAACTAGAAGAATCTACCCAAAATGTGGTAGATTCGAAGCTAAAGCTAGAAGAAGCCAAGAAAGCAGAGGATGTGATTAAGTCCAAGCTCCAATCTAAAGTAGAAAGATGCATGAAGATTGAGGAAGAGATTGTTTCTCTAAGAAGAGATCTAGAAAAGTCAAAAGTGTAGATAGAGAAAGGACTCAAATTGAAAAGTGGTTCAAGCATTCTAGATGAGTTACTAAGCATCTAGATGCCTACAACTAAAGAAAAATTAGGCTTAGGTTTGGAGAAAGGACAAAGCTCCTTTGTTGATGCTTCTGTAAAGTTGTATGAAATATTTAGAGTAGAAGAAAATTCTAAATTTGTCAAGGAGAACAACTACAACGGAAAAGACTACAATGAGAAATCTATAGAGGAAAAGAAAACTAATGAAGAAAAGAAGCCTACTATAGACATGAAGGATAGCCAATCAGATCCTGATCACTAGAAGAATAAGTAAAACTTCAAAAGGACTGATACATATGGATTCACTAGGATGAGAGACATAAGAAGGTGAATGCACAAAAGACCTTCTCATCCTATACAAAATGCTATGACCAGGTATTCTTCATATTTCTATGGATATTGTTATTCATGTAATCAATATGTTCATAGGGCTAGAAAGCATAGAATTATCCCTAAAAGGAGTGTAAATTTTGAAATAAAAAACTCATTTTCTCCTTTAGTTGATATGTATATAGTTTGTTTCAATTCCTATAATTTTGGTCATATAGCTAGCAATTGTTGAGCAAAATTTGTAAGACCAAATGCAAATTTTGAGAAAAAGAAAAACACACCCCCCAAAGCTAAAAAGAAAATTGAAGCCTTTGAGGAAAAGGAAGAAAATTTTGAAAATAAACCTAAGAAGGTATGGAGGGAGAAAGAGTAGGATTCTACTCAATCCTTGATTTCCTAGATAGCGTTACATGTGAAGGAACAAGATTTGTGGGCAATTGATAGTGGTTGGTCCAAGCATATGATAGGAAATAAAAGAAAATTTATTAAATTTAAAATGAGGAAAGGAGGATCAGTGAGCTTAGGTGATAATAATACTGTCAAGATTGGTGGTGAAGGAATTTTGAGCATAGATGGGAAGAATAAAACTAAATATTTTCTCTATGTTGAAGGTCTAAAACACAATTTTTTAAGTGTGAGCCAAATGTGTGACAATGGTTATAAGGTCACATTTGATTCAGATGGCTGCAAAATCAAAAAGAATGGAAAGATATTCACAAAAGGGTTGAGAACTGACTATAATATCTACAATCTCACTAAAGTAAAAGGTCAAACCTGTCTGATGGGATAGGTTGATGAGAGTTGGCTTTGGCACTGAAGACTAGGCCATATTAACTTTGACAACTTGGTGAAAGTGAGTTCAAGAGGATTAGTCAGAGATATTCCTAAAGTATCAAAGCTTGCAAACATCATATGCAAGGAGTTCCAGCTAGGAAAGTAAACAAATACTAGCTTTCCAACAAAATAATACTCAACCACTAATCCTTTACAACTAGTTCACATAGATTTGTGTGGACCCACAAGAACAAGAGGACTGAAAGGAGAAAGATACTTTATGTTTCTAATAGATGATTATACAATGATAACATGAGTTACATTTATGAGGGACAAATCACAAGCATTTGAGAGATTCAAAATACTCAAAAATATTATTGAGAAGGAGATAGGAAGGAAGTTAAAAAATTTAAGGTCGGATAGATGAGGAGAATTCACATCTGGTGAATTTTTTTATTACTATGAGGCACGTGGAATTAAGAGACAATATTCGGCACCAACAACTCCACAAAAAAATGGAGTGGTAGAAAGGAAGAATAGGGTTGTGCAGGACATGGCTAGAATGATGCTAAAAGAAGCTTGATTAACTAATATGTTATGGAGAGAAGTGATACATACTATAGTATACATTCTGAATAGAGTTCAAATCTAAGTACATAGTGATAGTAGTCCCTATGAATTGTGGTATTTTGAACCTTTAACTATGAAATAATTCAAAGTATTTGGAAGTAAGTGCTACATCAAAAGAGAAGATGAAAAATTGGTAAATTTTGATTCAAGGAGTGATGAAGGAATATTTTTAGGATATTTCATTCAAAGTAAATCCTACAAAAGCTATAACAAAAGGCTAGGCAAGATTGTGGAATGCATTAATGTGAAGATTGATGAAAGTATAAAACATATCAAGTATGATCAAGACAATTTTGATGATTCCTCAGACTATGAAGATAATGTAGTAAATAATTAATGAACCTGAGGAAATAGAAGTTGAGAAGGCCCCTGCAAAGTGTGTTCAAAAGGACCATCTAGTAGATTAGATAATTGGGGACAAAAATGAAGGAGTTCAAACTAGAAGGATATTTTCAAAGAAAAAGGAAGTAATTTTTTCTCTCTTGTCTCAAATTGAACCAAAGAATTTCTCTGAAGCTAGCAAGGATGAGAGTTGGATAGAAGCCATGGAAGAGGAGTTAAACCAGATTGAAAAGAAAAAAAACATGGGAACTGGTTCCTAAGCCCCTAAGCAAAAATGTTATTGGCACCAAGTGGGTGTTTAGAAACAACCTGAATGAAGATGGAGTAGTGGTAAGAAACAAAGCAAGACTAGTGTGAAAAGGGTAGTCACAAGTTGAAGGCATTGATTTTGAAGAGACATTTGCACATGTAGCAAGGCTAGAAGCAATCATAATTTTTCTTGCATTTCTAGTGCATAAAGGATTCAAACTATATCAGATGGATGTCAAGTTTGCATTCTTAAATGGAAACCTACACGAGGAAGTTTACATTGAACAACCAAAAGGTTTTCAGCTGGTAGAAGATAATAATTATTTTTGCAAATTGAGAAAGGCCTTATATGGTCTAAAAAAAGTACCAAGAGCATGGTATTCAAGATTAGACCAATACTTGAAGAAACAAGGATTGAACAAGGGATGTGTAGACAGTAACCTATATTTCAAATGTGAAGGTGAGCACATGATTAGAGTTGTTTATGTGGATGACATCATTTTTGTGGTATCAATGATAAACTATGTAAAATATTTGCTTTACACATGCAAGATGAATTTGAGATGTCAATGTTAGGAGAATTGTCATTTTTCCTTGGTTTGCAAATTGTACAAAGTGATAATGGGATATTCATATCTCAAACCAAGTATATTAAGGAAATGCTCAAAAAATTTGGCATGGAAGACAACAGACCATCAGTACCCCTATGATAACTGGTTGTAAGTTAAGAAAAATAGATGAAACACCTAGGGAAAATCAGACAATGTATAGGTCAACGATTGGGAGCTTGTTGTATTTAACAGCATCACGACCAGATATTATGCAAGAAGTATGTTTAGTAGCAATATTTTAGGAAACACCTATAGAGTCACATGTCAATGCTATAAAAAGATTTTTTAGATACATCAAGGGTACTATTGACTATGGACTATGGTATTCCAAAAGTAAAGATTTCACTTTAACAACATACACAGATGTAGATTGGGTAGGAAGTGTGGATGACAGAAAGAGTACTAGAGTGGAGGAGCCTTCTTTTTGGGAAACAAATTAGTTTCTTGGATGAGTAAAAAGAAAGATTTTGTCACTCTTTCTATAGCAGAAGTAGAATATGTTGCAATAGTTGTGTGTTGTACTCAAGTCCTATGGATGAAGTAGACATTAAAGGACATCAAGGTAGAGTACGGTGAGCCTATCTCTATTCTTTGTGATAATTCAAGTGTCATCAATATATCAAAGAATCTAGTGATCAGAACTAAACATATATCAATCAAGTATCACTTCATTAGAGAAAAGGTTACAGATAAGGAATTCAACATGGAATATGTCCCCACCAAGGAACATGTAATTGACATTTTCACCAAGCCTCTTTCTAAGGATCGGTTTGAATACTTGAGACAAAAATTGGGAGTCATTTCTCCCACATCATATCACTAGTCTCTATTGGTGGGGCATATATCTAGGGGGAGTTTCATCCATATCTCAATCGTCCATAGAAATAGACAAGATAGATCAAGTCAGGTATTAGTGCTTTTACAAATTTCTAATGACTTGATGGTTTTATTATCCTGGATTCCCATCTTCTCTTTGAATTCCTTTTCAAAGGGAAAGTAATGTATTAGGTGGAGTATTCCCTTTTCCATTGATGTCAAAGGGGAAGATCATGAACAAATGTTCATTTGAGAAGGATGAGCATGTTGGAGATGCATATCAAAGGAGGAGCATTTATTTATGTGTCTAATCAGTGTAGAACTTAATTATTAATAGACCTCAATTGCTTTCAATTGGTATCAAATAATTTCAACTGATTGGTATGAGCATTTAGTTTTTCCATCAATGAAAAAGGGGGATATTGCTGGCATATTGTTGTCATTGATGTCAAAAGGGGATCAGGACTTAGATGGAAATAATCCTAGCAAAGGGAGTTATGTCATTGATGCCAAAAAGGAACATGATGTGTTGAGGATCTAGCTCAGGGAAGATGTGTAGATTGAAAAATGTTACTCAATGTGGTGCATTGTTGTCATGAAATTGGAGAGTATGCTTCCAGGAATCTGAAGAGAAATCAAAGATCAGATCTAATATGGGTTTTCTGAGAGCTTCTCAAAAATGTGATGTGTAGTTCTAGAGGATGTATAACACTCTCAAAAATAAATTATGTTTCCTCCTGGTCAAAATTAGGGTTTTGCAGTTAAACCCTTGTGTTGGTAGTCATGGTTCCTTAACAATTTTCTATTTTATCGTTGAATGCTTTTTGGAGGTTGTAGGTCATCTAAGTTATAATTGATGGCCTTTAAGTTTGTTTGGTGACCAGCCCCTTCACCTTGTCATTCAGTCATTGTCTCCACTTGATATCGCTCATCACAAAAAGCTAGTTGGAGTTTGTGATACACAATGAATGGCTATCGCTTGTTATTGCACATCGCCAAAACAAGTTGAGATTTGTTTTAAGTTTAGTGATACATGATCAACAGCTATTGATAGATCTCGCACATCATGGAAAGGAAATTGAAATTGGTTTTTAATTCAGCGATACACAATGGAGGATAGTACCTTGATGGGACAAGTGACACATGTCATCCTATCACCTAATCACTTCACATCACTGTTGTGAAGCAAAACATTTGGATATTTTTGCGATATGCGATGTATGGGTGAGATTGAAATGAAGAACATCCAATGGATGACATTGCATTTCAAGGTGTTAGTTCATCACAGTAATGAGATCAAAGGAATCCAAGAGTTCAAGGATGAGTGATGTTAGTGGAAACTGGCATCAGCATGTATAGGTGTCTGAATGTTATTGAATCATTGGGTGTTAGTGCATCACACTAATGCATTGTTAAGAGTCGAAGCTTTCAGTGATGTGTGATGAGTGTGTTGAGTTAGAACCCTTTGAGTGCACAAAGTGTTGAACAAAGAGATGTACATCTAAGAATGCATTAGAGAAGAGAGTGCAAAGCAAAGGAAAGTGCATAGCAGAAGTATGTGTTGCTGAGAGTGCAACTACAGCAATAGAGTGTAAGTTGCAATAAGTGCAAGGGTATGTGCAAGATCATGATGGGCCAAAAAGTGGTGATATGGTGGGTATGTGTAGGGTATGTGGCTGATGACTTTTTTTTACCCAAACTTGATGAAACGAAAAGGGTTTTTAAAGGAGATTCTCAAATTTCCACCAATATAAATTATGCTTTACTTTGAATTTAATAAATTATTATTATTCATTTTCTATTTGAATTACGACTAAAGTCCTGATTGATAGGCTGATTGAAAAAAATTCTATAGCTTTCAAACAGTATCACATTTTTTGAATCCAAAACATGTGTCACACTCTATGCTTCGCATACTATAGGATTAAAAAAAAAATGGATTTCATGAAGTTTGACCAAGTTAAGGTGGTTAGACATACGATTTTTTATATGTTTTAAAAGTTGTAATAAAATTTCATAATTAATTATTTACTTGGAAAAAAATGACAAAAAAATGTTCATCACATTGGGACATGAGTCCTCTACTTATATCTAAAATATTATAAAAAAATATTATCATTTTATTGTGGTTAGGGTGGTCAGACAGACACCTTCTTATTTTTTCCTTGAAATTTAAGTACTACTACATTGAAATTTTAAATTTTCACCAAATAGACTTTTTTTTTTAAGGGTATGTGTAAACATCATGATGGGCCCAAAAGTGGCAATATGTAACTGATATGATGACCCATGTGGTGATGACTTTTTTAACCCAAAATTGATGAAAGAAAAAAGGTTTTTAAAGGAGATTCTTAGTTTTTCCACCAATATAAATTATGCTTTACTTTGAATTTAATAAATAATTAGCTATTTTCTATTTGAATTCTGACTAAAGTCATGATTCATAGGCTGATTGAAAAAATCTATAGCTTTCAAATGGTATCACATTTTTTGAATCAAAACATGTGTCCACCGATCTATGCTTCATACTATAGGATTAAAAAATGAACTTTATAAAGTTTTGACCAAGTTAAGGTGGTCAGACATCACGAGTTTTATATTTTTTAAAATTTGTAATAAAAATTTATAATTAATTATTTACTTGGAAAAAATTACAAAAAATATGTATCACATTAGGACATGAGTCGTATCTTCTTATATCTAAAATCTTATAAAACATATTATCATTTTATTGTGGTTAGGTGGTCGGATAGACACCTACTTCTTATTTTTCCACGAAATTTAAGTACTACTTCATTGGAAATTGTTACATATTTTTGAAATAATATAAATAACTTATTCAATTTTTTATGTCAAGTTGCCTAACTCTGATTTTTTTGAATTTTTTGCCACTTAAGGGCCTGTTTTTTCTATGATGATCCTGCACATACCCTTAAATAAACCTAGTAGTTTAGAAACTACATTCAATTTTCTACAGATTCTATTCTTACATATTTTTGAAATAATATAGAACTTAAGGGCCTATTTTTTCTATGAGATCCTGCACATACCCTTAAATAAACCTAGTAGTTTAGAAACTACATTCAATTTTCTATAGATTCTATTCTTACAGATTTTTGAAATAATATAGATATCTTATTCAAATTTTTAAGTCAACCTTCCTAACTCTGATTTTTTTGAATTTTTTGCCACTTAAGGGCCTATTTTTTCCATGATGATCCTGCACATACCCACAATAGTGTATTGTATGTATTGATGCATCTCAAGTTTATGTAGAACCATTTATATGCATATTTGAGCTTGTAATGTTGTAGAGTTTGTTGCCTCGTTTGTACTAAGTTGGTGCTCAAAGTAGGGGATTGGTGTCTCCTTGGAGTTGTTGCTCCTAAATCAGGGAGTTAGTGCTTCCTTGGGTGGGTACCCTAAAACATTGTAATAGAAGTTTTATTTGTGACGTTGGATTTGAGCAGTAGACTCAAGCAACCTTTGTCACCATGGTTTTTCCCATTTTGGGTTTTCCACGTATATCATGTGTTATGTGATATGTTGTGTGCTTGGTTATATTTTTGTATCACATGCTTATTATCTGCACATTAAGGGTTAAAGAAAGTAGTCTACACAAAAGGTTTTAAGAAGGATATAAATTTAATATCTACTAATGAACCCCCCCCTCACAGTAGACTGTTGTGTTTCAACAATTATTAGTGAAACTAGGTACACTTCTAGTAACTAAATTTTTGTTAATTCTTTTATGCATGCATGACTCAGGTTAAATGGAATTACCACTAGTTAAGTCATTAAAACACTAACTATTTCTAAAGTATTTAACCTAATTATATACTATAAATGTCATAAGTAAAGAAATTTCTTGAATTATTGAAAATGTATGATTAAATTTAGCCCTACCTCGCACACAAGGCACATATTTGCTAATAGTGTAGGAAATCAAGAGAAATATGAGAACTTCCAGAAAGAAGCAAATAGATGAGGAATTTGAATTCCTCATTTCACAAGTTGTATCAGTTGGTGGGATAGTTACAAATACTCACCCAGGGGGAATTTAGTGAACATGAATTCACTAAGAGGACTCAACAAGTAGGTGCCTCTTAGTGTACCAAGAATATTTTTTCAAGTGGATTGCATTTGGTCGGAGGGTTTGCACTGGAAAAGGACACCCTTGAACTAGTACTAGAATGCATGAGATGGTATGACCCAAACAAGAGGTTCATTGAGAAAGAAGGAAGAGTATATGCAAACCTCTACATAGAGGGCATTGTATACACATTTTGGCTCCCCACATTCAAAAAAAATGAATTTGTTAGATATGCAGGTCTTAGCCACAACATACCAAAATGTAGAGGAACAAAACATGATGTTTATGATTTAAACATGGTTCTAGGAGAATCCCACAAATCAAATGAAGAAAAATCTAAGGTCAACATTTATTTAGGATGTTTAGGATGTAATAACCCTGTTAATAAGGATAGTTGGATCTAAAGATGCCAAGAAATTCAAACCCTGGATGTTTAGGCTTATAATGAAAATAATGGAAGGCCCTATGCACATTCATCAAGGAAATTTTATCAACAACAAGATATGTGAACAAATAATGACATTCTCGAACACCAAATGGTTTTCCATGTATTCATATGTTGTTTATTCCTATGCCTTGAGAGAAAATATATAAGGATTGAACAAAGTTGGTACCTTAGGCAAAGAACTAGGAAATAATTTAATTTATGCTCATATTCCCTAGATTACTATCCACTAGTATTGGGAGCATTACTAGAGGGTAAATGATCTGCTTTCTATGAAGTTGGTGAGATTAATAGAAGGGGACAAAGCCAAAAGATTATCCCTTGAAGCACAAAGTGTTATCTGGTCTATTAGGGGTCAGTATATTCAATTTCCTACTTTCACCTATATCAAGGTAGAAGGATTTATATGATACCGATTCATCCTACCTAGGCATGCAATGGATAAAATGTTGTTACTGGAACTGGTAAGATAGTTGCATCCATCTCATGCTCCTTTTTCATAAGCTCACAAGAAATGTTCTCTCAAATTCCCCATCACAATTGGAAATTACAAGTGCATTGCAGCCAAAATCCCTGATATGTGCAAGGAGTTGAAACTCTATAGGTTGGAGTTCTTTACACTTTGATAAACAAACTATGATCTAGAGGAAAATCTTGCCAATCAAATAGGAAAAAAGTATGCTCATGTTTATCAACTAGAGGATTTTTGGCTTAATTGTGATGATGATCATGATGTAAGGAAAATTTCATACCAGAGGTTGACACTAGGAGCAACAAAGTTTCTCATAAATCACGATGTTTTGGAAGAATTGGATAATGATAATGGAGAGGTATTGAATCCAATTTATGATTTAGATAAAAATTTTGATGAACCCATCCCAAACCCAGATTATACAAAGAAGGAGGTATTAATCATTGAAGATATTTCTAAAAAAGTATTGGCATATACTCATTACTAGATTAATGGTTATGTTGAGGCACTAAAAGAAGCTAGTATAGACCCCACATACTCATGAAATGTCAAGAGAAAGAAAAATTTGGTGGATGAATTGGGGTATAGAGGGACTACTAAAAAAAAAGAAATACTATAGAAATAGAGGAAGTTGAGGAAGATAGGGAGGAAGCTCCCAATTATTCAAGCCAGGTAATTTTAATGGTGTCACAGCTACCTAGCCAATGCAAAATAATTTGTGGACACTTTAGCCAATGTAATGGAAATTCCAAAGGTGTAATTTTCTTCCATAGAAAATTCAAGAGCTCAACCTATGACTAGTGAGGATATGAGAATGAACACATAGGCACCTGCTAAGACAAGATCTACATTGCAAAAGGAAGTAGATATATTCACTTCACCCTCGATCAATGTGATGGCAATGAGACAAGCTTTAGGAGGGAATCCAATAATTCAAGAGGAAGTTCCTAACCTAACTGAAGAAGTCAAGGGAAATCTTGAGAAACTAACTGCTAAGATGAAAGAGTTTAAAGAAAAGCAATTTAAATTAGATCCAATTATGCTGCCAATAGTGGAAGAAGTGTCAGATACAGGGTCATATCTTGGGAATAGAGAAGAAGAAGATTTAATAATAGGATCACTCACTCTAGAAGTGGGAAACCCTGAAGAAAAATATGTAATATAAACAAGGGACGTTATAGGTCAAAGCCCATTACATTTTGTTGATAAAGAAGATATAATTGATGATCAACTTTTGCAAGGAAGAATTGAAGAGACTATTGAGCAACCACAAATTTATGAGAAATTAGGAGAGAGACAGGATAAGATCAAAGGTATAGAGTCCTCATATACCTTAGGTGGTGAACCAAGAAATGATGAGAATCTTGATTTTTTTGGAAAATAGTAAAATAATGCTCCAAGGACTATTGCCAAAAATAGGGAAGGATAGGAGAATGTAAGTCTCAGAGAGAAGGAGATAGTGACAAATCAAGGTAATCCAAAATTCATGCCAATGAGGATAGAGAATGTTAAGGTTCCAAAGGTTGTGATTGGAAATGTTCAATGTTTGAGAGAGGAAGTTCCTGAACATGTTGATCATCAAGAACAAAGTAATACTAAATAGGAAAAATAGAATGAAGAAGCACTTGACTGGTTATTCAGGTAATTGGCTCTGCCATTGGAGGTGGAATTAGTGCCTCTATGTTTTAGAAGTTTAACGCAAGGAATAGAAACCCCTAAACCTAAGGTTAGAGAAAATACAAGACATGTAAAAAGGAATGTAGGTAGAGGGAGAACTCTCTAGATAGCTACTCTGGTAGGAGAGAAGAGCAAGCATGAAATAACAGCTAAGGATTATAGGGTGACGAAAATTGATGTAGGACATGCATCATGGGGAGAAGAGTTAGAAGAGATGAAAGTAAATTTAGAAACAAATGTCACTTCACTATAGAAGAATAAGAAAAATAAAAGAGAATTAAAGGAATGGATTTCTTGCTTAGAGAATGTCATTAGGTTGCTAGCCCAATTTGGTCAATTATAGACTAAATTGCTACAGAATCCAGTGCTAATGTCCAAGGAGCGGGTAGATGTTATTATAGCGCTTTTCCATAAGGTAAGCATGTCTGAAGAATGCATGGAATTTTTGAAGGTGAATTTCAATTTCATCAAGAACAAACTGATGCAGAGAGGTAGAAGCTCAAAGTTTTTCTTTAGATGGATGTCTAAGCTCATTGATAAATGAGAAGATTGCCACAGAATAGGAAGTTTTGGTATTTGAGAAATGGAGGGAACAATTGAATTGGGAAAGTGGCACTTTATCACAATGTGTAAATGGATTGGAAAAGGTCACTGAGATATTTAAGAAATTTATAGATAAAGATGAGAGATTTATTGAAATGCTAGCTCAAAAAAGCTATTTCCTAATATGAAATCTTACATAGCTAATTGTTTGTTCCTATCAAACAAGACTGTATGATGCAACGTTTAAGGGTGTGTATTGACACTATCTAGTGGAAAATGATCCCCCTTTCTTTAAACTCTTCTATCATTATATGCCTAGTTGTGAAGCAATTTGGTGACATAAGGAATGGTTTGCTCTAGCTCAGTTATTTTTTGAGGCATCCATGGATAATACTTGGGAGAAATTTTAACTTTCAATATTTTTTTATGATTTAATTTAGAATAGATAATTTATATTCTAAAAATGTTCCAATAATGATAAATACATGGAGTTTTATTATAAATATTTTGATTCCATGAAGTTTTTAAATTCTTAAAGCTAAATCTACATGAATGTATACAAGTTAAATTGAGTTTCATGAAATATCATCGCAAATTCTTTTATTTCATGAAGTTATTGAGTGAAATTTGAATGACTGGATTGATATTATGTTTCTATCTTTCGAATACCAACCAATTATTTACAACCATTTACCCCTTGTGTTTAACAGTAAAATCACAACAAACCCTGAGTGAACCTAGTGCATCAAGACCTAACATAAACGAGCCTTGGGATCAAACTGATTTTACCTTATATTTAGGTTTCTCAGTGGAGTCTTTCAAGAAAGGTAGGTTCTCATTGTACTATGTGAGAATTTATCTACCTGTCTATGTGTGTGTGTAACATCTGTGTCAACAAACATCAAGGGAAAAGGGTATATACATATGTCATGTTCTTTGCTCCCCCTTTCATGACTTAGATGATTTTGCATTTATTGGATTATGCATAGATTCTCACATACATATGTGTTCCCCCTAACTAATATATGTATATATACAAACTCAAAAACCTAATTGACTCCCCCTAAAGGTGCTATCCAACAATACCAAATCAAAACATGTACTAAAAAATTGTTTATAAAATTTGCATATATACACTAAAATTTGATCATGTTGAAATGCATAAAAGGAAATACAATCACCCGAAGGAAGTATTTGACACATGAAGCTTATCAAGGTGTTTTTTCCATTCCTTCTTCCCTCCTTCCCAGCCTTTCTTAGTGAGACCAAGCATTTGAATCTAAGGCTCGAATTCGATCAAAATTTTTTAACCATTATTTGGAGTGTTGGTTACCAAATTTAACTACTTTACCTTCTCTGCACTCATCAAGGAATTATAGATAGGTAAGAATTTTTCATTTACTAGAGATCCTTGAGATTTCCAAACTATATGATTATCTTCTCCTTTTGAACTTGTAGTTGGAAAAATTGCTCATGAAGATTCTCTATCATAGTCCTAGTGCTCCCGTCAAAGCCTTGTGTTAGGTCATAGGCACCAGTTATCAATTTGGGACGCAATAGAGTCCATCTCATCTTTTATGCTCTTAGTGGAGCTAGGACATTTCATACAAACTTGGAATAACATTTTGGCTTCCACCAAGAAATATTGTACACCTTTGAGATTATCCTAAAAAAATTTGTGTGTGGTGGCACACTTTTCTATTATGTCCATCAATCTACTCATTTACCTTTTTATCTATTTCTTTCTCCAATTTTTCCTTCAATCCACTAGAGTACTCCTGGATGAGTCAAGAAATAACCTTAAGTTCTTTATACCAAATATAGAGTTGTCTACACATGCACCAAGTATGGTTTCATGTAGTACCTTTATCGCTTCATCAATAAGCTCTACACTTTTCTAATGTGTTCATAAAATTTATTTTAGGGAGGAGGCATGAAAAGCATCATCTAATTGAAGCTTGTGTAGTGGAGAAATCTTGCCCATATCTACATTCCCCTATTGCATTGGAAATCGAAGTAATTGGGAAAATACTACTAGTTGAAACTGAAGTTGCATACTCAACAAATTCTTCAAAGAATCTATGGAGCTACTAGGAGATTCTCCAACTGTCTTTGTATCATCTTCTACAATCTTCTTCTCCAAAGACTATTCCTTGCCATGAATCCAAATTTCTTCATTTTCATATTTCTTCCCATCATTGACTGATGTCTCCTCATCCTTCTTCTCATCAGTACCAAATGTATAGACATCCTTTTTCTCATCATTTATAGATTTATCAGAGCAATCTAGATGCATTTTCATCTTCGGGATTCCTTTTGTATCCTCTGCATTAACCTCAAGTTCTAGAGGATGTGAGTTGAGAATTGTAGATGCATCCTCCTTTTGTACCTCTATAATATTAACATCTGCAGTGGTATTGTATCCTACTATAGGAGAATTATCTATAGTACATTCTCCTATAGTGTTCTCTTCATTAGTAACATTTTCTTTCACATCTAAAAGAGTGTCATCCTACACACTATCTTCTTTAGTACCATGCTCATGTTGAGCATCATCGTGTTGTGCTTCTTCTGCTTCTAACATCCAGAGCCAACATATCATCATGCATTTATTTTTCTATGTCTGGATTCATTCCTAACCTTTTTTCCAAATCAACAACCTTCTCCATAGACTCATTCAAAAGTCTCTCAAGATAATTTTGATCTCTTCTCATAAGGGTGGTTACCCTTTTCTTTGTTTAGAACTCCTTTTTATACACCTAAGCCAATGTGGCTTTATTTTCACCTAAAAGAGGTACACTAATCTTCTCTAAAGCAAAGGACCTTAGATTTTATTCTTCATTGATTACCTCTTGCCTTCTTGCATATAATAATTTCCTTAATTCTTCAGGAGACTACTTTTCAATTTTCTTCATATTAACTTCAAAAGTAATGATATACTTTACAATTACTTATTCCATAGTAACCTTATCTACCTCATTAGTATTAGTTTTTCTAACATCTCATGCTCAACAATCCCATTGAATAAAGCATCAATTTTTATATGGATATGTGTCCTTACCACAATCTTTTTCTTCTTTATCTTCTTGTCATCTAGTGACTTTTTCTATTTTCCAAATTTAGGCTTCTTCTCCATTATTTATATCTTGTAACCCTCCTTTTCTTTTTCAATCTCTCCCTCACTATCAATGTCCACTATATCAACCTTTTTTCTTTTACCACTTGCTTCACCTTGTGAAACTTAAGATTTCCTCTTCTAGACCAATTGTGGTCCTTCTTCTTCTTCTTTATCATTGACATTCACTCCCAAGTATGCTTCTCTTTTTTCTTTGGTTTTAACTCTTCTTCTTGTAGGGCTTGTTTATTTTTTTTTCACAATGGCCTTTTATTTTACAGGCATCTTATGTTGCTTTGTTGGAGATGTCTTCTCCTTAACTGGAGTACTTGTAGAATCCTTTCTTTTCTCTTCAATAGTAGACTTAGTCCTAAAGGACTTTGGAGCAACCAGAGGAGTGGTAGTTGTTCTACTAGATCTTCTGACTCTTAATGATCATCTCAGTGAGCCAGAAATGGCTTTAGCCTTCTCTACTTGTTCTTTTGTGAGGCCCATTTCCTCTACAACTGTTGCAGTCATTTTCTCAATATTTTTTCTTGTTTCTTTTATCTTTGGTCCATGTGCACTTGCATGGACCTTTCCTCATAGGTATAATACCTCTCTTCATAGGTTTCTTCTGGTTTTCTCAACATAAATTCTACTAAGTCGATGATTTCTTCCTCTGTAATTTCATATCCCATCTTTGGGATCCAAATAGTCCTAGACTCACCAACATGTATAATACAATAGTCTTGTGTTACCAAGTGTAGTGTAGGAAAATGTACTTTATATTTTCACACTTTTTTTGGGTCCCCTCAACTTAATTAAGCCTCTAATTGCCTAAATTTTTCATTTACAAGCCTAATTAATTGTAATTTCCAAAGGAGAATTATGATTTAATTAATGCATTTATCATTATTAACAACCCAAATTTAAAAAAAATTGATAACTTAGGTCAGGACCCATTCACGAATGGGTCCCCTTTAAGTTGTAAATTCAAATTTTAAATATGTTTTTGGTGGTATTTTAATGATCCCAAATTCATATTCAAATGTTGAGTTGCAATATTTAATTTTTGGGAAACTAGAAAATCATCTATAAAAGCAAGGTTATTTTATCAATTCAAACCATCTAGTAAGATGTGAACTTTCATATGAGCATATATTATTGTCAAGAGAATTGAAGGGAAAATTTATTAAGCATCTACAACAGCAATCAAGATCTCAACCATCATGTCAATGCCTTTTGCAATCATGCATGTTTTTGGAGCTAACATTGTGATGTAGGTTTCAAAGATTCAAGCAAGAATTCTGTAGGCATCCTTTTAAAATCTTCAAACAACTAAACTTCAAACAATGGGTTAGTGCCTTGCAAACTCTATCAAAATACCTCTATGAAATACCTTGTGAATGCTTTCAAATGCCACAAATGATAATAGAAAGACTAAAGCATTATGAAAACAAAAGCAAGTTACCTATTCCATAGTGGATTGGTGTCACATGTGCTAGTGACCCTTTCCCAACCCTTGATCAAAGCTAAAATGATAAAATGAAAATGGAGATGGTGGAGTGATGATGAACAAGATCAAATCTCAAATGAAGAGAGTAACCTTGCCTAAAATTCTGGATCCATGAATGAGAATGAAGGCCCTATTTTATAGATTTTCAAAATGCTAAGTGTTGAAGAGGGACCAATGTGGGATCAAAAACAAGCCAATGAGTTGAGGATACTTGTCATCATGTGATAGGCCAATGGTTGTGCAAGATTTGGGAAGAGTTCCCATGAGAGGGAGAATTTGAATTCAAATTTGCAATAAATTTTGAGAGGGGGACAAGAAAAAAGAGCAATAAATGCCATGTTTGACTTGTCATGTTGAGGGAAAATGAGGCTTTTTAATAAATCAATAAAATTGATTTATTGTGCAAGTGGCTAGATCTAGATAATGCAAGTGGGATGGGATTAGCATTTAATCAGGGTTAGATTAAATAGATGATGATTATGCTGATTTAATGTTGATTAGATGATTTTGACTTTTAGGACTTTGATATTTGATTTATTTGAATTAGAAAATGATGGAATATGATTTAGGATTTGATTTAAATAAAGTCCTGATTTATTTAATTAAATGGAGATGATGCAAGATGAAGGTTGAAATGATTTATGAGAGATGAAATGATATTATTTGATTAAACCTTTGGATTGACCTGATTTACCTGATGAATGGATTTGTTGTGTTTAATCAATTTACTGAGCGGATGAATATGCATAATGTTAATTTGACATGTCTACATTTTGCCCCTCTTTGAAGCAATGTACTTGTTGCGTTGGTTCAAAGAATTGACTTGCTGTGATCGAAATTTAAATTTTTTTTGATTTTTTTGGATGCCCCAGCGGAAAGTACACTGGTACAAATTCAAATCAGATTTAAAGTATCAAGATCCACATCCATTGAAGCCATTGCATTCAAGATAAAGATCAAAATTTTAGCATTCCAAAGGTTTAATCAAGGGTTTGGTGACTTACAACATAGCAATTGTTTATTCATCATTCATTTCATGTTTCATTGTTTCATTACAAGGTTTAATTACCCAAATGGGGTTTGACCAAGGCAACCCACCATCCACAAAAAATAAGAAAATTCTCCCCTCTTGTGTATGTGTAGGTTCATAGGTTGAAGAAAAGTTGAAGATCTCAAAAGAGAAATTTTGAAAATTTGTATTTGTTGTCAAGCCACAAAAACTTAGATCTTGAATTTATTTCTGACTTTCTGATAGTGGGATTTGGGGGGATTAGGAGTGCATACATTAAAGCAGAGGACCCAGAAAGTGATTTCAAAAATCCCTAAAAAAACCCATTAGGCGAATGAGTCCCATAAAAATTCTTAGAAAGTTCTTTTGGTGATAGGTGCATAGTGTTTAACCCTTCCCAGATCTACCAGAACATTATTTTTTCTCATAGTTCTATGCTTAATATACAAGATCCAACTATTAGCTTTCATAATTGTGGTGATGTGCTATTTTTAGTTTTTCTCCCAAAAGTGTTGTTTAGGTTGATACCCCCTTCCTCAATCATAAGGAAATCTAGTAAATTGCCCCATTGAGTTGACTCACTTAAACGTTGTAAGTCAATTCTTTGTGGGGATCTCATTTTCTAATGAAATTAGGAAGATAGGTTCATCACCCCCATTTTCTCCATTTCAAATTGGTGAACCTATTTTTCTATATTTCATTTTGGTGAACCTATTTTTTCTATTTTTCTATATTTCTAATTTGGAGATCATTCAAAACCTAGATCTAGGATTTGCATAATTTTTCATTACATTGCATTACTTTGCATCTCGTTTAGGGTTGTTAAATTTTCATTAGTTTGCATCTCATTTAGAGTTTTAGATTTTCATTTTACATCCTTTAAAATTTGAAAAATTAAAAAAATTGTATGCATATTGCATTGATTTCGCATAATACTTACATATTAGTGTACTTTCCATCATTCACATTAAAAAAATGACTCAAAATTGCATTCTAAAATAGTTATACTATTCATCATTTGACCTTATTTGCATTTGCATTTAGACACCCTAATTTGAAAAAAAAAACTTGTTACAAAAATCCTTGTTTGCAACCAGAAATAGAAATCACATACAAAAACCTGAAATTTGAATTTTTCAATTTTTTAAACCCTAAGAAAGGATCCATTCCCCATGGGAGAATGTGTCCCTATACAGACATTCTAACCAATTTCTGAGTGGATTTAAATCTCTATTTTAGCTTCCTATTTCTGTTGTTCAAACTGTATTTTGAAATTCTAAAAAATGGTTAGTCTATGTGAAAGAAAAGATGTTATTTTGTCTCATTTATTGAAAACTCAAAAAAAATCTATTGTATTTCAATATTCAATATCATCAAACCTATAGGACAATTGTTACATTCTGAAGCATTGCATAAGTTGGATAAATTACTTTTCATTTTAGGCACACACTCAAAATTCACCATGTTAGAATCTTTTCTTTCCAAGTATGCCAAGAAAAAGCTCATTAACAAGCATGTTATCCATTCTTCCAATATCTTTCCTAGTTATTAAAATCTCTTAGTGCAACAGAGTGAAATTTTGGACACATTCCTTAATTCCACATCCCCTAATATCTCTCCTACTTGTGAGAATGTTTTAGTGAAAAAGGATGCAATCATGGACAATCATGACAATCACATTTGTTCTTCCCCTAATATCTCTCCTATTTGTAAAGAAGATAGTTTGGTGTTAGAAGATACACTCATTAAGAGTCATGAGAATCTTGTTTCTCCCTCTCCTAATGCTTATCTCACTTGGGAATATATAATTGAACAAAAATATGCAATCATTGAGAAGCAAGAAAATCATTGTTATTCTTCTCTTGATGCCTCCCCTACTTGTGTTGGAGTTATCTTACAAAATCTAACCATGGAATGTGATCAACATCTTGTTTTCTACTCTCCTAAAAACTCTCTTATTAGGGAAGATATCGTGGCATAAGAGGATGATAGCATTGATACTTATCTTTCAAAAAATAGTAATGTGGGTTCCTTAGATGAGGATGATGAGGTAACATTAGACTCTCCTTCACTAAAATATCATCAAAATGAGGTTAATATTTTGAGGTTATGAACATTAGATATCCCTTGAGTCCTCCTACAAGTCCTCTAATTATTGGACCTCCCAAGTCATCTCCTAAGCCACTTTTTACCATATACCTCAAGTGCAAAAAAAACATGTGCTTATCATAGGACCACCTAGAAAGATACCATTATCCCCATGAGATATCTGGAATTTTACAATGCAACTTGATAGTAATAATGTTTTAGAGCAACCAAGTTATAATAATGTTGTTCACACATACAATAAAGGAAACAATAGGAAACCACAAAACACTCTTGATTTATTACCATTGCCTCAATCTATCTTTCCTAGTGATCCTAATTTTCCTTTACACAGTGGAAAGGAGTATGATCTTGTTGAACAACTGAAAAATACTCCTGCTAAGATATCCTTATGGGATCTTATTCAAGCCTCACCTAATTATCATAATATGCTTCAAAGTCTTTACAAAAATTAGTTATCCCTCCTAATGTGCAACCAAATGATGTGGTAGCCCTAATTCAAGGTATGAATTTGGTCAACTTAGACATTACTTTCCATCAAGATGAGTTACCCCTGCTAGAAGTGTGAAAAAAAATGAGGCTTTCATGATAAAAGCTATTATTAATAGGGTTGGAATAAATTGAACCCTTGTTGACAATGGCTCAGCCCTTAATGTGTGTAACATAAACCTTTTGGACAAGCTTGGAGTGGATAATACTAAGATTGAACCTGATTCTTTATCCATTCATGGTTTTGATAACGTAGGAAAACAACTACTTGGTGTGATCAAATTTCCTATACAAGTTGGAAAGGATGCATTGAAAACTCCTATCCACGTTATTCCCAAATATCTTTCATACAATCTTCTTTTAGGTAGACCATGGATTCACAAAATGAATGCGGTACCTTCAACTCTTCATTATTTAATTATGTTTACAATAACAAGGTTTATATAATCAAAGTTGATCCCCAACCAGAAATTTGTTTGCACACTAAGAAAGATAAGGAAAGTCTTTTGAAAACATTAATACCAACTTCAAAAGTAGAACCTGTGTAAGAGGACTTGAAAAAGAGAACAATATTGAAAAATTAACAAAGCTATTGGATGATTATTGAGGTTCCTTAGATTTTACACCTACATTCATGGGGAAATACAAGATCATTACAAAAGAGCCTGAAAAGAGAAAATAACCAGCGGTAATGTCAACACAAAGTTTGGAAGAACCTTTGAAAGCATCCACTTCAACCACTTTAGAAGAAGAAACAAATTACGCAACAAACTTTGATGAAGTTGATTATGAACAACCACCACATCCAAAAGAAATGGAAAATATTTATGGAAGAGGTTACAAACTTTTGAAACAACTTGGTTATAGTGGAAAATGATGTGGTGCTAGAGAACAAGGTATTTGTGTCCCTACAGAGCCTAACACACAAGAAACCACTAGTGGTATTGGTTATTGTCCCTCAAAAGAAACAAAAGCATCAAAAAATCCTTCACTAATACCAAAACTATTACAAAATATTCATCTAAGACAACTTTAGCCTTAGTGCATCCTAAACTAATAGAAACAACTAGTGGTCTTGGTTATTGTCCCTTGAAAGAAAAAAAAGGACTAAAGAAATCTTCTCTTAATATCAATGTCATCACACAAAACACTCCTAGGACATCTTCAACCACATTTCATAGTAATGATTGAGGTTCATTAGATTTTACACCCTCCTTTAAGGGAGGGTACAAAATCTCACAATCTAAAGAGTATTGTGTATGTATGACATCTTGTAGTAGGAAAGAGATAACTTTGTCTCAAAATAAAGAAACATCTTCTATTATTGATCAAGAGGGTACCTTGTCAAGGTTTCTCCAAGCCTAGTTGATATCTCTCTATTTAAGAACATGAAATAAATTTTACATCACGAGTTCATTTTATGCATATCATATAGTTCATGGCCATTCAACTAATGAATGTAAGGCCTTGAGTGATAAAATTCAACATCTTAAGGATTGTGGTACTATTCCTTGTGTTGATGCACCTATTTCCTCTAATTGATACTAATTTTCATCCTAGCATATTTCTCATCACTATGTGGCATTGGTAGCTTTATGTGTCTTGCACAATGCCATTCATGGTGCTACAATATTAGGTGCAACCATATATTCTCTTGGAAGCAACATGATAGTTCTTGGTGGTTGTCTTTGTCTCTATAATTGGGGAGAAAGGATAACTAGTTCTTTGAGGTGTGCATTCTTTTCAAGGATCACCTCTTCCTTTCTTTCTACTTAAAATACCAACATAGAAAGTATGTTGACATTTTAAGTGGGGGGAATATGTTTCCTCGTTCATTGTTTTCATGCTCCTTGCTTAGTGGTGATAGTATACATCTCCTAGGAAGTATGAAATTTTTATTCAAAGTGTGGTCTTCTTACTTCACATGATGTGTCTTCTTGGTGGTGTCATTTGGTTTGATGTCCTTCAAGATTGCAACCTTTCTGAGCATATGGCATTCCTCTTAGTGGTAATGTTACAAATTGCATTCCCTAAGTTGTGAGTCTTTTATCCTCAACTAGTCCTCTCTTGGAGACATTAAGCACATTGTTCCCTAAGGTGAGACCTTTCATGAACTAAGAAAAACCCCTTTAAATATCCTATTATATTGCACGTATCAAGACCGCCAAGCATATAACACAACTTTCTTGCTAGTGGATCCCTTTTTCATGAGTTCCTAGCATAATGCAACTTGCTAAACTTGTGACCATTTATGTGGTGCCTTATCAAAGTTATCAGAAGGTATAACTTAAATGGTATGGTTGGGAGCTTGTAGACTTGGCATGACTTTCCCATTAGCCACCTTTTTGTGGGTACATGCCAACCTAGTGTGTGTGTATCTCACTTTCTTGAGGGCTCACCTAGTGGACAATAGATTTCACTAGCCCTTGTAAGTGTATTTTTCATGGACATCAAGAATAACACAGCTTTCTTTCCTATAGATGCATGTGTTCCATAAGTGAATTTACATCCTTATGAGTGTATTTGATGTATGTGGCATAATAAAAATTTCTATTCCATCTTTCTTTCCTCTTCGCATTAACTTTACATTGTATGTTTGTGTATCTTGTCTTGCTACTTCATATCATACATTCATGTGTTTCCCTTTATGCTTATATTGGTTTTCCAGGGATCTTGGAACCTAGGGGATTGGCCACCTCCTTGATCTTTTTCATCCTATTTCTTCAACATTGGTGCACTTGGACCCCTCTTGACACATATTTGTCTACTTTAGTGTGATTTTGACACAAGGTCATCCTCTCACTAAAGTGGGGCTAAATGTAGTGTAGGAAAATGTACTCCTTTACATTTTCACATTTGTTTTAGGTCCCCTCAATTAAATTGGACTTAATTAAGCCTCTAATTGCCTAAATTTTGCATTTACAAGCCTAATTAATTACAATTTTTGAAGGGGGAAGTGTGATTTAATTAATGCATTTATCATTATTAACACCCCAAAATTGAAAAATCCAGATAACTTAAGTTAGGACCCATTCACCCATGGGTGAATGGGTCCCCTTTAAGTTGCAAATTCAAATTTTAAATATATTTTTGGCAATATTTTAATGATCCAAAATTCATATTCAAATGTCAGCTTGTAATGTTTAATTTTTAGGAAATTAGAAAATCATCTATAAAAGAAAGGTTATTTTATCAATTCAAAACATATAGCAAGAGGTGAAATTTCATATGAGAAAATATTATTCTCAAGAACATTGAAGGGAAGATTTATCAAGCATCTACAATAGCAATAAAGATCTCAACCATCATGTCAAAGTCCATTGCAATCATGCATTCATGTCAAAGATTCAAGCAAGCATTCAAGTCATATTTCAAGTATCAAGATCCACATCCATTGAAGCCATTTCATGCAAGATCAACATCAACATTTCAACATTCAAAAGGTTTAATCAAGGGTTTGGTGAGTTGCAATATAGAAATTTTTTATTCATCATTCCTTTCATGTTTCATTATTTCATTTGAAGTTTTAATTCTCCAATGAGGTTTTACCAAGAAAAACCCCCATCCACCAAAAAAAAAAATCCCTCTTGTGTATGTGTAGGTTCATAGGTTGAAGAAAAGTTGATCTGAAAAGAGCAATTTTGCATAGTTGCATTTTTTGTCATCGTTGTTGTCAAGCCACAAAAACTCAGATCCCAAATTTATCTATCTTTTTGACAGTTGGATCTAGGGGAATCAAGAGTGCAAACATTGGAGAAGAGGACCAAACAAGTGATTTCAGAAAGCCCTAAAAATATCCATTTTCCTATAGGTGAATGAGTCCTAGAAAAAAAATTTAAAGTGTTTTTGGTGATAGGTACACAGTGTTTATCCCTTCTCAGATCTACCAGAAATTTTTTATTTCTCATAGTTTTATGCTTCATCTACAAGATCCAAGTGTTAGCTTGCATAATTGTGGTGATTTTCTATTTTTTTTTTCTCCCAAAAGTGTTGTTTAGTCTTATATCCCCATCCTCAATCATAAGGAAATCCAACAGATTCCCCCATTGAGTTGAACCACTTAAGGGTTGTAAGTCAATTCTTTGTGAGGATCTCATTTCCTAATGAAAGTAGGAAGATAGGTTCATCACCCCCATTTTCTCCATTTCAAATTGGTGAACTTATTTTTCTATATTTCACAAAGAATGTGATATAATTCTTGTATTTTCTACCATGCTCAGAGGAATCCTTTCTCTAGCTTGCATATTCTTCTAAAAGGTCTTGAATAATCCCCATAATGTTTCTTCTTGATTTTCCACATTACCTAACCTCCTTATGTGGTCTTTGATCTGATAAGCTATTGGTCATTCCTTTAACCAAACTATATTCTAAGTTGTATTGGGAACCTCATTCAAGAAATAAAACAACAAACATATGATCAATGTACCAAATTTGAAAGGATATTTTGAATCCTTTACCTTCTATAAATTCTCAATAAACCATGCCCTCAATAACTTGAACAATTCATAATCCTCCCCTTCACAACTATTTCATATGTTGTATTAATGACATTTTTTGATACAAATTTTTCCATTTTAGTGAAATATATTTTGTAGTCAATCATCATTGAGGAAAACTTGATTGCTAGATCTCTAATGTTCTTGATTGTTAATTCCCTCTTGTCATATGTTGCTCCTGTTAGCTCCATCACCACTTCATTCTTCATAGACTTTAGTGTCAGAACTGGTCTGATTGAGCATAAACCTATGACAACCCTAATTGCCTCTTTGTTGATCAAGTGGGGTATATCAAGCCAAATGAATCTATCATGGATTATGCTCAAGGTGAATCTTATCTGTGCATCATCATGGCTAAAGTAAGGAAAATAGTACCATGCATCGTGCTTCTTCTCCGCCAAGCTCTCAATTATTTTTTTTAGTTTGAAGTTGTCTCCAATGAGTTCGTTAACCCACACATCACCCATTTTACCATGTGTAGACACATAATTTATACTAATTGATCTTGTGCACTTGATCCTAATTTAATAACATCAGTTTTGCATAAATCACTCCTTTACTAACCATTTAATTGAATAACCCTTATTTGATTAAATTCATCATATTTCATCTTTCAATTAAATAAATCCCTTTATTTGATTAAATCATATTTCATCCCCTTTAAATTAAACAAAATAAACCTTTTTTTGATTTAAGTCTAACATAATCCCTCTTTAATTAAATAAATCAAATTTTATTTAATTAAATCTAATATTCATAGTCCTCTCATTTTGATTTAAATAAATCCAAAAATCTAAGTCAAAATATCAAATTAGGCTAATTTCCAAGTTAATCAAATCATGATTAACTCTAACACTAATCCATCAAATCCTCTATATTTTGCAACTTGCACAAGTAAATCAATTTAAATGATTTATAAATTCATCTATTTTCATTCAAAAGGGCATCAAGTTGGAATATTCTTCAAATTTGAAATCTCCCTCCCTAAGGTCTTATCCTCCAACTTGGCATTTATGCCTCTTACATGTCCCTTTTTCTTGATCCAAGTGGCATTAACTCCTCTTTCACATCTTCCTCCACAAGCCAACTTTCAAATTTCAAATTTCCAACTAATTGCATTTATTTGCACAATCATCAAAATGTGCTCCACCTCTCTTCAATAGCATGTTGACAAGTGGAATTTTGTTATTAGTTGATCTTTAGTCCCACATCCTCCATGTTTTACATTCCTCCAACCTTCTTTCCTATAAATGGAGAGCTCTTTTACTAATTTGGGATCCACAACTTGATACAAAGTCATTATCCATAGGTTTTGAGAAAATTCATCAACACATCATTGAAGTCTTCATAGTTTTTCATCACCTTAGCTAGGTTATTGCAAATTTTATCAAGGAGCACCATTGTTCATCATCAAAGCTTGCAAGGAATTGGGAAAGGGCTATTTTCCACATCAAAATAGCACCAATTCCCCCATGGGATTGAGGGTTTGAGCATTTGAATAGGATTTAGATTGCTTTTACTTGTTTTCTTTACTTTATTTCTTGTTCATCATGCTTCAAATGAATCTTATGGGGAATGCTAGTTTAGATTTTTATAATTGACTAGAATTGTATTTTTTATTCATGTTTGTGTAGGTCTAGAGCTACCATTCATATTTTAGCACTAGAAGGATGGTGAATCTTGACAAATTAACATGTTTTTTGGTGCAAATTTTGTTGTTTTTCGATATTTTGTGTTTCTACAGGAAAGGGTGACACTGCAAAGGTCAAACAATGTCACTATCAGTCCAAAATCACTCTTTAGCAACATTTTATGGGCTCCAAACTGTGACGCTAAAGTCATTCTCACTTAGGTTGGATCAACTAAAATCCAAAGTGTGTCATTGAGTGAAACAGCAATGCAATTGCAGTCTCTGTTTCTCCACAGAGCATCACTGGTTTCACAAGAGCACCGCTAGACCTCTTCAAACTATGATGCCTCTATGGATTGTGCCGCTGGGGTTGGGTAAAAGTCAGATTTCAAGTTATTTTTAACATGTGCTTTTTCATTTTGATCACCTTTGACTTCTAACTGGTTTTTGGCTCTATTTTTTGTTGTTTTAACTAGTTTTTGTAGGTTGAAGTAATCAAGGGGAAAAGGAGGACGCAAGAAGAAAATTTCTTATGACATTCTCTTTCTATTGTAACAAGTGTTTTTGAACACTTTGGAAGCACATATAATTCCATCCTAAGGATTTTATTACTTTTAGTTTTAAGACTCAATAAATTTCATTTGGGCTTAAAAGGAACAATGAAAGGGATTAAAAAGAACTTTAGGAACTTACTAGAGTTGGTTTTGGATCTAAAAATTGAACAAGCAAACTTCACACTTCATCTTGGTGCTTAAAAATAATCCATTATTGCTTTTGAAGTTAAAATGAACAAGTGTTTTTCATGTTTAGTAATCTTTTACAAAGTAATATCATTTAAAAGGTGTATGCACTTCTCCCACACTTCACAGTGATCTTGAAAATCAAAATTCTTTTCGTGATATTAAGTTCTATAAAATATTGCCTCCACACATCAATTTGGGTTTCTTAAAATTGAACAAAATCTTGCTAGTGTGAATTGAGCATATTGTGTGTGTTCTCTCTTTGTTCACGCAAACAAGGATTGATCTAACTATGGATGTGCTTGCTTGCTATTTTTTACCTTTAGAGGGGCCTTCATAAGACCAATTCAAAGGTGACTTCAACCGGTTTTTCACTTGGACCAGTATACAAATGTATAAGACTAAATTGTCAAGTCCTCATGGTATGTAGGCCTTAGTCGTACAATGTCTTTCAGAATGGGGTACTACCTTAAAAATTATAAGTGCCCCTAGTAGGATCGATTAAATCCTTTAGTGGCTTTTTGAATGCTCACAAGGTGTCATGTCCCTGATCACCCTAACTAAGAACCAATTTGTTTAGAGGCAAAAATCCTTACTATTTGTTGGTGCAAGAACTGTCATTCTAAAGTTGTCCCACACTTTTGTGGTTTTTGGTAAAGATGAAAAGCTCATCATGGTAGATTCATGAGAGTTGAAGTTTGGTTGACTTTTAGAAGTGAGTGTCATGGAGGGGAGCCAGTGTGGTCAAGCTTCTAATAATCTGCCAAAAATAGGTGCAGCTAGATTTATCCAAGTGGGAATTCAACAAATATTATTTCTTTCTATCCTAGGGTTGTGCATCATTTTGGAATCAAAAAACACTTTGCAGGATCTAAAACATTGGAAAACAAACATTCAACCATGATCATCAAATTGCAAACCCTTTATGAGGAGCAAATACCTTTGAAAGAATTCAAGTGATATTGCTTGCCCTAGGGATTCCATCCTTAGAGGCTTCTAAGTATTTGGATTTGTATCTCAATTTGTTCTCACTAACATCAACATTAGGGAACTATTTCCTTTATTTCCTTGAATTCCACATAATGGACCTTGTGGGATGAGAATAAATTGGAACATTAGACATTTAGTTTGAAAAGTTAAGTCAAGAAAGTGTTTGTGGTAAAAATAACTCATTAAGCAAAGATAAGAAACAATTGAACCCCACACATGTGCTCTTCCAAATGATTTCCCAAAATATCAAAATTTTAAAACCAAATTCCAAAGGTTTTAGCCAAAAATCTCTCAATAAATGTTTTTCTATGCTTTAAGAATTTAATGAAAGATTGGTCTTCAACTTTTACAAACGTTCATCAAAGAACAATCCCAATTTGTATTCATTTTACTATTGTCAAAATCCAAGAATTTTTCAAAGGTTTAAGTATCTTACTTAGGAAGTATAGGATGTTATTCAACACCTAGATCTAGTAAAAAAGTCTCTCTAAGTCTCTTAAGATTGAAATCAACACTCTCATCCATCCTCAAACATCAAATCAAAATCCACCTCACAAACAACTCTTGGAAATTTTGAAAAAATCCTTCATACTAGGCTTTGGGAAAATCCTCTTGAAATCAAATCAAAATCATCTTGTTTGACTAGGTGTGTGTAGATGAATCCTTCTTTACACACTTAGTTAGATTACAATCTTCTGGACAAATTTACTCTAGGACAACATCCAACCTCTTGGAGTTTATGAATTCACTATCAAAATAAAAATCAAATCAAACCAAATCAAAATCAAAATCCAAAATCAAATCCAACATCAAAAATCCAAAAATTCCTAAAGTCTAGTATCTCCTTCAAGGTTTCTCAAAGAGTTCAATCATTCACAATCACCCATATTTCACTATCTCATCACCATCCTTTTGATCCTTCAAATCTTAGACTTTATTTTTTGTACCTAAAGTTTAGATCAATCCAAGGAGTTAGAGGTTCACCTCCCACATTCCTAAAAATTCATCCTTATTTTATCGTCCAAACTAGATCTCAACACAAGAAGAATATGGACACAAACAAAGAAACATCCACTTCAAGTGACTTGAGTCAAACCACACCTGAAATTAATCCCATTGGGTCTAGCAATCCCACACTCAATCTTCCTCCACTTCAAAAGATCCTCAAGAAGAAGGTGTCCAAGTGGAGGACATCACCAACAATGTCTGAGGGATGACTCAAGATGAAATCATAGAAATGGTCCAAAATTTCTAGACTCACAAAATTGTCAAAGCCATGATGAAACTTAATCCCTCACAATACATGCTAGAATTGGAAAAAGAAGGGGCTAAACTCCCTTCTGACTATGGTGCGAGCACTCTTGTGGAGAACCTCTTGGGATTATGCCACATGTCTCATTCACACTATCTTTTCAAAGCATCACTCAAACCATCTAGAAAATCACATCATCCATTGCACCAACTCAACCAATTGTCAACAAGGGGAGCTCATTACTTCATGCTCTTCAAACACACCCCCTTGTAAACAACCAAGACTTGGATGCAAACACCATATTGGGTCAATCCATTCCTCAAAATTAGAAACACCCATACATTCCGCTCACCTTTCATGACCCCAACAACCCATCCTCTTTTCACGCCACACTAGCATATCCTCTTAACACACAAGTCTCTCTCCCCATGACTTCACAAGGAGAAGTTGGATTATTTGGACAAGGGGGAATCTTTGACCCCTCATCATCATCATTCCCACAAGGGAACACACCGCCCATCTTCTCACCATTTCCAACTCTACCACTAACATCCACACCATTCCTTAGTTTAGGGTAATCCCCTTTACCAAACCTCAATCAACAAAATCAAAACAATCCCCCAGTCATAAAGCAAACCATCATACCGAATCCTTTGATCATACAATCGATATCACAACAACAGGTGGCCACAATCCAAACAACACAAGAAATCAACACATCATCTATGATACCTCAAAATGTGGTCTCCCAGGGACCTATCATATCAACCACACCATCCACCACACAAATCAATCTAACAGCACCTCTCATCACAACATCTCACACAATTTTGAAGCTTCCACCATCACCACCAAAACCAAATATGAAAAACTAGTATGGCATCACATTACAAGTAGCTCAACAATTGTATCAAAAGGCACTTCAGCAATTCCAAGTTCAACAAGCACAAAACATGCAACCTACACGACAAGCGTAGGCACAAAAAGCCACACAACAAGCATAGCAGGCTACCCAAGCTCAAGCTTTGTTGCAACCACATCAAGTCACCCAAGCCACCCAAGTTGTGCAAGCAGCTCAAGCTACACAAGCCACACAAGCCGCACAAGCTACATAGGCTTCCCAAGCTGCACAGGTTGCCTAACAAGCTCAAGCTCAAGAACAAGCCCAATATCTAGCCCAACAAGCTCAAGCACAAGTACAATACCAAGCAAAACAACAAGCAACTCAACAACAAGCATATCAACAAGCCCTGGAACTATATCAAGTTCAACAAGAAGCATCCCAATTACTAGCCCAACAACAGGCATTATTGGCACAATAGCAGGAAGACCAAAAACAAGTGTTTTTGGCATAATAGCAGCAAGACTAGCAACAAGCATTATTGGTACAACAGTAATTGTAGGTATATCAATGGGCATGGATCCCACAACAGAGCTTGCAACAAACTCCCACCAACATACCCAACACTCCACCCATCACTCAAGCAATCAAACCAGCTCAGAACACATTTACTCCACCTCCCAATCCAAAAAATGATGTGATGGCACAAATCAAATTTATCTCACAGCAAGTGCTAGATCTCCAATCTAGGAAAACAAGGAAAACACCAAGCAATTTGTGCCCCTATTTATTCGATAGGATCCTTGCAATGGTACCATTCCCAAAAGGGTTTGAAATCCCTAAATTTGACAAATATCATGGGACAAGAAACCTTGAAGATCACATCAAGGAATTCAAAGTACATTACATGGAGGTTGCATATGACAATACATATCTAATGTGACTATTCCATCGAAGTTTGGCTAGGACTGCCATGGAATGGTTCTCTCACCTTCCTCCTAGAATCAAAAAGTTCCAAGAAATTGTGGATGTATTCATAAAAAACTACGCATTCAATATTGGCATGGATGTGAGTCTAGAGGAACTATCTGAGCTCAAACAAGCTAAGGGGGAAACATTCGCTTCCTTCTTGCAACGATGGTGATCCAAGGCCAACAAGAGCAAGTGGGCCATGCTAGAGGAACAACAAATATGCACCATCATTTTTGATCTCGAGAAAACCTTGTCTTTCCATCTAAAAATGTAATGTATCACCACATATGACCATTTGATCCCCAAGGTGCTCAACATTGAAAGATCCCTTATTACACAAGGGGGTCACCCACATATTAGGAATATCAAGACAATCACCCACCCACCAGCTACAACAAGAA
Organism: Sequoia sempervirens; assembly: GCA_007258455.2. Classification (NCBI taxonomy): domain Eukaryota; kingdom Viridiplantae; phylum Streptophyta; class Pinopsida; order Cupressales; family Cupressaceae; genus Sequoia; species Sequoia sempervirens. Next base: position 313,471,273 of record VDFB02058242.1, on the reverse strand, counting down.
ACCTCACACATGGGAAAAGAACAAAAATGTCACTAATGATGGTGTGGTTGATGCTAAGGTCATAATCAGTGCTCCAAAACAAAACATGCAATCATACCAACAACTGCAAGGAAATAATCAAAACAACACCCAAGCTAACACGATATCACAACAACCACCCAATAATCAAGTCAACAATTTGAACAATCAAGGGGAACCACCCTCAAGAAAAAATGCACTGCTCTTGGGGAATCAATTGAATCCATCATGAAGAAGCTGGTAAACGAGAATCTCATCAAAATCCTTGTCTATGAGAATTATCAAGAGCCCCAAGTGAAACCACCATGGTACAATGAAAACCATCTTTGTGATATTCATAAAATCAAGGGACACACAATTGCCAGTTGCATGAGGCTAAAAAATATAATCCAAGACCTTATCGATGACAAAGTCATAAATGTTGAACCTATGGGAAATCAAGACCTTAAGATATACACGAATTTGATTTCGGGTCATAATAAAGGGAACAACCATGGAAAGACAAAGAATGGAAGTGTAAACCATGTGTATGATCATGTTGTCACATCCCTAGATGAATGGGTCATTGTTGTTAACATCAAGGGAGCCAAAGTTGATTGTGGAGTCACCACACGTGATGGAAAAAGTTACCATTGTTGGATCGTCACAACCACCTAGGGCATCCACCTCAAATCTAAAATGTGTTCCAAATGGTTACAATGTCTTAGACTAGCTGAAAAGAACCCCCACTCAAATCTCCATCATGGAGTTGCTGAAGATCTCACCCACACATAGAAAAATCCTAGATGAAGCATTGGCTTCATACCAATTCCAAGCTATGGTTGGACACCTCACCACCCCACATCTCCTAACATTTTTTGATCAGGACTTCCCCACCCAACCATCTCATAATCGTACACTCCATCTTGAAGTTTTGGTTCATAAAATCAAATTCAAAAGGGTCTTGGTTGATGGGGGTGTAGGTCTAAATATCTATTCACTCAAACTAATAAAGAATCTGGAATTCTCCAAGGATTCCATTGAAAAATGTAAAGGTATCACAATTAGAGCATATGATGATCAAGAACGTGTCTCAAGGCACTATTCAACTCCCTATTAAAGTAGGGTCGACCATCATGGAAACCACATGCCAGGTCCTTGACCTTGACTTACCTTATAATATTCTCTTGGGGTGTCCATCGATTCATGGGATGCAATTTGTCGCATCCACCTTCCATCAATGCATCAAGTTTCCCTATCAAAACCAAGAGGTCATAATCCATGGTGACCCTGAGCCCTTTTATTATTGCAAGAACCTGGAAGAAAAATACTATAAAATCCCTCAAGTCCCAAATAATGATGAAGTCCCTACAACTTCATATGTGGACCCAACTACTTTAGCCTCCACTTCAGAGACAAACACACCCACCATTCCTAACATCTCTAAAATCAAGGTCATTATCCAAGACAATGGGTGTGGGGATTACAAAATGAAGAAAAGTGCTTTCCTAATTGGAGAGTTACCCCAATCTCCTAGGCCTCATGGGAAGCCCCAACTGATTGAGACATCATCCCAAACCTTCAAAGAAGACCCCTCTAGATTCAGATGTTGGGGAGATCTAAGTCAGGAAGTAGTAGACAAAAAAGACATATCAAGTTTGTTGTACCAAGATGAAAGGCCCACACCTGATCTTCCCATGGATGATAGCAGCAAAGGACTACAAATGATGCTTGGTATGGGCTATAACAAAAACAAGAAACTTTGACAGAATGAAAATGGTCTTCTAGTAACACTCATTCTTGAGAAGCGTATAATAAATCTTGGCCTTGGATGTACCCCTACGAAGGTAACCATACTTGGAAAAGGTGCCTCAGTCAAAAAGGTAAAAATCCCCCCTCATTTATCAACATTCACTCTTCAGTTACCAGCATCCATAGATCAAGTCATAGATAACTTTACCTTTGACATAACTGATGTATGTGGTGATGAGGATCCCATAACTGACTTACCCATGCTATTCAAGGATTCCTCCCTTCTCATGATTAGTACCCTATCTTTTGATTCAAGCAACCAAACCCAAGAGATAAACTTAGTCTATCCCCAACTCATCAATTACAACCAATGATGACTGCCAATTCTAGACACATTCAAAAATGATGAGGCACTCTAGGAATTCATCAGATTGTGGGATACTATACCATGTGGAGATCACAAAGTTGGGTTCGACATCATGCTAGACACACATTCCTATTATGAGGAAATGATTGAATCCCTCAATTGCAAAAGTGAAAATTTGAGAATAATCTCTAGGTCATTGAGTGAAAACCACACTGTGGCACTCTCTAACTCAAAAATAGTAAAAATAAAGGATGCATCCAATGGTGAAAACCTCTCTAAGTCACTAGAGGATGAGAGATTCAATCTTCCTTTTAGTTCTATTCATTAAGAGAATTTAGTAGTCTTAGCAGAGAAGTGCAATCCAGTCAACTTGGGAATAGAGGAAACACCACATATCACCTTCTATGCAAAATCACTTCTAATAGAAGAACAAGAAATTCTATTTACATTTCTAAGAGAAAGAAAGATGAAATTTTTATGGACCTATGTTGACATGCCTGGGCTTGATCCAAAAGTTGTAGTTCACCATCTAGCTGTATATCCCAAAGCAAAACCAGTGAGACAAAAGATAAGGAAAATGCACCCACAAATAGCATTGTTGGTCAAGATGAAATTATAGAAGCTTCTAGATGCGAAGTTCCTACGGCCAATTGATTATCCAGAGTGGGTGTCAAATCTTGTACCTATTTCAAAACCCACTAGGGGCATCCGCATCTGCACGGACTTAAGAGATTTAAAAAAATCATGTCCCAAGGATGATTTCCCTCTCCCAAACATTGATATGATTGTGGATATGATGGTAGGACATGAAATTCTATCGCTTATGCATGGATTCTCAAGATACAATCAGATCATGATAGCTAAAGATGACCAACATAAAACAAATTTCACTTGTCCATGGGGGACATATTACTAGAATATGATGCCATTTGGGTTGAAGAACGTAGGAGCTACTTATCAAAGCGTCATGACACTAATCTTCCATGATATGATTCACAAAACTATGGAAGATTATGTGGATGACATATTGGACAAGTCAAAGAAACGTCAAGATCACATAGCAACATTGGGCTCCATCTTCAACAAGCTAGAGGAATACAAGGTTAGACTCAATCCAAAGAAGTGTGTATTTGGGGTACAGTCAGGAAAGCTTCTCGGGTATATCATGTCAATGAGAGGAATTGAGATAGACCCCATCAAGGTCAATGAAATTTTGGAAATGGATGCACCAGAAACATTGAATCAGCTAAGAGGCTTACAAGGAAGACTCTAGTCCATCTGCCAATTCATAGCACAACTAGCAGATAAGGCTATCCCATATTCTCATCTACTCCACAAGGGGGTAGCATACAATTGGGATGAGAAATGTGAGCAGGCTTTCAACAAAATCAAAGAGTACTTACTCACACCACTAGTTCTCATGATGCCAATTCTAGGAAAGCCTTTGATCCTATATATATCGGCAACAATAATGGCTCTTGGTGCTCTCTTAGCACAACATGGTGAGAATGGGAAAGAGAGAGCTATTTATTACATCAGTCAAACCATGGTGGGACACGAGCTAAATTACACATCCATTGAGAAATCTTGCTTGGCAGTTGTGTTCACATTGCATAAATTTAGACACTATATGCTAGCACATTAGATAACATTCATTACAAAGATAGACCCTCTCAAGTATCTACTTTCTAAAGCAATGCTCATAAGGAAAACAACTAAATGGGTTATGATCCAAATGGAACACGACATTGAGTATGTAGAATGCAAGGCCATTAAAGGACAAGCAATTGTGGATCTACTAGTAGAAGCACCGATATACTCAGAGAACCCACTTGTATCAGAGTTCCCCGATAAGTCAATCTTTAACCTAAGCATGGCCGATCACTAGAAAATGTACTTTGATGGATCCTACATGCAACATGAGTTAGGAGTTGGGATCTTCTTCATCACACCACAAGGGGATTACATACCTATATCATATAAGTTGTCATGTCCTTGCACAAATAACATCGCAGAATATGAGGCTCTTGTCATAGGGCTAAGAATTATAATCTAGTGGCAAATCATGGCGCTCAAGGTCTATGGAGACTCACAGCTTATCATCAACTAGGTCAATAATGAGTATCAAACTAAGGATGACAAGTTGACCCCATACAGGAAACTAGTAGAAAGCCTCAAAGATTCCCTCATTGATATCACATTTGAGCAAATACCAATAGCAAATAACAAAGTAGTAGATGCTATGGCAACAATTGGATTGCTACTTGATATCCCACACAACATCACAAAACAAGAATTCCTTGTAGAGCAACTTCTCATACCAGCATTCGAGGTACCAAAGTCTAAATTTGTGTGTGAAATCGTTGGTCCCTATGATCCCTGGTATCATGATATATACACCTACTTAAGAATAGGAGTCCTCCCCACTGATATAACCCTAAACCTCAAAAGAACATTTTTCAAGAAGTCATCTTGTTTTGTCATATTAGGAGAAACCCTGTACCATAGGAGTATTGAGGGAAACCTGTTATGATGCCTTAATGCTGAGGAAGATTTGACTGCTTTAACTGAGATGGACAATGGCATTTGTGGGTCACATTCGAGTGGTATGACTTTGGCTAAGAAATTGTTGAGGACTGGGTAATATTGGTCTACAATAGAAAGGTAAGCTCACGACTATGTCTGAAGGTGTTTGCAGTGTCAACAACATGGGGATCTCATCCATGCATCGGCTCAAGAGCTCCACCCGATCATAACACCTTGGCACTTTTCACAATGGGGGCTCGATCTCATCAGCAAAATCACCTCTACCTCATCTAGTGGACATAAGTTCATCATCACCACCATAGAGTACTTCACGAAGTGGGTGGAGGCCATTCCCATGACCTATATCACAGGAAATCATATAAGGTGCTACCACAATAGTGTGTCTCACTTTTGGGACATGTTGAATTTTGCTTGAAATCACTTTTTTTAGAAAAAATAATGATTTTAGCCTTGAGAGGTTCCATCTAAAGGATTTTAATTCAAGAGGGATAGATAATACCTCCTTAGATCAAACCACCTTGGATAGAACCCCTCTAGTATTAAATCATACCCACAATGGCGTCTCCTTCACAACTATCAAAATGTTGGAAAAAAACCATGTTTACTTTAACTTTTGAAGGATTAAATAACATAATTTAGAAATAATCTTTTGCAATATTGTAGCCCTCAAAAAAATCTTTCCAACAAGTATAGTTTTGATATGTTTTCATTTTATCTTGTATTTAATTTTTAATTTTTACTTAACATAGGTTTTTCTCTGGGCATCAAGATCTTTGTTCTATAGAGATGGAAATATAGTAAAACATTGTAAAAAAATTCAAAAAATACCCATTCCCTAGGTATTTATGTCCTTGGTTCACTAAAAAAATTAAAAATGGAGTTTGATATATACAAAACAAGTTAGGTTGTATGACACACACGCATGTCCAAATTATAGTTATAGTGACTTCAAGAATTAATTAAAAAATATATTTGTAACAAAAAGTTATGAAAAAATATCCATTCCCTAGATATTGATGTTGAGAATATATATTCCAAAAATTAGAATTTATCCTTTATAGAAAAAAATTTATGTTGTGCGACACAAACGCTACTTTCTAAAAATGTTGTTTTTTGTTTAAAACTATTTATTAAAGGAGATGTTGAAATATTCATGATTTATTTAAAAAAAATTAAAAAATATATATTTAGAATCTACACAAAAATTTCCACAAATCACTAGTTCACATCATCTTCAAATTCTTAACGGTTTAGTTGCTATAGGTCTTAGAAGATGAAGATTTGGTTAAAAATATTGATTTAAATGTCCATCTTGGGAAAAAAGTGAGACAGAGTATTATGATTTCACCCATATCCAAGTTCATCTTGAATTACCTAATTTTCTGCTATAGTGTCCCTCAAGCCATTATCTCAAATAATGGGACACCTTTCAAAAATTAGGATGTTCAAGACCTATACCAAAAGTTCAATATCCAACATCGCTTTTCCACTCCATACTACCCTTAAGGAAATAGCCAAGCTGAAGCTACCAATAAGACCATCTTAAAAATCCTCAAGAAAATAGTCAATGACGCTAGTCATGACTGACACCTATAGCTGAATCCTATCTTATGGGCCTACTGAATAAGTATCCTGACACCAACAAGTGCAACCCCTTTCTCCCTGGTCTATGGATCATAAGCCATTCTCCCCATTCAGATCGAGCTCCCATCCCTGAGAATATCATTGCAAAATCTCATTATAGATGAAGAATATCAGGAATCACGGTTGAATGAGCTAGAACTATTGGATGAGCAGTGCATGGATGCCTTAAGCCATTTGCAAGTCTACCAAAATCGTCTCAAGCGGAGCTACAACAAGAAGATCAAGAGTCAAACCTTTCAAGTCGGAGAGCTTGTATTGAAGGAAAATCAGAAAAATGTACCAAATCCATATTGCAAGGGCAAGTTTGAACCCAATTGGTTGGGACCCTTCACCATCATAGTGAGCTACAAGTTAGGGGCATATCAGCTATCAACACCTAAAGGAGAACCCCTGCAGGAGCCCATGAATAACTCCCATCTCAAAAAAAATTACACCAAAATCTTCCAAGGTTTAAATAAAAAAATGCAAAAAAAAAATCAAAAAATCAAAAAAATCAAAAAAATCAGAAAAAGGATTGAAAATAGTAATGAAAAAATTGTCCTCTAGTGAAAACCACTTTAGTGGCACTTTGGGAAAGTACCTTGGTGAAAACCTAAAAACCAAACACCTTGTGTAAATAAGCACTTTCCATCCACCATAATCCTTGTGGCTTGTTCTGCATCATCCATCCATCATACTTTTTTATTGCTATCCATCATTCATCCATTACGCTTTCCATTCATCACCCATCTGCATCCACATCATAGCTTGATCCTATGTTTGTATTATGATCCCTCCTGGTACTACTCAGCCCATTCTTAAGGTTAGTTTTTCCTTCCTATATTGGAGTAGTCTATTGCATCACGTTGGGGGCATGTTCTCATTGAATCAGATTTGTGCATATTCTTGAGGTCTTCATAAAATAAAAAATTCCAAAAACATTCATAAAATAAAAAAAAATCCAAAAACATTCAAAACATATCAAAATAAAAAATAGGTCAAAAATTTAGTCAAAAAGTCAAAAACAGAGTCGTCTTGTTGTACTATGGGTCTTTGAGCTCTAAACGAAGGCAAGGTTGATCTTTGATCATCCCCCAAGACACTTAGGTTATTCCTTTAGGAGTCCATCATAATAAACTAAAAATCAATTTGTTAATATATCATCAATAATTGAGTCTGTCTCGGTTGAACTATGTGGTCTCTACATGTATAACATAGGAAATTCTAATCTTTGATCATCCCCCGAGGCCCCTAGGACAAGTCTTTAGGTTAGTCTCTTGGTCAAAATCTCGGAAAACACAAAAACATTGGAAATTTTGAAAATCAAAACAGCCTCAAAACATATCAAAATCCAGAAAATTCATCTATTTCATTTCACTTTCACCTGTAATAAACATCCGCTCACAATAAATCAATCATCACCCTCAACCTTTGGTGAAACAATCGGAAACAAGTCTAGTAGGTTAAAAGTGAAAACTCAAATGTCAAGGTCTCAAGTATAGGTTACTAAGTAAACAATTTGGTCAACTCTTGGTACTAATGGCCCTGTTATCACTATGATTTCACCTTAGTTGAATCTTAACACAGTTAATCATGTGAAACATGGAAACTTTTCTAAGGTTGTGGGTCATCTATAATAGAAAAGGACCTCCAGAGAAAGTTGGTTCTTTATTGGATATCACCTAAACTACTCTACTGAACTTGCAGAGGAAAAGGATATAAATAAATAACATAAACTAAAAGTTTGATAATGAAAAACTAGAGGTGATTCTACAGATTATACTAAGGATCTAAAAATTCAAAAAACAAACACTTGCTTTTCAATGACTAAAAATAAAATTTGCATAAATTTTTTATGTAAGGCTATGCATAAGTGTTTTGAAAATGCATTTAACTTTCAAAAGGAAAATACACCTTCACATTCTAAAGCTAGATGCAACTTAAAAAAAAAAAATCAACCTGCTCAAGCATACTTTTGCAGAAAAGGTAGAATAATATGAGACAAAACTACAAGGAAGTGAAAGTACCTCACATGTAATTTAATCAATCACTTGATAACCAATATATTGTAACAAATAGAAGGCACAACTTCAAATATTCACATCCAAGGTCTGCACTGTATTTCATGTCCAAAAATGAAAATTAGTTACAAAGTTTGCATGAAATTTGACAAAGGATTCAAAAAAGTCTCTATGTCTCAATCTACATCAAAATAACTAACTCCAAATGAGTTACAAAAATGAATATATCACTCAACTCCAAGTAGTTGCACTAGAATAGGGGCTAGCAACTCACTTAGGTCGAATCTATCAAAATAGCGTAAAAATGAGGCATTAGTTTTCCCCAAAAACTACCTCCAACATGTAGGGAAGGTGGGTTTGACCATGCCAAACATTTGGGCATGCAAAACCACCCCTAGATTCTTGCAATTTCACAATAAGAAGCATAAATGCTCCTAAATGCATGGCATATGTTAGTAAACTACAAATAACCTTCCCTATATATCCTCCATTTGTTTTTAAAGCATAACTCTCCCTAACTTAATGTTGAAAATCTCCATCATTTTGCATTTAAAAAAAAAACTTAAGTCTAAATGATTTATGACATCATTCAGACTTAGTGCTTTACAAATTTTCAAATATCATGCAAAAAATGAAGAAATTAAAATAAGTCTTAAAATACTTACACCATAGAAAGAAAAACCCTAAGGCATAAGAGGAAAATTCTTAACCCATGGGTATGCATTAGTCACTGGATATAACTTTAAAAACAAAAGGTAAAATACCTTTTCATCAACACACTCTTTTAGGATTATGAAACCCTAAAAAACCAAAGGCAAAAAGGTAAAACATCCACTTCATTTTACCATGAAGCTTCTAGAGGAAGCTTGAATGCCACCAAAGAGGGTTTCTCTGTTGATTTTGAAGTTTTCCTTCAGGCATCTTCTGCAAAAATCTGTCGATTCTCTACACTAACTGGCAGGTAAGACATTTTCTAAAAGCATTTTTGGATAGAAACCTTTAGATTAATGATTTAAGGCCTTATAGGCCACGAAATTATGTGGTTTCTTCCACTCATTTTTACATGTTTCTTGTTCTCTGTTATTTTTTCCTCACCTATCCACTATGGAGTTTGTATCTAACCTTCCTAAACACAATCTCATACAGAGATTGTATGAAAAATATTAGAAGAAAACTTGAAGAGGTAAGCTCATTTTTACACATTATAATGTCTTGTTATTCTATGAAAGGAAACAAAGAACCCAGGTTGTAGGCTATGGGGTTTTACTTATGTTATATTCTATGTAGTTTCTCTAGCTTCCTTCTATTTAATGAAAATGAAAGTTTCATTCTATAGCCATTTTCCCACAAGAAAATGTTATTAGGCCTGGCTATTCTAATTTTCTTAATTTTCAAAGGAGGGTTTAAATCCTTTTTCATTGGCTCTTTTTGGTTTTTCCCTATTTTTCACCTCCATATATATATACAAAACCTCACTTCATTCTTGGTAGGTATCAAGGAAACCTACAGACCTTTCATTCAAGCCCTGTGTTTATTTTTTTCTAAACATGGCACATGGCGGCCAGCATTGCCATGATAAAATTGTGCCTAGCTGTAATATGGATGAGATTCGTGATAGAAAGAATAGTTGAAACAAGAGCTATTTTAGTCAACTTCTCACAAACAAAACATTGCCAATGCTACCATGTAAAGAAAATAGTTTGCTAAATGATTCAATGCCATTACACAGTGTGGGTATCATTCAAAGGTTCTATGCATCCTTCCTTTTGTGTTTGTGGGACTTTGAAACTCCCTCATAATTCACTCAAATATTTTGAGGGTTTAGTGACCTTTGTGATTTTTCTCCTCTCAGATCTTTTGAGGGTCTTTATTTAAATGGTTGTGGCCGCATACTATAGGTACATGAGTCTCCATACTTGAGCTTTGTATTACTATTCATTTCTGAAAGCTTCAAAACATGAATAAGCTTGAATCTCCCATTCTCTTCAGCATTTTTGATTTCTGAAATAAATTATAGGAGGGATTTAATGAATGTGAAGAAAAGAAAAGTACTTAGGCCATGGCCAGGAAACCAAAAAATATAATTATTCATTTGCGTTTTCCTCTTTTCCTATGAAAGATTTTTTTTCTTGATCTACATGTTTCATTATTGATTGTCATGCTCAGAAAAGTGGCTTTAAGGGACTCAAAAGAAAACATTGTCCTTCATTAGATGGCCTCATGACCTACTCATTTAGTCTTTGATATCCTTTGATCACTTTGTTGTAGACTGAGTGACTGTCCCATTAGACTGTCCTTTGTATATATGATGGTTGCATCTGCCTTGTATGCTTCAAAAGACAATCATTTAGGAGTGCCTCTATCACTATTCTTTTCACCATATTGCCTTGTATCTCTTCCCTTAACTCACTTTCACTACACATACTCCTACTTACTATATTCACATTTTATTGTCATGAAGAAATAATCCTTTTGTTTCAATTATTGTCATTTATCTATGATATGAATTGCATAGTTATAATATCTCTTATTGTAGTGTCCTGATAACTTACAGTCATATTGATTATGATCATGACTATGTTTATGACATTGAATCTCTATCTATATTCATTACTATCACCATTGTATGAGAAATACTTTTTTAAGAAATGGGAATCTACTAGAGGGATAATGATTTTCTCATCATATTATTGGCTTCTCCTCTAATTATAGGCATCAGAAAAACTGTTACAGTGTCTTTTTCTCATATGAAGGATTTCCTACACTACCTTGATGATTTTTCATTTCACATGATTGTGTACAGGCCTACAATCCCTTCATACTTCCCTTAATGTTGAGATAGCACCCTCTATATTACTCGTTTTGCATTTCCATGATTTTAGGGAGTGACTGTCCATACCTCATTTCATTTCACACTCATAGGAAGACTGATTTTATCATTTGGTGATTTGAGATACACTTCCTTATTCCTAAAATAGCAATTTCCCAGGATTGCACATGGCATTGTAGAAATGGGCTATCACTGTCTATTATCACCATTATTTCTTCATTTTTCTCAACCTCTTATTATGGGACTTCCCCCCCTAATGACTTAAATGTTTTTTATCCTTTTATAACTCATGATGGCTACCATACCCTTTAGAGCATGTGGATTGTGACTACCTTTTAGCTACCATTTGCCTCTTTTCAATTTCCTGAGTTGGTTGTGATTGTGAGAGTAATGGTAATGCCATCTATAATATGATCCTAGTAACATCAAAATAAATTACCTTCTCCTAAGCCTAACCTCAACCCACATCCAATTTGCTTCCCTTAATGGGTTGTGCTTGTCACTTTCTTAGAAAACATTTCATTGGATTCACTCTAATAGTCCTCCTTGTCATGAAACTCTTGCTCACTAGTTTCATGAGGTGTCATTCTATATCCTCTAAATGAACATGTAGTCACATTTTCTTTTTGATTAAACTCTCCATCTATAACACAGAGTTTTGAGCAACCCATGATACCCATTATAATAAGTATATCATGTCATTTCCTGCCATTTCTACATTGTTGCTTCATTGATAGTGATTTTCATCTCTTCTTTTTGCCTTACAATTATCTATGACAGACCTCCCTTCACTGCACTTTATCATTGCTAATGCATTCTTAGAGGAACCTATCAATGCATTATCATGTGAATGTTTTATATTTTATGTGTTGTCCCTCATGATTCTCAAAATGATATCAGTTTTAATCAAAGATTACACCCCCTTATGCATGATTAGTGCTCACTAAACTTTATAAAACCATCATGAACTTTTGTTGACTAGCTTTCATGTCATGCTCAAATTAGTACTGGAGTTCCCTTGTTAATAGGAGAGAACCTCTATTAATAAGGTAGCTATCTTTTAACAATATCACCATGGCTCTAAAACTTGTGATTGCAATTGAGTTGGGACAACCATCCATGATCTACTTGTTTGATGATATGTCGTCTATGACAACGATCAACAATACACTGCCATAGGTGTTGTATAATTATTCAAGTATATCACGAGGTGATTAACTTAGTTCAATGCCTTGTCAAAACAAAATTGATACCATGCTGACTCAAAAGGCTATAATCTTGAATTCCATTATTACATTATACATTATCAATCTGCAAGTCACAATCATTTTTTACTACTAACGTTCATATGCACATTGGGCTCAACCCTTGTGGGAGCCACATTTAACCCACATGTTGAAATTTGATAAAAAAGCAACATTTCTTTTCATGTATCTGCACATGAAACAAACAAGTTAGAAAAAACATGGGCATATGACTGATGTATTTGATGATCCTATTCCTTTCTTTGAACATGTATAGTTTTCATGCTTATTTAATGTATTTTAGGGGAAGTTTATACACTCATGGGTGCATGTACATGTAGTGTGATAGACCTTCATTGCTTAGAACACTACTATAACATCATTGTAATTTCCAGATGTAGGGACTAGGAGCAGGGAGCTATGAAGGACACAAGTCAGCTTGAAGCAAGAGATAAAGTAAGACAACAAACACCAAACTAGTCATCAGGCAATGACTAGCCTCTTTCCCTATATGTGCATTCTTTACTCTTTATACATCAATGTATAAAATGTTCTTCATTTCCATTGAACAAGTTAAGTCTCACAGCTTGTGTGAGACAAATATGTACTTTTGTATCAATAAAGATTACTTTTCAGAAATATTTTCCATATTGTGTGCACTTGTATAAATGCAATAATCTATTACTAAAAACTTTTAATCTCTTTGATTTTTTTGTTTATACAATTGAATGCTATATAGGGAAGATAGATAAGAAATGTACTTCACTTTTAGTTTGCAAACACTCTAAACTCAATCAACTTGAGTAAATAATAAAAATGAGTAACATTTATGGCGACATCTGTTATATGTTTTCCTGCTAAACATTAAGACTAGTTGCCTAGACTATTCATTGGGCACGGGGCCACTCAGAAAATCAAAAAATATTTGAAAGCAACTTTATTCAATGTTGTAACTCAGCAGAAATGACTCAGAACACCTTGGAAACTTATTGAGAACCAAAACTGCAGCAGGAAAACTATCTAACTATGTTGAAAAGCACTTAGGGAATTTGAAAACAGCAACTAAACTAAGGTGCAGCAGCACTAATTGAAATCAAAACTTCTAAACTAGAAAAAGTGATATAGATCAAACCTCAAAATAATGCTTGAGGTGTATCCCATTGACTGGGATAGGAAAAATCTTTCCATCCATCTTGGAAAACTGGAATGCATTGTGCTCCTTGCACTTTATGATAACAAATGGACCACTCCAAAGGCTATCAAACTTCATATTCTTTCTTGGCCTGCTTTTCAACTTATCCCACTTGAGTATAGTATCACCTTCTCTACAAACTCTAACAGTTTCCCTCTTATAAAAAAATCTTTTAGTTTGGAGTTGATGATACTCCAAAGAGTTCATAGCTTTGCCTCTTGTTTCCTCTAGCTTCATGAGTTGATCATATCTGACTGCCAATGCATCTTGTTCTTCAAACATTTCCAACTGATGCATAATATCAAGAGCTGGAAGCTCTACAGACAAAGGTAATCTAGCTTCCTTGCCATAAACCAGTACATATGGAGAATTTCCAATAGTCCACTTGGGAGTTATTCTATCTGCCCATAAGGTAGATTTTAGCTTGGTGTGTCAAGCTCTCTAATTATTCTCCATTATTCATTTAATGATTCTGATCAAATTCTTGTTTATGCTTTTAGCCAAACCATTACCCTGAGGGTAATAGTTAGAGGAAGTGTTCAAATGTATGCCATTCTTAACTTCCCAATCAGCCACTCTGAGTCCCACAAATGCCAAGGCATTATCTGAAATAATGGATTATGGAACACCAAACCTGGTTACTAAATTATCATAAAAACTTAATACAACACTCTCATTAGCTTCTTTTAGAGCCACTACCTCAGTCCACCTTGTGAAATAATCAATAGTAGTGATTTCCCACTTGTGAATTGCATTGGAAGGTGGGTTTATGGGTCCAATAAATTCAATGCCCCATCTCATGAAGGGTTGTTCTACTTGAATTGGCTACAAAGGTAATGTTGGCAGCTTTTCTTTTCCTACAAAAAATGCACACTTTACACATTTTTTGGCCCATGCATGGGCATCCTTAAACATGGTTGGCCAATAATAGCCAACTCTCATAATTTTCCATGTAGTTTTTCTTGGGGGAAAATGACCCCCTGCAGTTCCATCATGGAACTCATGAAGCACCTTTTCAATCTAATCCTAATCAATATATCTCAATAAAACACAATTTACATCCTTTCTGAAAAGAACATTATCAATCAGCACATATGGTATAGATTATAATCTGAAATATCTTCTTTTAGCTCTGTCTAAACTTGGTGGGCATTCACCAGTCTACAAAAAATGAGCCATATCATGCACCCATCCTATTGCTAATGTAGGTACAACATTTTGATCCTGATTATCAGTGACTAGAACGGCCTTTGTTTCTATTTTTCCTTCAATTTCTAGTGTTGAAGAAAGCTACTCACAAATTCCTTTACCTCTTACAAGCTTTGTGATCTTGATATCAACATGAAATTCCATGAATTTAGTGATCCATCCAGCTCTCTTTTCACTGAGATCTTTACTCAACAGGAACTCTTTCACACTTGGATGTGCTACCATCAAATGAATCTTATTATTGGAAATTAATGGCTTAAACTTTTTTAGGATTCTTATGATAGCAAGAACATGCTTCTCCACAAATGAATACCTATTTTCATAATCTGCCAAACCTTGGCTGAAAAAGGCAATGGGTTTCTCTAAGCCTTCATTATTTTGTTGTACAAGCATTGCAGAAACATAATCTAAACTGCCAAATACATACAGAATAAAGTCTTTTGAGAAATCTGGGTTTAACAATGTGGGAGCTGATGCTAAAGCCTCCTTAATGGCTTCAAAACTGTGTTTAGCTTCTCTAGTCCAACTGAAAGTTGCATTCTTCTTTAACATAGCAGTCAATGGTCTCAAAAGATTTGTAACATCTGGGACAAATCTTCTCAGAAAATTAATTATTCCAAGGAAGCTTTGCAGCCCCTTTTTGTGATTGGGAAAAGGAAACTCTAATATGGCTTTGGCTCTCTCAAGATCAATAGTAATTCCTTGTTTTGACACTATGTCCTAACAGCTTACCCTCATGGACAACAAAGATACTTTTCTTGTGATTAACGGATATTCCATATTCCCTACATCTTTCAAACAGTTGTCTTAAATGCAATAGATGTTCATCAACATTTTTTGAGAATATTGTTACATCATCTAGATAAATGAGCACAATTTTATTAATTAAACCCTAAAAATCCATGTAAATAGCCCTTTGAAAAGTGGCTCGAGCATTAGGTAGACCAAAAGGAATTCTCTTGTAGGCCATAGTGCCCCATTTTGTTGTAAATGCAGTCTTGTATTGGTCCTCTTCTTTAACCAATACCTGGTTATAACCAGAATATCCATCAAGCAAGGAAAATATCTCAGAACTAGTAACAACTTGAAGGATCTACTCCATGGAGGGCAGTGGGTAATGATCCTTCAAAGAAGCCCTATTAAGATCTCTAAAATCCACACAAAGCCTAATTTCCCCATTTTTCTTTCTAACCAGAACAAGGTTAGAAACCCAGGAGATGTGTTTAATCAATTGGAAATATAATACCTACTTCAATCAACTTGGTTAACTCCTTAATCATAAGAGGTTGGATAGTTTTGGGTTTAAAGGTCTTTTTTTTTGTCTTACAGGCTTTGCATTGGGTTCTAGTTCTATTGTGTGTTGAGCAATTCTAGGATCAAATCCTTTCAAATCAAAATAATCCCAAGAAAAAACATCCTAAAATTCTTGACATAAAGCAACAAAAGCCTATCTATCTGATTGTGAACAGATTTTTCCTATCTTGAGAAGCTTCCCTTTAAAAATCTCCAACTCTTCGTAATGCTCTTCTTTAATCTGAATGTTGGTTTTGTTCCTTTTCAGTTGGTCATCAGTGTTGAAGATGGATTCTAACGTTACCAGACCCCTGGGCAGCTTATTTGTCCTCAGCTGGATAATCTGATCCTCATATTGCTTTTTAAGTTTCTCCTGGTTTACAACAAAAAATTGATCTTCCTCAAGCAAAAAACTTAAAATCTTCTCATCACTTTCAAAGACTTTCCAGTGGACATTGTTGTCAGGTATAGAGGGCCTAACAACTAATTTAACATATTGTCATACCTTCTCTTTTCTAATCTCATTGGGTATGTCAAACTGAGCACCAATTGCAGCCAATCTATCTGTGTGCTTATTTTGACTCCTAGGGACTGAAATCAAATTAAAGGCATCGAATTCCTCTATCATATCCCATACCCTATGCTTATAATATTTCAAAGTATCATTTTTTGTCACATTTAACCCTATCACCTGATTAACAATCAGTTCGTTGTCCCCAAATACTTACAAGCAGCTTATTCCTCTTCTCCTTGCCCATTCTAAGCCCTGGATCAGACCTTCATACTCAGCAGTATTATTAGAATAGGAAAAAGAAAATCTAAAAGCAACATAGTACCTATCACCTTGTGGAGAGGTCAACATTGCACCTCCACCAACTCCATTTCTGCTTCTAGAGCAATCAAAATACATCTGACATAGCTCATCTTGTTGAGGTAATTGTTGTTATGTCTTCTTTTCAAGGTTTGGAATCTATGTTTCTAGTTCATGCAGCACATAAATACCCAAACCAACTTCCTGAATGAGTTCATTTCGATTATCCACTATGTTTTCTATTTCCTACTCATTTAGCAGCACCTCTGGTATACTTTCAGCTTGCAACTCTTGAGTTGCATCAAGCTCATTGTCTTCAAAAGTAGCACAATTAGCGTTAACTGCACTTGGTTCATAAGGTTCAATATGGTCCTTTGCCAATGAATCTAATTTTATGGTTACTTTTGTTCCATACCTAGTCCTAAAAAGCATATGAGACTAGTCAAAAGACAAATAACCTCCAATTTTTGCAGTGAAGTCCCTTGATAAACACATGGCAAAGAATGGAGGTAAATCAATGATAAAGACATCTTGAGGAATAGAAAAATTTGGGCAGTCATGTAATGTGAGACCCAAATCTTTAATAACACCAACAATATTAACTGTTGTCCCATCTAACTAAAGCACTCCTTTCTCAAGGGGTTGGTATTTCAATCCTAATTGGTCTGCAATCTTTTTTGGCATAACTAAACTACTAGCTCCATTATCAACCATACAATTATGCACTAATTTGTCTCCTACTATCAATGTCACATAGAAAGGAGGGGGCTTTACACTTTTTTTTTGGTTCTTTACTTGACTGTTTACTTTGTTATTTATCATTATCTTGGGATATATTCATGAAAACAACCTTAACTAAATCAGTTGAGGCATCAATAGGCACTATCTTTTCAGTTAAAGCAGATTGTAACAACTCTTTTTGGCCTAGGATTTCCAAAGAGTCCCACATAGACATTGTGATATTCATTTTTTTCATGTTTTCCACAATATTAAAGGGAGCGGTAGAATTTACCTTTTGTTGTATCCTTGTAGCAGCAGGGTCTTTCTACAAGTGGGGTTGCTCCTTAGCAGCAACTTGTACATTCCTTTGCAAAATGTGGGGCACTTGTGATGTAGATGATTTTGCAACTCCTTTTCCTTTATTAGTTGACTGATCAAGCTCAAAATTCCTTTTCTTGGCTCTTGTGTTTGTTGCAATCAGAGAATCATCATTGTATGCTCCACAAAATTCTTCACCCTGCCAATTTACAAAGGTGGCATCACTTGTAGATTGACTTTGTTGTTGTAGGGATGCATCATTAGGTTGATTAGGCTATGAACTAGAAGCATTTTGCACCATTAATGCTTGGTTAATAACACCATTTGGACAAGTGGCTTGGTTGTGGGGCTAATTGCAAGGTGAACACCACTCATAATCTACTGCAAGATTGTTTTGAACAGGAACAAGTTCCCTAACAACACTAATTGGGGTTGGGTTATATGGCTGAAATGGTCTTGGATTGACATTCTGTCTTTGACCCTGATAATTGCCTTGATAAGGCTGCCTATTTCCCTAATATTGTTGCCCTTGACCTTGATTCTGCTGAAAAGGTTGTCTACTCTATTGTTGTTGCTTCTCTATGTTCACTAACTTGTTTCCAAAAGTCTATAATAGGCTTTTATTCTCCTACAACTCTTGAGATGAGATTTGGGAAGCAGACCCTTGATTAATAGCAAGTTGGGTAGCATCTAGAAATGCTGGTACAACTGGTAAAGGTGCAAAAGGTGGAATTTGTAAAGGCATGGAAAGTTGAATGTCTGGAAAAATTGGCATTGGGGGTCTAGGATCTATCCTTCCAGCTTGAATAAGGTTGTTTTCAACCCTAATAGCTATAGCATATGCTTGAGGAAATGTGTTCCCACCCATAGATTGAATCATGATAGTGATTTCACTATGCAAAGCCCTTAAATAATACAAGAAAGCATAATCAAGAGAAGGCCTTACTGTTTCAGGTATTTTGACCCATGTGTTCTGAAAATGAAAATGAAAATTTGTCATTTTCTCTTGAGGATCCATTTTAATAGTTGTAAGTTGTTCAACAAGTGACAAGTTGTCTAACGTATCTTGAAACTACTTGTGTAATTTATCCCCTAATTCACCCCAGGTTGCAATAGCCCCAACTTGCAAACCTCTAAACCACTACAATGCCTTTCCTTTCAATGAGGCTACAAGTAATCTAATAGGTACATTCTCTTGGGTTATATGATGAACCCCACACAGAGATGCTACATCTCTAATATGTTCAAAAGGGGTTGTTTGATCCTCTCCTATAAAAAATGGTAAGCTTTTCAAGGAAGCTACAAGAATGTCATCATGTTGGGCCAAATTCAATGGACTACCTCCATTAAACAACAAAAAAGGCTGATTTCTAGGCATTTGCACAAATGGAGGTTGAATAACTTGAGCTAAAACAATAGGGATTGAAGTTGCAAGTATAACTAAACTAGCTATTAAATCTACTCTAAAACTTGGTGGGGTTGATTGAACCCTCTTTGAGATAGAAGCTCTTTTTATAGATCTACTTTTCCTTCTAAGTGGAGACAATTGTAAATATTCAAAGGAATGTGAGCTCCTTGTTTGAATATTATTCATGTAAAGCTTCATAGCATGGGTCCTTTAATTCTACTCACATTGGAAGTCGCCAGATATGCAAAAATTATCTCTCATAGGCTTAAAACCGTTGGCAGCATATCAAAACTAGCAATAACTTATGTTTATCTGAACTATCTGATTCAACAGCCCACCAGGCATGCCAAAACTATTATCACTATGATTTGCACCCTAGCTAAATATTAACATGTCTAATCATGTGAAACATGGGAAATTTTCTAAGGCTATGGGTGACCTATAACAGAAAAGGACCTCCAGAGAAAGTTGGTTCTTTATTGGATATCACCTAAACTACTCTACTAAACTTGCAGAGGAAAAGGATAGAAATAAATAACATAAACTAAAATTTTGATAATGAAAAACTAAAGGTGATTCTACAAATTATACTAAGGATCTGAAAATTTAGAAAACAAACACTTGCTTTTCAATGACTGAAAATAAAATTTGCATAAAATTTTTTTGTAAGCCTATGCATAAGTGTTTTGAAAAAAGGTTTGGATGCATTTAACTTTCAAAAGGAAAAGACACCTTCACATTCTAAAAGCTAGATGCAACTTAAAGCATAGATTTCAACCTGCACAGGCATACTTTTGCAAAAAGGGCAGAATAATATGAGACAAAACTACAAGGAAGTGAAAGTACCTCACATGTAATTTAATCAATCGCTTGATAACCACTATACTCCAAGAAATAGAAGGCACAACTTCAAATATTGGCATCCAAGGTCTGCACTGTATTTCATGTCCAAAAATGAAAATGAGTTACAAAATCTGCATGAAATTTGACAAAGGACTCAAAAAAGTATCTAAGTCTCAATCTACATCAGAAGAACTAACTCCAAATGAGTTACAAAAATGAACATATCACTCAACTCCAAGTAGTTGCACCAGAATAGGGGCTAGCAACTAACTTTGGTCGGATCCATCAAAATAGCCTAAAAATAAGGCATTAGTTTTCCCCAAAAGCTACCTCCAACATGTAGGGAAGGTGGGTTTGACCATGCCAAACATCTAGGCATGCAAAACCACCCCTAGATTCCTTCAATTTCACAATAAGAAGCATAAATTCTCCTAAATGCATGGCATATGTTGGTAAACTAAGAATAACCTTCCCTATATACCCTCCATTTGTTTCTAAAGTATAACTCTCCCTAACTGAATGTTGAAAATCTCCATCATTTTTCATTTAAAAAAAAAAGACTTAAGTCTAAATGATTTATAAGACATCATTAAGACTTAGTGCTTTACAAATTTTCAAATATCATGGAAAAAATGAAGAAATAAAAATAATTCTTAAAAGAGTCACACCATAGAAAGAAAAACCCTAAGGCATAAGACCAAAAGTCTTAAACCATGGGTATGCATTAGTCAATTGATATAACTTAAAAAACAAAAGGTAAAATACCTTTTCATCGACACACTCTTTTTGGATTATGAAAACCTAAAAACCAAAGGAAAAAAGGTAAAACATCCACTTCATTTTACCATGAAGCTTCTGGAGGAAGCTCGAATGTTGCCAAAGAGGGTTTCTCTGTTGATTTTGATGTTGTCCTTCAGGCATCTTCTGCAAAAATTTGTCTATTCTCTACACTGACTGGTAGGTAAAACATTTTTTGAAAGCGTTTTTGGATAGAAACCTTCAGATTAATGATTTAAGGCCTTATAGGCCATGGCATTATGTGGTTTCTTCCACTCATTTTTACATGTTTCTTGTTCTCTGTGAATTTTTCCTCACCTAGCCGCTATGGAGTTTGTATCTAAGCTTCTGGAACACAATCTCATATAGATATTTTATGCAAAATATCAGAAGAAAACTTGAAGAAAGCTCATTTTTACACATTATAGTGTCTTGTTGTTATTCTATGAGAAGAAACAAAGAACCCAGGCTGCGGGCTATGGGGTTTTACTTATGTTATATTTTTTGTAGCTTCTATGGCTTCCTTCTATTTAATGAAAATGAAAGTTTCATTATGTAGCCATCTTCCCACAAGAAAATGTTATTAGGCCATGGCTATTCTGATTTTCTTGATTTTCAAATGAGGGTTTAAATCCTTTTTTGTTGGCCATTTTTCATTTTTCCTTCTTTTCCACCTCCATATATATATATAGAAAACCTCACTTCATTCCTAGTAGGTATCAAGGAAACCTACAAACCTTTCATTCAACCCCTGTGTTTGTTGTTTTCTAAACATGGAACATGGAGGCCAACATTTCCATGATAAAACCATGCCTAGTTGTAATATGGATGAGATTCGTGATAGAAAGAACAGTTGAAACAAGAGCTACTTCAGTCAACTTCTCACAAAGAGAATGTTGCCAATGTTGCCATGTAAAGAAAATAGTTTTCTAAATGATTCGATGCCATTACCTAGTGTGGGTATCATTCAAAGTTTCTATGCATCCTTCCTTTTGTGTTTGCAGGAATTTGAAACTCCCTCATAATTCACTAGAATCTTTTGGGGGTTTAGTGACCTATGTGATTTTTCTCCTCTTAGATATTTTGAGGGACTTTATTTAAATGGCCGCAGCCACATACTACAGGTACAGGACTCTCTATACTTGAGCTCTATATTACTATTCATTTCTAAAAGCTTCAAAACTTGAATAAGCT
This sequence comes from Sequoia sempervirens, assembly GCA_007258455.2. Classification (NCBI taxonomy): domain Eukaryota; kingdom Viridiplantae; phylum Streptophyta; class Pinopsida; order Cupressales; family Cupressaceae; genus Sequoia; species Sequoia sempervirens. Next base: position 313,449,127 of record VDFB02058242.1, on the reverse strand, counting down.
TGACTCTCCCATTATCTTCAGCATTTTTTATTTCTGAAATAAATTCCAACAGGATTTTGATGAGTGTGAAGAAAATACAAGTACTTAGGCTACGACCAAGAAACACAAAAATTTAATTAGTCATTTACATTTGCCTCTTTTCCTGTGAAATATTGTTTTCCTTATCTACATGTTTCATTACTGATTGTAATACTCATAAAATGGCTCTTAAGGACTAAAAATAAAACATTCTCCTTCATTAGATGGCCTCATGACCTGCTCATTGAGTCTTTGCTATCCTTTGATCAGTTCATTGTAGACTAAGTGACTGTCCCATTAGACTATCCTTTATATATATGATGAATGCATCTATCATGTAGGCTTCAAAAGACAATCATTCAAGAGTGGCTCTATCACTGTTCTTTTCACCATATTTCCTTGTATATCTTCCCTTAACTCAATATCACTGCACATACTCCTGCTTACTTTATTCACATTTATTTTCATGAAGAAATACACCTTTTGTTTCAAGTATTTCCATTTATCTATGATATAAATTGCATAGCTATAATATCTCTTATTGCAGTGTCCTGATAACTTATAGTCATATTGATTATGAACATGACTATGTTTATGACATTGAATCTTTATCTATATTCATTACTATCACCATTGTATGAGAAATAATTTTGTAAGAAATGTGAATCTCCTATAGGGATAATGATTGTGGCATCATATTATTGGCTTCTCCTCTAATTATAGGCATCAGAAAAAACCATTATGGTGTCCTTTTCTCATATGAATGCTTTCCTACACTGCCTTGATGATTTTTCATTTCACATGATTGTGTACAGGCCTACAGGCCCTTCAGACTGCCCTTAATGTTGAGAAAGCATCCTCTATATTGTTCATTTTACATTGCCATGCTTTTAATGAGTGACTTTCCATACCTCATTTCATTTCACACTCACACCTAAAGATTGATTTTAGCATTTGGCAATTTGAGATACACTCCCTTATTCCTAAAATGGCAGTGTCCTAGGATTACACATGGCATTTGTAGAAATGGGCTATCACTATCGATTATCACCATTATTTATTCATTTTTCTCATTCTATTATTATGGGACTACCCCTGTAATGACTTAAATGTTGTTTGTCCTTTTTATCACTCATGATGGATACCATACCCTTTAGAGGATGTGGATTGTGACTACCTTCTGGCTGCCATTTGCTTCTTTTCAATTTCCTAAGTTGGTTGTGATTGTTCATGAATTTCCTTCTATCCTTCAAGAACTAAAGATTAATGGTAATTCCATCTAGAATATGATCCTAGTAACATCAAAATAAATTACCTTCTCCTAAGCCTGACCTCAACTCACAATCAATTTGCTGCCCTTAATGGGTTGTGCTTGTCACTTTCATAGAAAACCTTTCACTGGATTCACTATAATAGTCCTCCTTGTCATGAAACTCTTGGTCACTGGTTTCATGAGGTGTCATTCTATATCCTCTAAATGAACATGCAATCACATTGTCTTTTTGATTAAACTCTCCATCTATAACACAGAGCTTTGAGCAACCCACGATACCCATTATAATTAGTATATCATGTCATTTCCTGCCATTTCTACACTGTTGCTTCGTTGATAGTGATTTTCATCTCTTCTTGTTCCGTTACAATTATCTATGACAAACCTCCCTTCACTACACTTTATCATTGATATTGCATTCTTAGAGGAACCTATCAATGTGTTATCATGTGAATGTTCTGTCTTTTGTGTGTTGTCCCTCATGATTCTCAAAATGATAAAAATTTTAACCAAATATTACACCCCCTTATGCATGACCAGTTCTCACTAAACTTTATAAAACCATCATGAAATTTTGTTGACTATATTTCATGTCATGCTCATATTAGTACTAGAGTGCTCTTGTTAATAGGAGAGAACCTCTATTAATAAGGTAGCTATCTTTTAACAATATCGCCATGGCTTTGAAACTTGTGATTGCAGTTGAGTTGGGACAACCATCCATGATCTACATGTTTGATGATATGTCTTCTATGACATAAATCAACAACATATTGCCATAGGTGATGTATAATTATTCAAGTATATCATGAGGTGTTTAACTCAGTTCAATGCCTTGTCAAAACAAACTTGATAGCATGTTGACTCAAAAGGCTATAACCTTGAATTCCATTATGACATTGTACATTGTCAATCTACAAGCCACAATCATTTTTTACTACTAACCTTCATATGCACGCTGGGCTCAACCCTTGTGGGAGCCACATTTAACCCATGTGCTGAAATTTGATAAAACAACAACATTGCTTTTCCTATATTTTCACATGAAACAAACAAGTTAGAAAAAACATGTGCATATGACTAATGTATTTTATGATCATGTTCCTTTATTTGAACATGTACAGTTTGTATGCTTATTGAATGTATTTGAGGGGAATTTTATACACTCATGGGTGCAAGTACATGTAGTGTGAGAGACCTTCATTGCTTAGAGCACTGGTATAACATCATTGTAATTGCTAGATGCGGGGACTAGGAGCAAGGAGCTATGGAGGACACAAGACAACTCGAAGCAGGAGATAAAGCAAGATAACAAACACCGAACCAGTCATCAGGCAATGACTAGCCTCTTTCCCTATATGTGAATTCTTTACTCTTTATCCATCAATGTATAAAATGTTCTTCATTTCTATTGGACAAGTTAAGTCTCACGGTTTGTGTGAGACAAATATGTACTTTTTTATCAATAAGGATTACTTTTCAGAAATATTTGTGCAAATATTTTCCATATTGTACGCACTTGTATAAATGCAATAATTTGTTACTAAAAACTTGTAATCTCTTTGATTTTTTTGTTTATATAATGGAATGCAATATAGGGAAGATAGATAAGAAATGTACTACACTTTTAGTTTGCAAACACTCTAAACTCAATCAACTTGAGTAAATAACAAAAATGAGTAACAGGCCCATCATCTAGTCAATCCCAAATAATCTGATAACATCATGTCCTAGGATGCATTGTTCCTACAATGGACATCAACATCAGGCATCACCATAGTTTAGTCTTGGCTAGAGGTTTGAAAAACATTAGCTTGTTTGTTTACTTGATATTTTTCTTGTTTATTTATCTTATTTTGCTCATTCCAATGACCTCTTGATGATGTCCAAACAAAGGGATTTAGAGAGAAAGGAATGGGGAAACGATCATCATATTTTTATCTGTTGTGCTTATTGAATATTCTTGTAATATAATCTTGGTCATGCATGCTTTGTTCGGTTTGTAGGGAGGATGTTTTAGGTGTCTTTTTGACCACATAGGAAGGCTTGCCTTTCTATTTTTTGGTTTGAGATGTTTGGAATATCTAAAATATAATTTGAATGAGGTTTTGTATGTCAGGTGTGAACAGGAGTACTCCTATCTAATTGTCGAGTCAAAGTCAATTACACTAGGTGCAATGCCATCTTGGTCCTTTATACCTCGATGCATCATACCTATGTGTGTTATCAAACATAAGATAAGTACCCCTTTTAAAATCCCAATTCCTGATAAGTAAATCATCCTCATTATCGTCATCTCTAATAAAATCTCATAGATCATGGACTTGTTGGATCCTCTTATATTCATCTTATTTCTTCTTTCTTCTCTCTACGCTAACATGGTGCCATGATAGTTAATCAAAAACATCACCAATGCATCCATCCTACATCCACAAACCGTCAGCATGTTGCATATCATATCATATCATATAAGAAACACTAATCATCTCACATGCATTGCATTTCATCATCATAATATAGATTGGTTATTCTAAGCATCTCATAAACCATACATTTGCATCCATTGAATAATCATATAAGCATTTCCATATCATCCATGTATGCATCATCATATCATCAAATGCATAATCATATAGGCATCATCATGTCATCTATACATCATCATATCATACATAAAAAAGGTACTAAAAAAAAAACAAACAAACAAACAAAAAAGAGAAGGGAATATGTCATAACATTCCATACATCTCATAATAAAAACATACATCATCATCAATTTGGGGCATAATATAGATCTATTAGTCTAAGCATTTAAAATAATTTGCATATCATAACATTTGCATTCATATCATCCATACATCATCATCATAAAAAGTGCATAGAAAAGATATTGAAAAATAAATGCATCCATCCATCCATAAGCATCTGCATAATCATACATCACATCACATAATATAGAGTCACATCACATATAGAACATCACATATACATCCATCCATAATGCATAAATAAAATAGGACACATCCTATAACGAATCGTTCATATCATATATATCAAAATAATGTAACTACCATGGTACAAAATCAGGATCAAATGTGTATGTATCAATCAATGTATACAATGCCCATGGGGCTATCAAAAATAGAGCCTGTGGATCTCAAAAATAATCAGGTGTAACCAATCAAAACTATGTGAGCTAGCCCTGGTGGCTACTCCCCTCACCTGCCTACCTCTTGGGTTGGTCCTAGCTGTACCCTGCCTGTTGAGAGAACTTGAGCACTTGGGCCCCTGAAGGCACTACCTATCGATAATGTACCTCTTGCACTATGTCGCGGTACATCCACACGAGGATTGTCCTTCCCTATGCTACAGCTATCATTCTCTCTAACTGTTGTCACCTACCCACCTCCTATGCCAGCTGCAACTCTATCGCCTGTCATTGCTGCCTCTCCTCATTCCACTCTACAGTAAGGGCCTGGACCTACTACCTAGCCTAGTCCGTCTCTACTATCACTGTTTGCACCTGAGCCTAAAGCTTTTGTATCAAGACATCTCTCAAGTCGGGCTGAGGTGGCAGAGGTGGTGGCGATGGTTGTTGGTCTCTCTATAATGGCTGGTGGTCCCTCGCAAGTAGTTGTTAGTCTCTAAGAGCATCTCTCTACTGATGCCCATCTCTCTGATCTCTCTGCTTTGGCTGTTGTGGAGGTGGTCCTCCTCCTCCTCCTCCTCCTTCTCCTCCTCCTCCTCCTATGGGAACCTATCCCCTCCTGGTCACCCTGCCATGGGGTCTCCGTCGTGGTAGTACTATCCTTGGTATAGTCAATCGGATTGAAGGCCTGAACCAGTCATCATAGGCACGTGTAGTGCCTAGGTCTGCCTGCCCTGATCATAGGCCCAGGGCCTAGCTACCAATTGTCTGAAGGAATCCACTACATCTGATGTTGGGATCGTCTGACCCCATGTTGTCTCTCTAGTAGTCTGGGAAAAGATGGCCACATACTGATCATCTGGCCTATCCTGGACATCTCCAAACTATCCAACTACCTTGTCAGGTAGGTAGTGCTCAATCATCGTATGCTCATGTCCTTGCATAAGCCGATCTTGCCTGGTATAAAAAAGTTGTATATCATCATACCAAGTCAGCATATGTAGCCAAGGTCTCCAAGTAAATGTTGTCATCTCATCTAAGACCCTCTACTAGTGAGGAAGGCTAGGTTGTCCTATGTGAGTGCATGTGAGACCACCCTGTACCTCCAAATGGCTGGGTCGTCAGGCTTGACATCAACCAATGTAATTCTCATTCGAAGCATGGCTATGTGCTCCCATGCCTAGATGTGTAAAATTGTGACCCTTGTGCCAATGGCTTTGTTGTTGCAATATGCGAACTTGTGCAAATCATGGTATAGTGAGGCCAACATCACTAGTCCCCAAGAAAAATAGCACATCCAGAAGAGCATTCGCTCCCAAGCTAGACCCCATCCTAAACTAAAATATTGGCCCTGTTGATCTGGAGCTACAAGTCCTGAAATAATAGCCGCAACAATCAGTTGAAAGGTCGACACCTAACCTCTGTAGTACTCAAGGTCAATTTGACCCTCAGTGAAAACAATCTCATTTGTCCCCATAATCTCATAGCACACATCAGTGCCATTGTCCATGTCATATATAACCCTCTCGCCATGGATGGGTAATCGCAAAATCTGCCAAACATCCTCCAATGTGACAGTCGCCTCATCGGTAGGAAGATGAAAGGATGATGTCTTGTTGTGCCATCACTCAGCTAACACAGTCATCATCACCAAATGGTTCCTAATAGTAGGAACATAAGAAACATACCATAGACCAATCATTCCAAGGTGCTCCTGTAGCAACTCATGTAATCCACTCAATCTACTAAGCACCGAGGATTAGTGCTCAAGTGAATGCATAGGTTCTCTGTCCTCCTACACCAATAAAGCCACAACATCAAGTTTCATAAAAAGATAGTATCCTGTTTGAAGTTTTTGCAATTGAAATAGAAAAGGCATCACTATCAGTAAAGGTGTCACTATTTGAAAACTCCAAATTGTGCCACTGGAACCCCTAAACTACAAACTAAGTCGTGGCGTCCCTGTTTGATCACGGGCCTATTTGACCTAGAAACCCTAAAGACCTAACTGGAGCATGGTGTTTCCATTTACAAAGGCATCACCCTTTGGAGTTTGTAACCCTAAACCTAAAATGTGATGCAACATCGTAGGTCACAATAGCAGCACTCTTTGAAGCGTAGTGTCACCAATTTAACCCTTTTAGTGTCGCTATATAGCGATGTTGGACAAGTTTGACTTTTAAAACCTAATAAATGCACACAAAAATCAAAATTAAAGGTCAAGTTAGGATAACATACCGATGGTCCTACACCTAGAAGTCTCTGGTAGACTCAAACTCGCTCAGACATGTGTTGGGGAAGCACTCTTTGCGCCATCTTGCAGGAAGGTCAGAGCTCAAAATGATGAAAGTTCTAAAGGTTGAATGTGCAAATGAATTGAAAGTGACCCCTTGAAGGCTATTTAAGCTTGAAAAATTAGGGTTTTTTTTACCTATTTTAGCTGTAAAACTAGGGTTTTATGCCCCCGACCCCATTTTTTCCCAACCAAGGCTCGTTTTGCATCTTTTTTCTACATTTTGGCACATTTTCGGCATCCTGGAGCCTTTCTGGACCCGTCAGGCAGCTTGTCCTCTTTTTTTGTGAGAACACCCAAAAATCCAAATTTTTGTTCAATCTCTCAAGGGGGTAGTATACCAATGTAATTCTTCCACTGGGGCAGTGGTGGGGCATCCAAAAAAAAAATTTAAAAATTAAATTTTGATCTCAGCAAGTTTATTCTTTGAACCAACGCAGCAAGTACATTGCTTCAAAGAGGGGAAAAATGTACACACATAATTTATATTGATTGATCTCATGCATTTGATCCTAGTTCAATAACATCAGTTCTGCCTAAATCACTCCTTTACTAACCATTTAATTGAATAACCCTTATTTGATTAAATTCATCATATTTCATCTTTCAATTAAATAAATCCCTTTATATGATTAAATCATATTTCATCTCCTTTAAATTAAATAAACTAAACCTTTATTTGATTTAAGTCTAACATCATCCCTCTTTAATTAAATAAATCAAATTTTATCTAATTAAATCTAATATTCATATTCCTCTCATTTTGATTTAAATAAATCCAAAAATCTAAGTCAAAATGTCAAATCAAGCTAATTTTCATCTAAGTTAATCAAATCCTGATTAACTCTAACACTAATCCATTAAATCCTCTAGATTTTACAACGTGCACAAGTAAATTAATTTAAATGATATATAAATTCATCTATTTTCATTCAAAAGGACATCAAGTCAGAATATTCTTCAAATTTGAAATCTCCCTCCCAAAGGTTTTATCCTCCAACTTGGCATTTATGCCTCTTACATGTCCCTTTTTCTTGAGCCAAGTGGCATTAACTCCTCTTTCACATCTTCCTCCACAAGCCAACTTTCACATTTCAAATTTCCACTTAATTGCATTTATTTGCACATTCATCAAAATGTGCTCCACCTCTCTTCAATAGCATGTTGACAAGTGGTATTTTGTTATTGGTTGATATTTAGTCCCACATCCTCCATGTTTTACATTCCTCCATCCTTCTTTCCTATAAATGGAGAGCTCTTCTACTAATTTGGGATCCACAACTTGATGCAAAGTCATTATCCACAGGTTTTGAGAAAATTCATCAACACATCATTGAAGCCTTCATAGCTTTTCATCACCATAGCTAGGTTATTGCAAATTTTATCAAGGAGCACCATTGTTCATCATCAAAGCTTGCAAGGAATTGGGAAAGGGCTATTTTCTACATCAAAATAGCACCAATTCCCCCATGGGATTGAGGGCTTGAGCATTTGAATAGGATTTAGATTGCTTTTACTTGTTTTCTTTACTTTGTTTCTTGTTCATCATGTTTCAAATGAATCTTACGGGGGATGCTAGTTTAGATTTGTATAATTGACTAAAATTGTGTTGCTTATTCATGATTGTGTAGGTCTAGAGCTACCATTCACACCATGATGATATTCTTCCAACTTCACATGAATGTAAACCCTTACATATTTTTTGTGTAGAATACCATATGGGATGTGCAAAAATGCACCATCTGGGTCATCCACTAGAGATTTGTCAGGATGCCATTTGAATTTGGGTTGGAAATGATCCACTACCTCTACAAATTTTGGTGTATACATTGTGCAAAAAATTCAAACCACTTTTAGAACTTAGGGAAAGATAGAACTGTAAATACCTTTTAATCACCTTTTGATTAGGGTTTCACATGCAAAAACTTCTAAAAATTCTTCAAACATTTTACTTCTCTCCTTCAATACTTTGCTATTCTCAAATGCTCATTTGTAAATGACTTGGATTGTTCATAAAATCACTTATAAACCTTTTGCACTAACCTAATTTCGCATTGAATACATAATTTTAAAAGCTGGTAAAAACCCTAACTATATGCATAGTCAACTTCAAATGCTCCGCAAACTTTCACAACTCAATATTTTCCACCAGTTTTTTCTCTAACAGGTCAAGCATATTGGCCCACACCTCATATCCATGTGTTGAAGCATCAACATCAATTCTTTAACAGGGGATAAATATTTTTTGTTAATGCTCCCCCTAAGCCAAAGCTTTCAACTTAGTTTCTAGAGGAAACATCTAGACCAAATGATAGTATAGATTTAGGCTTATTCTCACTTTCTTCCTTTTTTCTACAAATCTTGTCCCTCTATTTATTCATCTCTACTAGATCAGCCTTTTTCATCAGATCATTCTTCTTTGTTGGATTAATCTTCTTGCTTCTACAAAATTTGGAAATGTGTCATGGTCTTTTGCAATTGTAACAAGTGATAGCATTTTGAACAAGCTTAATTCCACTCATTCTAAATATACATCGATTAGGTTTATGCCCAAATCCATTACATGCATAATAGTAGCCATTGAAAGATTGAAACCACATACCATTGTTATTTACATTCATCATTTGGCTTCTGCATTCACTAGTCTTATAACTGAACCTTTTGCATGTAAATCTCTAACTAAAAAAATATTGAACATTTTGATTCATTTTGCTTCTAATTCCATAGCCTTATGTCCAAATTTATTGCAAGAGTAATAGAAACCATTAATAGATGGGTACCTTTGTGCATTTGGTTGTCTGATTGGTGGTCTTTTGAACTCTTTCCTTTGATTCCAAACTTGCTTTCCATTACTTTTCTTTTCCTTAAATCTTTTTTTCAACCTAATTTGGAGTTTGATCTTTCTTTGATCTTTCACCTTTCTCAAACCCTAATCCTTCTTTGTCTTTAGAACCTTTTTGGTTTGCAATAATTTCATCAAGCTTTGTAGAACTCATGTTTTGAATTTGTTTTCATGACTTTTCTTTTTCAAGAATTGATCTCAAGGTCACAACTTCTTTAAGTTTTGAAGATTCTTTAGATTTGTTTTTCATCTTAGCATTCGGGCATTCTTCAACTCTTTTTCCTTCAACTTGCACTTTCATACTGGTAATTGTTTCATTGGCTTGCTTCAACTATTCACTGACCTCCTCATGTCTTTCTCTAAATTTCTTGATTTTCTCTCTCAATTTTATGATCCATTCATCTGCTTCTTTGAAATTTTCCTTCAAATCTTTGTTCTCACTTTTAGTCCTTTCCAAATCTTCAAGGGCTATTGTGACTTCTCCATTCATGTCAACCATGCACTCTTCTTCTATGAATCCAACAACAAGAATATCTTTCAAAGTAGGATATCTTCTGAGAGCCATGTGTTCAACCTCCAAGATCTTCCCCAAGTGATTAAGCTTCTTCCAAGGAACTAAGCTATGATACCAATTGTTGAACACCCATAATAATGAGAGGGAGGGTGAATCAATATTCTCTGAAACCACTTAAACATTTAAACATTCATTCAACATAGCACATTTAATTTGTAGTGAGAAAGGAAAGCATGAAATCAACCATCAATATAACATAACACATGAACACCAGATTGTTACATGGAAAACCCAAAAAGGGGAAAACCATGGTGAGGATTAGCTTACAATTTATTATAACCGGTTATAAGATATTACAGAAGTGCTCACTACAGGTGGATTCACTACCCTCAAAAAAATGACAAGATAGAAGAGAGGGGTGGCACACAGCCAAAATGAATTGTTACAAATGCATCTACAACATGCTAGAATATAGTTCCAGAAGCTCAATACACAAAATCAACACACTTGATCACTCTGCTTTGTTCTACACTTGCATCACTTTCACACAATTTGCATCCAATAAACTTGCATATTTTCTAACACACCACATCCAACACCAAAATGAGCTCATATTTATACTGATTTCATCCCAACATCAATTAGGTTGTCCTAATTAGATGTATTATGAAAAATATAACTTGTCGGCTCAAACATACAAACATATACACTTTGCACCTTAATTCAATCTTGTAACACATAAGATAGGTTGGTGTGGACCTATAATAACATCCTTATAATGGATCAATACTTACTCAAGCTCTACAATATTCAAAACTTATTAGGTCGACACTGGTAATGACCGAACATCAAAATTCACCAACTGATCAACCAAAAATGGGCATGTAGAACTCCAAACTTTATGCCACTTGGATCTCAAACTCTACTAACACTTGTAAACACTTCCACAAATCTACAAAGATAGATACCAATTTGTGATGAAGTGTGGACTCACCAAAACATACACCCTGTAGTAGCAATCATTGTCATTGGAAAACTAGAACTTTTGTCTTTCATAGCTTTTTCACCAAAAAAAAAAACAATGTGAAAACTTGGATTTAGACTCCTCTGACATCCAACAAGATTCCTCAAAGCGGACCAACGCAAACCAAAATATCAGATGTCCTGTACACTAAACTCACGGTTTTGATACTCTAAGCCAATTTTCTAGTTCAGCTATCTAGATCAGATCAAACCTTCTTTCAAATATACATTATATTATCATCTATATACACACTCATGCTTCACCAAATGATCTGCATATCAATCTTCATACAATGTTGACATCAATGACAACACTGCATACAACTCATGCTCATACTCATGTTGCTAGAAAGCATATCAATGACAAACTTCTTATTCTTCTAGCAAAGGATGACCCACCATTCACAAAATGAGCAAGTGGTATTAGCATGTAGCCTAGCCAATGTGTCTTAAGATTCTTGTAGGTTGTGATTGTGAGTTTCAACAAATAATCGAGGTCTCTCTTTTAATGACATGAAAGAGACTGTGGTTTTTACATTGAGCGCAACCTCTCTTTATCTACTTGACCCCTCCTTTGATCTACACACTTAATTCACACATCAAATGCATCAATGGTTGAGATTCACTTAGGGATGACCCACCAATCACAAAATGAGTAAGTGGTATTAACATGTAGCATAGCAAATACATGGCTTAAGATTCTTGTAGGGTGTGTTTGTGAGTTTCAATAAATAATCAAGGTCTTTCTTTTAATGACTTAAATGGTAGTAAGTGTTTTTGACACTTAGCACAACCTCTCTTTCTCTAATTGATCCCACCTTTGATCTACACATTCAATTAACACATCAAATGTATCATGTTAAAATGACTAAGATTCACTTAGGGATGACTCACCAATTAGAAAAATGAGTGAATGGTTTTAACAAGTAGCCTAACCAATACATGGTTTCAGATTCTTGTAGGGTATATGGTTGTGAGTTTGAACAAATAATTGAGTTTTTGTTTCAACAACACAAAAGAAACTGTGGGTCAAACGCTTAGCACAATTTATCTTTCTTTGTTTGACCCACCTTTGACATACACATTTAATTCACTAATCAAATGCAGCATATTAAAATGATTGAGATTCACTCAAGAATGATCCACCAATCACAAAAATGAGTCAGTGGTATTAATATGTTGCCTAGCCAGTATGTGGCTTAAGATTCTCATAGGATGTGTTTGTGATTTCAACAAATAAAAGAGGTTTCATTCAATGAGATATAAGAGAATGTGTAATTATAATATTTAGCTCACCCTCACCTCCTTTGCTTGACCCCACTTTTAATCTACACACTTAATTACATATTGAATGAGTATATTAAAATGACTAAGATCCACTAAGAAAATACTCAACAATCAAAAAAAGGATAAATGATATTAACAAGAGCCCAACCATTATGTGAATTAAAGATTCTTGTAGATTGTGTGTTTGTGAATTTCAACAAACAACCAAGGTCTCTTTCAATCACATAAATGTGACTATATAGTTTTGAAACTTAGCACAAACTCTCTTTATCTACTTGACCCCACCTTTGATCTACACACTAAATTTACTCAAGTGCATCAAGTTAAAATGACAGGGATTCATTCAAGAATGTCCTACCAAATTACAAAATGAGTAAGTGATAATTATATGTAACCTTGCCAATACGTGGCTTAAGATTCTTGTAGGGTGTGTTCACGAGTTTGAACAAATAACAAAAGCATCTCTTTCAATGACATAAAGGTGATTGTGTTGTTCTGAAACTTAGCACTACCTCCCTTTCTCTGCTTAACCCCACCTTGGATTTACACACTGAAATCAAACCTCAAATGCTCATGTTGAAATGACAGGTTTGTTTCTCTTGTGGGCTACTTTCATGCTGCTGTTTCTGCTGTCTTGCCGAGTGCTGTCCTGTTTTTTTGGTTGGGCCGTTACTTTTCTAGCTTGGCCATTTGCCTACTGAAGAACAACTGTTTCATATAACTTTTTTCATAATTTACTTAATCCAATATAAAGCACACCATTGAATCACACCTAAACACTATATAATCAATCATACAATTCAGAATAGTAGATATTTAATTCTGATAAAACATGATATTTGAGTCCATTACTTTATCTAATTAAGTATAACTAAACACTATATAATCAATCATACAATTCAGCATAGTAGATATTTAATTCTGATAAAACATGATATTTGAGTCCATTACTTTATCTAATTAAGTATAAGCCTGATTCATATCATCATTCACAGATTACATAAATTCAACCATCAACATAGTGATTAGATTCTTAACAGAACCCAAATGTTTCCAAGTATTATTTAACATATAACTATGCATAAGAGTTTAAATTGACTGGGTACAAAACAAACCACAGAAAAGCACACCAGGAAGAGCTCAGAAATAATTGAGTTTTACGGCACAGCATTTGCCTTTCCTTTGGTATGCTCTACGAGTACTATACCCCCATGAATAGAGACAGAGGGATTCGATCTATGGCCAGGCTACTTATAGCATTAATTTCACCGCAAACAGGGGCGTATGCACATCACCAAACAGGCCTGGCGCTGCTGGATGTTGCCAACCCTCTGCGCCCAAATTAGCGAACATACAGGCTCTATGAGCCGTTGCTGGTCCTGCCCTTCCATTTTCATTTTCTTGTGCTACTGCAATGTGGGGCTTCTCTATTTCTGCATCAGATTCACAGAACAACGGTGACAATAGAGGAATAGGAGCGCTCTTCATAAACAAATCTGAAGGGGGCGGCTGAACTTTCAATGGCGGAGGAGCACGCCTCTGCAACCGATTTCTTTTTTCAACAACTTCCATGGGCGTAAAAACACTGGATTGCATTCTACTCTTGATTGAAGCCCCCCCTTTCTTCTCTCAGATTCTCTTTAAGAGCATTGGGTATTTCAACAAAGACACTCTCCTGTATTTATGAAGAATTTCATATGCGTGTTGTACAGGTGTATGTACAGTAATCATCCAAACAGATAACATTATTATAAGCATTGAAATAGCTGTGATCGCCTCTGACTCCACGCCGTCTAGAACACGCGTCTGCCTAATGGCCAAACCTTGGTCCATCGTTTGGAAACCGTGTTCGTTTTTGTGTGGATTCGTTCTAATCTCTAGTCCATTTTAATAGGATGTAACGTGCATATTCTAGGAAATGGCATTTAATATACGGCAGCTAGTCACTGAAGTCCAATTTAGATCGCCAAATGTGGACAATAGCCGATTTCAAGTTATGCCTCCTAGGGGAAACAACCTTTTATCAATATTAAATGAGAAGATCCCCTGGTATAGATCGGACGGTTTGGGTCATTCAAAGATATAAAAATTGCTGCAGGGTCAAAATCCAATTTGTTCTATTGATATTAAGGAATTGTATACAACCTAGAGGTTATAGGAGCTTCCCCTTATGGTTAGAGTTGTTTTTTAAGGTTTGTTGTTGATTCTAGGTTGTTAGGCTTTCGGAGGAGGTGTGTTGAGTATAGGTTTCAACTAATGTGATTACAAGTCGTTTTTAAAGACTTATTGTTGGTGTTAGATCACTAGACTAACGAAGGAGGCATGTTGAGTATAGTGTGTCAAGTAATGTGATGATTATGTATGTGGGGTCCACTTTCAAAATAAATAAATGGCAATTGAATTAAATTCATAAGAGGCTTGTGTTACTCTTTTTAGCAACCTCTTAAGACCAATTCTAGGTCTTTCGGCTACCAATTCCGCTTGTTAAAAAAAAAACAAATCAAAAGGATTTTTATCAACTACATATTCAAGATGCCTACCATAAATAACCAACATGTTAGTATAAGGTGCCAACTATAAGGTGCCAACTAATAAAATATTTATGTATGTAGAGCACACCTTTATAATAAAAAGTCAACATGTTGATTTGAATTTGATGTACTATTATTTGAACTTAATTTTTTTCAAAACATGTTAAAGAAAGTGATTGTAAGAGTAAATTTGTTCATTTAAAAAAGAAGAATGAATTAAAATTTATTTGAATCTTTTATATTTAATTTTTTTATATAAATTAATATAATTTATTTTACATAAAAGTATATAAAAGACAAGAGATGATAGTTTTGCATTTTATGAGATAGTAATGACTCTTGTCACAACCCTTCTCATTATCTCATCCATGATCTTAACAACCTTATTCATGGCCTTTTCCACTTTCACAAGTATATTTTGGTATAATTTTATATTGTCAAACATATTGGTCTAATTATCCTTGCAACTTTTGCATCCCATGACACTATTTTGTTGTTCCTCTAGTTTGTCCACTCTATCTTATAAATTAGAAAATTCTACATAATAGGTTTCTAATGGGTTCTCTTTGGTATCTTCTTTCTTGTTTTCTTTAGTATTATCCCTATTATTATCCATCTCCTCTTGGTTGTCATCCTAAGTAGCTACATTGATAGGAGAGAAAGAAAGAGAATCATTATTATCCTCAAGACGTGACTAAAAACCCACCTCCTCAACTTGAATTTTCTCCTTTGTTGTAGTCATGAATGGAGGGTCCAAAAAGGATTGTCCAACCACGCAGCCTGTCGCAAGGGAATTAAACAAGATATTACAATCATCACAAGGCCTTATTATGACCTTCTAGTCTACTTCCTATCTACTACTAACTGAGAAATTTTGAACTAGTTGATGATCTCCCTACTTTCCAATAGATTACAAATAATCTTAAATATGGATCCCTAGCTCCAATTATGATATGCATCAGCCTCAAGGGTTTACCACCCAATGCAAGATCAAATGTGTAGGTCGGCCAATGAACATGAAAGATAGCCCATCGAGAAATGGAAAGTATTGCAGATCTCCAAGAAAGTTTGACTATACCTAAAATACCTTGTATAATGTTCCATTAAGCTTTGCACATTCCAAAAAAGGTCTGCACAACCCATTTGAGCCAAGTAGGCCCTAAATGCTCTATTTGAGAATTGACATTGAAATTCTGAGAGTGATAACTTTCTGCAAACAAATACAAATCACCTAAAATCTAGATATGTTGAATTTGACCTCATATAAAAGTTATATTCTACTTTGTGAGTTGGGAAATGATAATGTGATAAAATGTGAAAGAAACTATTGAGATGGCTACAAATTGAACTAAAAGAAAAGAAATGTTTTTGGTTGATATGTGATTACTTTACAACTAGGGATGCTCCTACATCAAACACCTAGGGTTGGAAAAAAAATTGAGTCCCTCACTTTCCAGGGACTAGAGGAAAACCAAAGTGGTCCACCTCAGCTTGAGAAATCCATGGTGAATTCTCTACTAGTATGTCTTTCCACTTTACCAAGTACTCCTTGTACTGCTTATTCCTAGTGATCCTTCCAACTCTAGTGTCCAAGATCTGCTCAATCTACTCTGATGGTTTATGTGGTAACTACTCCTCTAATCCTTGAACTTATTTTTTACTCCCACTTGACCATCCTTCATGATACTCATAGATGTCTGTAATATTGAAAATAGGTGATATACCAAGTGTCTCTAGTAAATCTATTTCATATGCATTTCTTGAATCAAACTTCCTAAGAATCTTACATGGTCCAAACTTCCTCATCTTCATCTTGTTATATGTTCTTACAAGAAACCTTCCCTTCCTATGATATATCATAACTTCATGCCCAACAACAAATTCCTTATGTCTCCTCTTTTCATCTGTCTTCTCCTTGTACTTGTTATTCATGTCAGGTCCAAGTGTTTTTGGGACTGACTATGCAATGTTTCCATGAATCCTACAAATTCTTCTTCTTCTGCACTCCTCTTATTCTCCATACTAATGTAGACCTTTGAGCTTCGCATCTCCTCTAGGATTTATCTTAGTCACAATAACAAATGGTTTCTTCACTGTGCTCCAGTTTACTGAATTATTGTATGCAAACTCTTCTTGTAGTAGAACTATGTCCAAGTTTCCTACTTTATCTCCAACAAATCATCTTAATAGGTTACCGAAACTCCTGTTACTATCTTTGTTTGTCCTTTTTTTGTGGGTGATATGTTGAGCTGAACTCTAGGTCTATCTTCATCTTCTTCCACAATTTCCTCTAAAAGTATCCAATGAACTTGGTGTCCCTATCTAAAACTATACTCTTTGGTAGTCCATGCAATCTCACAATCTCCTTGAAAAATAAGTCAGCAACTTGCACAACATCATTAGTCTTCTTTCATGGAATCAAATGTGTCATCTTAGAAAATCTATCCACTCCTACCATTATAGAATCATGTCCTCTCGATGCTCTTGGTAATCCCAATATGAAATCCATACTTATATCTTCCTAATGTCTTCGGTATTGTCAAAGGTTTGTACAATCAATTATTTTGACTACTTTTCTTTGTTACTTGAAAAATTCTACAAATTTGAACATACTTCCTGACATCCTTATATATCTATCCAAAAATAGTGTTCATTCACCAAATCTACTATCTTATCTATCCCAAAATTTCCTACTAGTCCTCCACTATGTTTCTCCTTAATCAAATTCTCCCTTATTGAACTCCTCAGAATTCAAATCTGATTTCCTTCAAGGACATGTCTTCTTAAATCCAACCATTGACTCCTATCTTTCACTACTAGTTCCTTACATGACTTCCATGCTTCAACAAAGTCTGGATCATCCTAATACATATGTCTCAGTTCTTCAAAACTCAATACTTCTATCTTCATTTTTGTCAGTGAATTCCTTCTCCTGCTCAACACATCTACAACTTTTTTTGACTTACCACTCCCATGCTTCAAAAAAAATGTCTCTCCACAAGAACTCAACCCATCTCATACGTCTTCGGTTCAACTTACACTAATTGTTCAAATACTGCAAGGCTTGAGGATCAATGTACAACACAAACTCCCTAGGCAATAAATAATGTCTCCACTTCTTCAAGGCTTGAACTATGGCATAGAAATTCTAATCATAAATTGAATATCTCCTTCTAGTATCATTCAATTTCTCACTAAAATAAGCTATTGGTCTTTCTTCTTGACTAAAAATTGTTGCTATTGTATTTCCACTAGCATCACAATCAACTTAAAATACTTTATCAAAATCAAGTAATGCTAACATTGGTTGCTATGTCACCTTTTTCTTCAGCAACTAGAAACTTCTTTGTGCTCCAGATGTCCATTTATAATCCTTCCTATCTCCTCTCATTATTTATGTCATGGGTGTGTAGATGCTACTAAAGCTCCTAATGAATTTTCAATAAATACTTTCCAGTCCATGGAATGATCTTACATCTCCAATGTTCACTGGTGTAGGCCATTCAACAATGGC
The DNA here is from genome assembly GCA_007258455.2 of Sequoia sempervirens. Taxonomy (NCBI): domain Eukaryota; kingdom Viridiplantae; phylum Streptophyta; class Pinopsida; order Cupressales; family Cupressaceae; genus Sequoia; species Sequoia sempervirens. Next base: position 313,430,684 of record VDFB02058242.1, on the reverse strand, counting down.
TTTGACCTTCTCAAGGTCCATCTTCAATCCTTTAGTAGAAATGACAAAATCCAAGTACACCAACTTTGTCTTCATAAAGATACACTTATTGATGTTTATCAATAACTTTTCCTCTCTTAGCCTTTGTAATACTTGTCTAGTATGCCACAAATGCTCTTCTCTAGTCTTATTGAAAATTATAATATCATCTAAATAAATAATATTAAACTTACCCAAGAATCTCTTTAGTACCTTGTTCATCAACCTCATTAAAGTGCTAGGTGCATTGGTCAGTCCAAAATGCATCACTAACCACTCATACAACCCTTTGTTAGTCTTGGATACAATCTTCCATTCATCTCCTTCTTTGATTTAGATTTGGTGATATCTACTCTTTAGGTCAATCTTTGTGAAATACTTTGCTCCACTCCAACAATCCATAATGTCATCCATCCTTGATAATGGGAATCTATACTTGATAGTGATCCTATTGATTTCTCTTGAGTTTGTACACATCTTCCATTCTCCATCTTTCTTTGGTGCTAGTACAGTAGGTACCACAGATGATCTTAAGCTCTCTCTAATCAATCCCTTCTTCAACAATTCTTGTATTTTTCAGTTTAACTCCACATTTTCTATAGGTGTCATCCTATGTTCCACTTTGTTTGGAAAAATTATTCCCAGTATTAGATCTATATGATGACTAATGCTCTAAACTAGTGGTAATCCATCTGGCACATTATCTAATATGATATCATGATATTCTATCAACAACTCTACTACTTTAGTCTATGAGGAATCTGCATCCCTTGCAGTAGAATTCTTTGCCTCTTGATTACTATACTTATTTGGAATCAATGCAAAACACATGTTCTCATGCCTCAATCCTTCCACAAACTTCCTTCCATCTACCAAACATAGTCTAGCAATGCTACAAACTTCACTTTTATCCTCTTCTCCCAAAGGTATCAATATATATCTTTTACCATTTGAGATCATAGTATAGGTATTCTTCCTTCCATCATGAATTTCTTTCCTATCATATTTCCATGGTCTTCCTAAAAATAAATGGCATGCATCCATGGGCATAATATCTCACAACACTTCATCATTATACATGGTCCTATATGGAATTTTATCAAACACTGCTTACTTACCAAGATCTTATGTTTATCTTGAATCCATGTTATCTTGTAGGGCTTTGGATGTTTCAATCTCTTCAAATTCAACTTAGTTACCATCTCTTTTGAAACTAAATTATTGGTAATACCACTATCAATGATAAATTTACATACTTTTCCTTCAATCTTACATCTTGTCTTGAACAAATTCTTCCTTTGTGGTGGTTCCTCAATCACTTCTTCATGCATCAAAGCTCTTCTCATTACTAATGACTCACCCTTCTTTGGCTTCCCAACTAAACTAGGGGATCCAACAAGTTCTTCATCCACATAGGTTGTTCTTTTGGTATGCTCAGATCTTTTTCCAGTACTTCCTTGATGACATTTGAATGCTTTATGTCCTTCATCTCCACACTTGAAACAAGTTCCTTAGAATGGTCTCTTCTCATATCTTCCTTCATCTCTCCTATATCCATCATTACAACCTAGGAATTATGACCTCCTCTATTATTGCAATAGAAATTTTTATCCTGTCTTCCTCTGTAGTATGAATTATTGTCCTTCTCTTCACAATGGTAAGGTTTTACATCCTTGTTTTTCTCTGCATATGGTCTTCTCTATCCAAATTGTGATCCGCTTCTTTGGAATCTTCATCTTGCACTTTTGTGTCTTTTTTCAAACTTCTTTTCCAACTTTTCCTCTACCTTCAACACAAATTGGTATGCTTCTTTAACTATTATCATCTTCACCAGGCTCAAATCTTCTTGGATGTTTTTTCTTAGTCCATTGATGTAACACACAACCTTCTCCTTGCTTGCTTCACTATGTCTAGCTCTGATGATCATCTTGTAAAATTCTTTAATAGTATACTCCTTCACAAACTTCTTTTTTTGTCTAAGATTCTACAATATTTTCAACAATTCAAGCTCATAGTTAGTAGGTATAAATTCATTCAACTTTGTAACTATCTGATCCCACTTTATGATTTTCTCCTTTCCCCTTCTATTCCTATCCAATTAAACTTATTTCCACCATATAGCAGCATGTCCTTTTAACTTAGTTTTACAAATCTCACTCTTTTCGGATCTTCAATTTCTTCATACTCGAAGAATTCTTCCATATCATTGATCAATATGTCATAAGGGGGGAATGAAGCATCAGGAAAATGAATGAATTAAACTAATTCAAATGAGATTAAGATCCATAAAACCTACTACTCATGAAATGAACAATATAAAACTAATGAATTCAATGAAACAATTATTAGCAAACGAAGAACAAACAATGAATTCAAGAAATTATAAGGTTACATGTCTCATGTCGAAGTGTATTTGTATCGATGTTGAATGTGGGATCGTTGTAATCAATACAAAGCCTCCATTATGTGTTGCAAAAGCTTCAATGTGTGTGCAATGTTGAACTAGAATGTGATGATAATTCGTAACATTCTCAAGAGGTAATTGTGTAGTGCTTCACTATGCAAATTCTAGTTGATTTGTGAGAAGGTTGAAAGTGATTTTATAGATTTCACATTTCAAAATGAAAATGCGAGATTTCATAGTAAGAGATCTTGATCAACGGTTCAAAACTGTTGAGAGGATTTAGATTGGAAGAATCAATGGTTTTAGATTGCATAATTTGTGTGATTGATGAAATCAAGTTGAGTATTCAATGGAATTGAGGAAATAGATTGAGAGGTTAGTGGGATTGAAGAATAGATGGGTTAGTTAGCCAATCAGAGTGAGCAATTGGTGGTCGTGATTTGCTTAATCACAAAAGAGTTGAAGATATTTAATAAAATGAATATTTAATTAACATTTTTGAGTTGAACATGCAAGTCATGTTTGGCTTTAACAAATAAGGTTGTATTTGTTTGTTGACCTTTTTGAATGATGTTTGAATAATTAATTTACTTATTCATGTTTAGAAAGGGGAAAAGTGATTTAATTAAACTATTAATTAATAATAATTTATTTAATTTAGGAGAATAGGGTATATTACTGACATAATTAAATAATTGATATTAAATTTAAGAGGAATAAAGATTAGATAAATGATAAAATAGTGAAATTAATTAAATAATTTAAAAATTATTCAATTAATAGAGGAAAAGAGGGGTTTTGATGTAAATGATGTGAAATACAAAGATATTAAATGATAATGATGATGATGATGAGAAAATACCATTTAGGATGTGCGATAAGTGTTAGGTCATTTTTGTATGTCTACACAATCAATCAATTCCTTAGGGTTCAAATTTCTTCCATAATTTTGAATTTCAATTCTAGGTCTCTTACCAATCTTGGAAATAGCTTTCAACGTCTTTTTTCTGATATGAATCTTCTTCTTCTTCTAGGTTTTCTTTATTTTGATTTGCAACATGATCCAATTCATCATCACTTTCATTTGCATGTCTAGGGTTTAGACCTCTCCTTCTATCTTCTTCTATACCATCCAGCCAGACTCTCATTGATCTTATCATTTCAAACAGTTCATCCATTTGTCTTGCAACATTTTCCATAACAAGTTCTCTTCTTGGTGGCATTTCTTCCCCTTGAATCTGATGCAACTGCCTCAATTCAGTGATCTAGCTATAAGGTGTCAATTGCCTCATAGTTGGAACTCGATTGAAAACACTTGCAAGTTGCCTCAAGTTGGTGATCTATTCACCACAAGGAATGAATTATTTCCAAAAGGAATCACAAACTCACTCTAATACCACTTGGTGTAGTCACAGATGGAGGGTATAGAAAGGACTATCCAACCATGCAGCCTAGAGTTCAACACATTAGTAATAACATAAGAAAATTCATAGCAAACATGAACTATCATTAATTCAATAACTTGCAGTCTTACATGCATCATACACCATATATATAGAATGACTAGGGGCCACATTCTTGTCCCAAGGGCATTACAAGATATTACAATTGGCACAAAGGCCTTATTATGACCTTTTGATTTACTTCCTATCTACTACTAACTAAGAAATTTTGAACTAGTTGATGATCTCCCTACTTTCCAATGGATTAAAAATTATCTTAAATATGAATCCCTAGCTCCAATTATGATCCACATTGGCCTCAAGGGTTTACCACCCAATGCAAGATAAAACATGTAGGTTGGCCAATGAACATGAAAGATAACCCATTTGGGAAATGGAATGTATTGTGAATCTCCAAAAAAGTTCCCTTGGACCTAAAATGCTTTGTATAATGTTCCATTAAACTCTACACATTCCAAAAAAAAATTGCACAACCCATCTGAGCCAGGTAGGCCCTGAATGCTTTATCTGAGAATTGACAGTGAAATTCTAAGAGTGACAAATTTCTATAAATGAATGAAAATCACTTGAAATCTAGATGACCTCATGTAGAAGCTATATCATACTTCACGAGCTAGGAAATGACAATGCGGTAAAATGTGGAAGAAACTTTTGAGATCACTACATACTGAATTGAAAGAAAAGACATGTTTTTGGTTGATACAAGATTGCTTTATAACCAAGGATGTTCCTGCATCATTCTTAGAGTCAGAAACCAAATGGGTGTCATTATCAACCTTATCATCAAGCATGAAGCCCTTATTTTTCTCAAAAGAATTCACCTTACCAATTCTAGTAGAGAAAAATATTAGAATTTTTTTTCCCTGTGTTCATTAATTATTTCCCTCCATTGTCCATCCAAAGTAAACTAGGTTCATTAAAATTTGTTATATTCTTTGATAATATTATTATCATTTTGGAAGGTAGGTAATGTGCACAAGTTTCTTATAAAAACATGATTTTTGAAGCTTGAATTTAGATTGCATTGAATGGCCTTTCATTTTGGAAATGTCCAAGGCTCTTGGTTTTGACAAAGTCTTTCTTTAGGCTATCAAAACTTTATTTACTGATTCTTCATCTTGCTTCTCAATTAATGGGAGAGTTTTGGAAACATTTGGATTGTATGCTCAATATAACAAGGGTGTTAATTATCTCTAGCCTTGAATTTTATCATAGTTAAATATTTTGGTTATTCAGTTTCACATGGAGATTTACTTGGCCTATTCAAGGATATTTCTCTCCCCTCTTCCCCTTGGTAGGTTACCAATGAATATTTTATTAATGAAAAATTTCTTACTCTAGTGGAGTACCAAGAGTAGTTCAATTAATCCCTAGAGTACCAAGAGTAGTTCAATTAATCCCTTGATTTCCTTTATAACCTTTTCTTGGCCTCTAGTTCTAACTTGTAATGACACAAAAATCTTCATTATTGTTTTACTGAAAAAGGGAACCTAGGTTTAATGCATAGAACCCTAACATCAATCCTTTTTCAAGAGAACATTAGGATGAAAATCAACAAGGTGATTAGATTAACTTTCAACCATGTAGGTGAGTCAATTAGACTTGGATCTAATCCTTTTGAGCCTTAGAAATTGAATGGAAATGAATTACCTTAATTAACCTAATTAAACTTTGTGCCCTAGACTAAAAATACCAAATTTTGACAATAGAAAGATTGTAATACAAAATTTCAACAACAAATATGAGAAAGGAAAAGTTTTGTGCAACCATCCTACAATTTTGAAGTTGATTTGGTAGGGCTAAGTCACCAAGGGTGACTATGTCCTTGTATAGGGATCCCAAATTTATTTTTGCAGTCCTTGGGAGCTAGGTTAGAGCTTATGTTTCCACTTGATACACTATTAGATCACTACCATATAATTTTGTAATTGAGTTTTTGTTTGTTGTCAAGGTGTAGGGTTTGATTGTGATATTAAATATTTGATCTTTAAAATTTCTCCAATCCTCTTTAGATCTTAAATCTATACATTCACAAAAAGAAGAGAGGTTGGGCCATTTAGGGGCTTGCCTTAGTTGAACTTTGTGTTAGTGTTTCCACTTCCACAATGAAAATGTCAATGTTAAAAGGATAAATGATAGGAAGGAATGATGAATCAACAAATTGATGCAACTCACCACCCTTCAATGGCTTCCTTGAAGGAATAAATTCATACAATTCTCCTCAAGGTTTGGATCTTGCTTGCTTGATTTTCTTGATTTTCTTGATTTTCTTGAATTTCTTGAATTTCTTGGAGACCTACAAAGGGTTAGCCTTCACGAACAATATGATTACATAAGCATGCATAATGATGAGTCTAGTTTATGGTCTCATTTTTGGGTAGAATTTGTGATCTAGTTGCTAAAGTTATCATGGACTTTGACATTAAGTGTTGATAATTTTATGATATTTTCCTCAAACTCTAGACATTGGGCTTAATCTTATTTCTACAAACCTTTAATGATAATGGCATGTTAAATGGATTGTCTATATTAATTTTGCATGTGGTTAATGAATGTTCCTTAAGGTGGTTATAGATATGCAATTATTGTGCGTACTAACATTGCCATACAAATTTAATTTGGGGATGTTAAATTGAGGAAGGCACCGCCAGGTGGGCATGCACCAGAACGTCCAGGAATTGTTCAAAGGTCAAAGGAGGATGGTAGGAGATTCCTCATGCAAACCAAACATAACCACCTTGTAGTGGTCATTATTGATGTTGAGCAAACGTGTGCGTTACTGCAACACTAAATTTGCAGTTGGACATGCAGGTCTGATTGGATTCCATGCATGCATAACCCCCGCCCCACTTTCTTTGTTTTCCCTAAATGAAGTCCTCCTAGTTCGTGGAGTTGACTGACTCATTTAGTTGATATTATAAATAAAGATATGATTCTCCTTCTCTGGAGGTTGCACAATTTGATATTGTACATGAATTCTTGAGTATTCAATAATACATATATATTACTCTTTTGTACTCATGATTTATAGTGAATAAAATAAAATTATGAGTTCAAGCATCTGAGTTCTCCTTAGTTTTAGAGGATACTTATCTAAGGTGCCCCACTTGGTGAGTAATTCATCCTTTAGTTTAGTATTAGTTTAGTATTACTTGTTGTTTAGTAATCAATTAAAAATCTAGCACTGACTGTTCCTGTAGCCCCTAGAATTCCATTATGTGACTGTTCTTGTAGCCAAAGTAGACGAAGTAGTGCCATATTTGTTGCTCAAATTTTCATTTATATCATGCATTTTAGCTTGGTGTATTTTCTGATTGATGGTTATCATCCATGTTATTCCTTTCTAAGAAATTTACTTTAAGCATTGTGTCTTTCTTAGCTATAGAATGAAAATGGCTACTTTGGGTTCCTAGTGCACATACTATGCTAACCCATTTCAAGTTCATGTCCATGGGTTGACAAGTTAAATGCACCTTCATGATGATTGAAATAGCTATTCAAGTTAGATGTCTAATCTCTGAATCACAATTGTAAAGGCCTAGTTGTTGAATCATTGTAGGAGGTAGACATTTTTGGCTCTGTTGTCCAAATCCCTCTATTCTAGGCCATAAAGGATGTTCCAATTTATGGAAAGGAAATCAAGGAAGCATGCCTTAAGAAGCCAGGTAGGAAGAAGAAATACCCAACAACAGTTCATGTGGTGGGACAGCTAGCTGACATCATGCTTGGAAAAGTGACTATCCCCAAGTACAATGACCCAAGTAGTCACGTGGTAGCAGTTGTTATAAACGGGGTCCAAATTAGAATGCTATGATTGATTTAGGGGAAATAATAAATGTAATGACTAAGGACATCTTGCAGCAACTAAACGTTGCAAGCATGATATTTACTCCTATTGTCTTGTAGCTTGCTGATAGTTCTACTGTTAAGCCTGATGGTATAGTGGAGGATCTTGTGGTAGTTGTAGATTCCTGGGAGTACCCAACAGACTTCATGATTCCTTCTCCTAAAGCTACACTAGGCAGGTATCCCAATATTCTTGGAAGGCCATGGTTAGCAACTGTAGATGCATATATGGGATGTCAGTCAGGTGACATGACTATTTCAGATGGGAAGAGCACTCCTTCCTAACCATCTCATGATGAGGATAATCTTGTATGGCCACATGTTAGTGAAGAGGCCGAGGAAGTTAATTTTGTGGTGTAGCTTATGATGTTAGGCAAAAGCTCTTTCATGCAGCTTCAAGATGAGGATAAAGTATTGGCTAACATCATTCATAACCATTGTGAAGTGGAGGAAGCATCATCTTCTCATTCTGCTACTCCAATCAAGACACTTTTTCCTTCTCTTCCTACAATCACTGTTCCTATAGACATTCTTCCTGTAGCCACTCTTCCTATAGAAAAATTTCTTATAGCAATAGGTATGTCCCATACATTTCTTCCATATGAAATAAAGGTACCATGTGTTAATGAAGCAGCCATGATAGAGTTGATGACACAAGTACATGTGTCAGAAGGAAAGTATCTGAATGTTAACAACAAATTGAGTGAAGAACAACAATTTTTATTGGCAAACTTATTAAGGACCCATCAACATGCATTTGTGTGGGATTATCATGATATGAAAGGATTGGACCCTAAACTTTGTACACAAAAAAATTATATCAGAGATCATTGTACCCCAGTGAGGTAGCCACAAAGAAGAATTAACCCTACCCTAAGAGAAATTGTAAAAGGGGAACTGCAAAAATTGCTAGATGCAGGATTTATCTACCCCATTTCAGATAGCCAATGGGTGTCTCCATTAGTGACTAGTCCCAAGAAAGGAGGCAAATGGTGAGTTTTTGTTGATTGCAGGGAACTTAATGCTACCACCAAGAAGGAACATTTTCCCTTACCTTTCATCGATCAAGTTTTGGACACACTTGCAGGAAAGCAATACTTTTCTTTTCTAGATGGATTCAATGGCTACAACCAAATCCAAATTGCACTAGAGAACTAGAGGAGAAGAACACATTTACCTGTCCATGGGGGACCTATGCCTACTTGATACTCCCATTTGGCTTATGCAATGCACCTGCAACCTTTCAGAGGGCAGTCATTAGCATATTTTTAGATATTTCTCATGACTACATGAAAATTTATATGGATTACCTTACCACTTATGGTGCTGATTTTAATCAAGCATTGGAAAATCTCAAGAGAGTCCTCCAAAGATGTGAAGACCAAAACTTGTCCTTAAATAGTTAAAAGTCCTTCATGATGATGCAGGAAGGTGTAGTTCTTGGTCACTACATCTCCCACAAGGGAATTCAAGTAGATTTTGCCAAGATCAAGGTGATCAAAAATCTACCCACACCTACAAAACAAAAGGATCTTAGGAGTTTCTTGGGTCATGTAGGATATTATAGGAATTTCATCAAGGATTTTAGCAAGGTAACAACACCATTGTATACTCTTCTCACTAAAGATGTTGAATTCCAGTGGACTGAAGCTTGTGACAAGACATTTTCTGACTTAAAGGTAGCTTTGAATCATGCTCTTGTGCTTAAAGGACCTAATTGGGAGCTTCCTTTTCACATCCATATTGATGCATCAAATTATTCCATAGGACAAGTCTTAGGACAGAAAGAAGGAGCTATTGAAAATGCCATTTATTTTGTCAACAAAATATTGCAAGGAGTTGAATTCAATTATACAGTGATAGAAAAGGAAATGTTGGCAGTGATTTATGCCCTGAACAAATTTAGACATTACATAATAGGTTACCAAATATTTGTGCACACTAATCATGTAGCCATTAGGAATCTCATGAATAAACCGTTGATTATAGGTAGACTAGCAAGATGGTTATTGTTGATGCATGATTTTAATATAACCATTGTGGATAAGCTAGGGAAGGCCAACGTTGTTGCATATTTTCTTTCAAGGATGACTACATGAGAAGATAATCAGGCCATAGATGACTCTTTTCCTGATGAGCATCCATTCTCCATTAGTGTACAAACACCCTAGTATGCTAACATAGCTAACTATCTGGTTATAGGTAGAGTTCCACCTCACTTCTCCCCAAAAGAGAGAAGGGCACTCATTGAAAAATCTTTTCCTTTCTCCTAGATTGTTGGATGCTTGTTTTATACTGGACTAGACCATGTCATGAGGAGATGTGTGAGAGAAGATGAGACATATGAAATTTTTCATGCATGCCACAATGAAACATGTGGAAGACATTTTGCATCCAAGAGGACAACAATGAAGATTTTGAACATGTGATATTACTGGCCAACACTTCACAAGGATGGAGGAAGGTATACAAGAAATGTGACAGATGCCAAAGAATGGGCAAGCCAACCAAATTTGATGAGATGCCACTTTATCCTCGGGTAGCAATCACTCCCTTTGACAAGTGGGGATTGGATTTTGTAGGACCCATTGAGCCTCCATCAAATGGTAAGTCTTATATCTTGGTATGCACTAATTATGTAACAAAGTGGGTAGAAGTTAAGCCCATGAAGCATGCAAGAGATAACAAGGTTGCATAATTTCTTTATGAGGAGATTTTCACAAGATATGGAGTTCCAAGAGAGATAGTGACTGATCAAGGGGCTCAATTCACATCAACCCTTGTTGCAACACTAATCAATGAATACAACATAAGGCACAAAAATTCTACTCCTTATCACCCCCAGGCTAATGGCCAAGTTGAGGTGACCAACAGAGAAATTGAAGCTATTCTAACCAAGATAGTAGCTATCCACATAAATGATTGGGAAAAAAGATTACCATAGGCTGTTTGGGCCTACAGAACTACCTGGAAAATAACTATAGGCTTCACTCCATTTGAGTTGTTGTATGGAAAGACAAATATGATGCCTATTAAATTTGAACAAAAGACTCTTAGGACTACAATAGATTTGGGGATGGATATCTCTGAGGCACAAAGAGAAAGAATCATGCAACTAAATGCTTTGGATGAGATGAGAAGAGTGGCTCTACATCACACAGAGGTAGTGCAAAATCAAAGAATCAAGTGGCATAACAAATTCATCAAGGACAAGAAATTCCAACTAGGAGATTGGGCCTTGCTCTATGATTCAAGATATCAGGACAATGTAGGAAAATTTCAGACAAGGTGGCTAGGACCATATGAGGTTGATGAAGTATTCCCTAATGGTGTTGTACAACTCATTACTATTGAACCAGTAAGATTTAAGTTGCTTGTCAATGGTCATCGCTCAGACTGTATCACAAGCCAACTTCCAAGAAGGAGTTCCTGCAGCAATTCACTTAGCATGCAACATCTGAGCTTCCTACAACTAGAGGAAGTGGACCTAGTGTCCCTCCTTCTGGCTAATTAAGGTATGCATTTTTCATAATAAAGACTTCCACTTCTATGGGAGTCCATTTCTTCACCCATCCACCCATCCACCCATCCATTTCCACCTTTCTCTCTCTTCCATCACTTCACTCCACCTCATTCCACCTCATCTTCATTAATTGCTCAACTTATTTCCTCAAAAGGCAAACGGTACTTTCTCCATGATCTTTGCAACAAATCCTCCACACATTCAGGTATGTGTGCATTAATTGCTATATCGTAATTATCTTTAAGTGAATTCATTTAATTGTTGTATGTTAGTATGGATGTTCACCATAGCATGCCAATATTCCCTAACCTGTCAAATCATCATTCTGCATGTGTGGACGCATGCCCAAGTTTAGGTTGGAGGGGAAGGAAAAAGATGTGAATATTTTTCCCACGTGTCAATCCAAGCTAGTCTATGTCAGCAAAATTTAAATTGAGCCAATTTGAAATATGAAGGTGAGGACGACTCACATGTGTGAAGTGACACCAACTACTACCACCATTTCTCTTCATTATAGCTTTCCTTTATTGCTCCCTTGCCATTATTGACTCTGTCATATCTCAAGTTGTGTTGCAAAAAAAAGACAAGTTAGAAAAGGGGAAATTCAGCCGACATTAGCATTGGAAAGTTAGCAAGTATTATAGGAAGGTGAATTTGATTTTCAGAAGAAAGTGCATGAAGGAAACCACAAATTTTTTGTTTGATTGCAAACAATGGGAGGTGGGTTAATTTGGAATGAACCCATGGTGCACGATGTATTACTGCAAGATGCACCCTGCTTACCCGAATTCAGAAAATGCGGGTGGATTGACTACTTCTTGAAGCTAGATGATTTCGATGAAGACATTGCACTAGAGTTCGCCCAAACATTGTCTAAAGACAAGGCCATGGTAAAAGGGTTGGAGGTCATAGCAACTAAAGAAATAATTGCAGAAGTTATAGGGTTACCTGTTGATGGTGAAAATTACCTTGCTTCTAGAGATGCTAGATCGACTAGGGAAAAATTTACAGAGCCGAACGACCCTCCATTGAGCATAGATAAACAGGGTGTGAAGAGAATGTCTCTTCTTGAGCCATGTAAGGAGATAGTTGTTTATGTCATAAAATACATCACCTATGAAGGTTGCCAACCAAATTTGCATTCCATGCACTTCAAGCTTCTAAATCATATGAGGCATGGAAGGAGGATGAATGTGTCAAACGTGTTCTACAACCTTCTCTCAATCATGGTGATCAAGACCCAAAAAGGTAGAGAAAATTTTGTTTCCCATCATTGTCTGATTAAATTGCTAGTTGAGAAGTCTTTGCATGATGTATCTAGAATGACATTGAAAGAATTCATAAAAAATGATCAAATTAGACCTAAGAACTTGCAACCTATGGTTTTACCTCAACCCCATAGGTCTAGTAGGAGATTGAGCATGACTGAAGCCACTCTTGGTGCTTCCACCTCTGGCGTAGGCCCGAGTGTAAACCCTCCTACAACAAAAGAAACTATAAAAATTAGCTCTTCCGGGACATAGCACTCAGACAAAGAAAATTCTTCCCCTGACTTTGATGATGATGTTCCACTTGGAATTCTAATAAAAACTATGGCACAAAAGAGGGAAGTAGAAAAGAGAAAAGGAAAGGCCAAAAGGCAACCGACAGAAAAAGAGGTGCCAAGCTCTAAGAAGAGAAAGGCTAACACTGTTCATCCTGTAGCCAAAGAAAAACATGAGAGCCCTCCTAGGAAAGCAAGACCAATCGAGCCAACCTTTGGTATGCCTCTGCAAGAAAGCCCTAAGTCTAGAGAAATATCACAAGGGGACATAAAAGCTCCAATGGGGTAGGAGAATGTTGAGGAAGAGGATATATTTAAGGAAACAACAAACATAACATTGGCTGATCTTGACAATATTGTAGAACAAGTCAAAAATCAGGAGTATGAGGAAAATCATGACTTCTTGCAGAAAAAGGTCCTATAGTAAGAGATCCTACAACAAAATCCAGAACAGAAGTAGGAGTCCCTACAGCAACAACCAGAATTAGAAGAACAATCAATACCCCTGTAGCCAGAATTGATGGGACATCTTGAATCCTTGCAGTTAACATTAGTGCTAGAGAAGATGGTGGTAGGAATACATAACCCCCCTAATTTTTCAATGCACAAGGTTTCCATGCATTTATGGAAAGATATGCAGAGAAGATAAGAGGAATGGAAGGAGGAAAAAAACATATTGAAGAGGGAAATTCAAAAGAGAGATGAGGAAATTGAAGATAAAGATGCAGAAATTGTCACCTTGAAGAAGAAGGTGGATGATATGGTAGCCTTGGTACCATATATTTTAGAATGTAGGACCCCTCCAAGGGTCTATGCTCTGCATTTGAAGGAGAAATATCTCTCTTTTAAACTGGAAAGAATTGTCCCAGGTTTGAACCCTTCTATTGAGACCCCTGTTGAAATTTTCAATGCTTATCAAATTGCTTCAACTAAAATGAAGAATTTGTTGTGTGAGTTTTATTTGCATAATTATGCTGTAACTCAAGACCATGATTGGAATATGTTGTTGTATGTTGGAGATGTCCAATTAAGGGCATCTATGTCTTGGGTGCAAAATGAGATTAGTTGGGGACAACAATATGTAGCTTATAAGCAATTGGAGTCTAACATCCCTTTGCCCATTAGGGCTAAATCAAGGAATCCAAGGGATATTTTTCAAGGAATGGCATAGAATACTTCTCAGATCTAGTTATGGCAATAGGATTATTCCTTGGATAGATGTAGTTTACAGTAAATATGAGGCAAAGGAAAAAACAAGAGAGGAAACCATGAAGAGATACCTCTCACAAATATGGAACAACTTAACTGATGATCTCAAGCAGGTTGAACCTCATTCCATCCAGAACTATGCAGCAGCTCTTAAAAGGATTGGAAAATATATTCACATTGGAAGGACAAAGGGGCGATTCTGGCTTCCCCTGAATTTTCAGTCACCCATCCTAATGTGGCCTGTATTGAACTTTAGGTTCTACCAATATGATATTGTTGCAGAAAAACAAAGATGGAGAAAATTGGATAGATTGGGAGGATTCTATTGGGGTCCTGATTCACACACATCACACTCTGATGTGGGATATTTGTCAATTGCAAATTTTAGAGTATTGACCAAGCAAAAGAACAACCCTTCCCCTGTTGAAGGACCAACAAAACCTTAGGTTGGGGGGAGTCATGAGTCTAGTTTATGGTCTCATTTTTGGGTAGAATTTGTGATCTAGTTGCTGAAGTTATCATGGACTTTGACATTAAGTGTTGATACTTTTATGATATTTTCCTCAAACTATAGACATTGGGATTAATCTTATTTTTGCAAACCCTTAATGATAATGGCATGTTAAATGGACTGTCTATATAAATTTTGCATGTGGTTAATGAATGTTCCTTAAGGTGGTTATAGATATGTAATTATTGTGCATACTAACATTGCCATGCATATTTTATTTGAGGATGCTAAATTGAGGAAGACACCACCAGTTGGTCATGCACCATAACGTCCAACAAGGGAATCATTCAAAGGTCAAAGGAGGACGACGACATGAGATTCCTCATGCAAACCAAACATAACCACCTTGTAGTGGTCATTATTGATGTTGAGAAAATGTGCAGGTTACTACAACACTAAATCTGCGGTTGGACATGCATGTCTGACCGGATTCCATGCATGCATAACCACCGCCCCACTTTTTCTTTTTTCCCTAAATGGAATCCTCCCAGATCATGGAGTTGACTACCTCGTCTAGTTGATAGTATAAATAAAGATTTGATGCTCCTTCTCTGGAGGTTGCATGATTTGATATTGTACTTGCATTCTTGAGTTTTCAGTAACACAAATATATTACTCTTTTGTACTCATGACTTACAATGAATAAAATAAAGTTCTAAGTTTGAGCATTTGAGTTCTCCTTAGTTTTAGAGGATACTTATCCAAGGGGGTCCACTTGGTGAGTAATCCATCCTTTAGTGTAGTATTAGTTTAGTAATACTTGTTGTTTAGTAATTAGTTAAAAATATGGCACTGACTATTTTTGCAACCACTAGAAATCCATTATGTGATTGTTCCCATAGCCAAAGCAGACATAGTAGTGCCCTATTTGTTGCGTAGATTTTCATTTTTGTCATGAATTTTAGCTTGGTGTAATTGTTGATTGATGGTTAGCATCCATGTTATTCCTTTCAAAGCAATTTACTTTCAACATTATGTCTTTCTTAGCTGTAGAATGAAAATGGCTACTTTGGGTTCCTAGTGCACATACTGTGCTGACCTATTTCAAGTTCACGTCTCTAGTTTGACAAGTTAAATGCACCTTCATGATGATTTAAATAGCTATTCAGGTTAGATGTCCAATCTCTGAATCACGACTGTGAAGGCCTATTTTTTGAATCATTGTAGGAGGCAGACACATAAAATCACATCTAATTTGACATGATGCTTGGATATTGAATTGCTGTAATAAATCTTCTAATGGATGCTCTTGGCTTGATTAATAATGACCTTGAAAATAATTCTTGCTCAATTCTCTTGTTAGTTTTCAAATGATGCAATAACTAGGTATTTATACACAATTATTCTAATTTCCTATAAATTAACTCCCAATAGCCAACTTTGGACATTTGAATTTTAAATAATGAAATTTTAACACCAACATATTTAAATTTGGAGCCAAAATCGGGGGACTCTAGGGCGATTATGTCCCAACCCTATTTCCTAGAAATTAAAGTGTCGGGGGAAAAGTATTAAATAAATGTATTTTTTTTTGCTTGCAATTTATCGGTAATTATTAAGATGGGCCATGGAATGCATAATTTAGGAAATTAGGTGTACTATTAGGTCCAATAACTTAAGGGGAAGCAATCATAGTGTAAAATTGTCAAGGGTGACAATTTACGACACAACAGTTAGAAGTACAATACCTTTCACATACCACCCTTGTTGAAAGATTTCCACTAGAAATGGATTGATTAAGATGAGATGTTTAAATTTCCTTGCATCTTGTTTATGTTTGAAAGCCCTCTTGTTTTTATTTACTAGTATGTTATATAAAGGTTTGAGAAGAAAATATACTTCAATATTTGTAAGAATCTCCCTTTGGTCAAGAAATTTAAAATTATATTGAATTGATAGCAATCACTCATACATGTGTTTTTCTTGTAGTTGGTCCTCATCTAAAGCTACCTACTACCAAATTGCAAAACTTAAATATTTCTTATCTAGACCAATGCTCAAAATTCTGGTGGCTTCCATTGAATTCTTGGGAAATATATTTTCCATAGGATAATGATGACATAGGATTTATCATGACATTCATAGGCAACATCAAGAACTTTATGCTAAGTGGGTTATTAGAGATATTGAAGGAGGCATGACCTAGGAAATTCTAATCAAGCACAACATCAAGGAAATATTTCCTTATAGAAAGAAATGTTGGAAGAGTATTGGCTTTCATTCCCTTCTCATTAGTTCTTCTCTAGTCAAAATCAAAGGTTCATTTGTTGTTTAAAACCTTTAGAAAGCTTTTGAATGTGCCTAGCAATTTCTTAAGTGGGTTGGTGATGGTTTTAGTTGTCTGTCCTTTAATGACACCAAATTCTAATGGTCTCTCATAACTAACTCATCAAGCTTGATGCTAGTTGAGAACCTTGGGAGCAACAATAAACAAATTTATAGAAATTCATTTTCACCATACAAAATATCATCCATTATGTTGGTCTGTTTTAATGATATCTAACTAGTTCTTGAAGTTATCTAAACAATAGCCAATTATTACACTCAAATACTTCAAGGGGTTGGCCAAAAAATTGGAGATAGATTAAACACTTTTATCCTCTACACTTCATGCTCTACAAAATTTAGGAGGGTGGTCCTTTACAATATCTGAATAAATACACACAATTGGTAATAAGATATTATTAAAATGTATATGTTCTGTCAGGGTAGACAAATAATTACAAATGAAACTCACTTAATGGGCTAGATTCTTGGAGGTTTTATGCATTGTTTTCTCTAAGAACACAAAATAATATTAAGAAATAACTTACAATAGTAAGTTAAATGTGATTTTGAAAATTACTGACCATGCATATGCAACCAGAACTCAAATTCAGACCGGTGCCTTAAACCTAGGCTACGAAGTCAAAGAGAAATGCAATTAGATCTTGAATAACATGTTTTAACCATTTATTCTATGAAATATTGTATATCAATACCTTACAGTGATATCTTTTAGAATTTACAATCAAATATTTTTAACTATCCCTGTATACATTCAAAACCCTCAAGATTTCTAATACAACAATTTAATCTATTACTTGAATAGAATCTATAAAAGAAACATTGATATGTAGAAAATTTGTAATGATGAACAAAAATGACCCTTGATCAATTTGTATTCATAAGTCAAATGAAGTATACAATTTAGGAGACAATTGATTAGGAAATTATCACAATATTCTCATATGCATAACTAGTACTGTTATACAAAATTAATAATTATATTCACAATTCTTCCTTGGAAAACCTAGATTGGACTAATACAGACTTAGAACATAGACTCTCTATTTACAAAAATCTAAGATCCTTTACAAATGGCCTTGAATTCCCTTTTATAAAAACAAAGGGAGCAACAAGCTTGAGGACATGGATAGATGACATATTTTCAATTGACAATCTTGCCTTGGGATCAAACAAAAATATGTACAACTTCTTGTTAAAGATAGAAAGGACCTTCACTAAATGACAAAATAGTTGTAGCGGCCACTAAAGGAGATATTTCCAATCTATCAATGATGAAGCAACATGGAGAAGATGATTTCTGATTTTGTTAGGCTTCTTCATTCACATTGAGCATATATTCCTTCTAGAAATTGTTGGGGCTAATGCTAACCGAGCCACATAAGACAAAAAGAAGCCAAAATTGGAGAGATACCTGTAGACAACTGGAAGCTCTGAATGCCATATCATCATATGAGTTGGATATTGAAATTTGAGCTTTGATGACATAATAGAACTTCAATATTCAGGAAATTTATTGTACTTCTCATCCCATCCTATATATACTCTTTTTGATGGTCATTCAAAAGATAACACTTGGTTCATGTTATGCATATACCCTAGATATTTTGTATCTAAAAGTGCACTAGTTTCTTTACAAAAATAATATAATCCAAACTCCATAGAGATCAACCTATCTAAGGTGGAATTTCGTAAATCAATGTCCACATTATTTTCTTGACATATGAATGCCAAGAGAGTAGGACCTAATGTACCAAAATCTGCTTTCCACTACTCAAAATGTTTGAGTTCCTCACTCTTATTCAAAATTCTTGGCATGATCTTCACCTCTATGCACTCAAAAGACTTAAATTTGGATTTTATGTGATGATCCATTTTGATGATGTATGCATATATTTTTCCCACCAATTTTTTCATGCTCCACATGGGCATAATATTGCTAGGCATATCATGTTCAAATATTTCTCCTTTATATATGACTTGTAAACTTGCAATTTTAGGGATCCATTTATTTATTATATTCCCAAGCTGCTCTTGATCCTAGGATATGCATCTTTGAGGTTTGAGTAGGCTTGGTGAGAATATTCTAACTTACCAAGAATTTTGGACACCCTATGCTTCAAAACTTCATCCACAAAATTGCTCATCTTTTTAAGCTGATCACCTGAGCATTCTTCACTTGCTTCTCTAGCTTCTAAATCTTTTTTGTGAGCTCTTCCTTTTCCTTTATTAAGTTGCTTGTATGCTATGATGTTGAGGTACCTGTTGCAGCTTGTGCTTAAGTGGGTAGAGGTACTTCCTATCTTGCATTTTTAACTTGTTATATTCTTCAATGAGTGTTACATGATCTTTCAACAATTTATTGTAATCATCCTATATTTTCCTTGCTATGGTTTCACTGAATTTTGTAGTGTTGACAACCAACAAAGTAGCTTGGGGGTGAAAGTATCTGATACCCTTTTCATTATCAAGCCTCCCTTCATTTTTTGTATAAATTTTGCAACTTGAGGCTTATTAGTATTTAGTGCAAGAGCCCAGATTGCTAGGGTTTCCCATTTAGGGTTGAACCCAAGCCTAAAGTATGCTTGATCTACCTGTTCTTCTCAAGAGAAAACCTCTTCGTCTTGCCTTCTTATTCTATCAAGGGCTATTGTAGAAGCATAATCCCACCTAAGGAGAAATAGCAACCCACTTTCTCTAACCAACCTCCTCCCCTCCTCAGGGGAAATGTTTTTAACATCAACATTTATTTCATTCAACACCCTCTTTGTGAGCTCTTCATACTTAGAAGGGTGCACCTCTGCTTTTTCCTTGTTGAGTTTCTCATGAAACTCTTCTCTTCTAACCCTTATGAAAAAGTCCTTAAACTCTTTTGATTTAACAAATTCATCATCGAAGATGAATTATGTGCATGCCATGGCACTTATATCATTTGCTTCATCTCTCCCCCATGTCATGTTAATACCCAAACGAGTTTGTGGAATTCTTGAAACATTGACTCTTGGGGGAGAGGGAATTACCTAATTTACCTCCTTCACAACTTGACCTCAACTTCCTCCTCATCATCTGGGCCCTAGGGATAGTCAACCAGAGGTAGTTGATCAATACTAAACTCTTCTTTTATGGTTGCTCTCTAGGAGGAGAGTTTGCAGTAGGAATTTGTGGAGGAGATGGTGGTGCTATTGATGATTCCTCCTAAGGGGTAAGCTCCTTTATTACTGACCCCTTAGCTTTCTTAACAAAAGAATAGAAATAAGGATCTACCTTTGGCTAGTAAGTAGACCTCTCCTCCATTGCAAAGGCCTTTCCCATCAATTTATCGATATTCTTCAAAATCATGTGGATCCTAGCAATAAGATCCTTGATTTCTGCATAGGCCCATTTATAATTAAGTATCCTTTTGGCCTTTGTAACCTCCGCCTTCCTGAAGGCCACCAATTTTATTTTTGTATCATTTTCTTCCTTGTCATCAAGGCAATTCTTGAGAACATCCTCACCAAAGTGGAGCTGGTGTGCAAATGTTGATCTTTTGATCCTCAATATCACTTGATTTATAAATCCTTCAAGATTAAATGGTCTTGTAATCTCTCGAGCCATCCTGAAGGCTTACAACATTGGATTAATCAATTATAATCCTTCCCTTGTCACTATGAAGTCTAAGAATAGCGTGGAGAATGGGAAGAAGGAACCCTTGTTTTTCCCCTTAAGGTGATCCTTGTCAGCTTCACTTATTTTCCAAATTATCTCCAAATATGCCAACCTAAGGGACACATACTTTGGTAGGAAATGGGGTCCCATAGGGCATCCATACACCCTTATCATTGTAGAGTATGTATGAAGATACCAATCTCCCCAATAGAGTTGCCAATCTATTGGTTTGTTTTAATCTATCTCATGTTCATTGGTCAACCCCTTGAAGTATTTAAGCATAAGAATTGGCTATTCTTTAGACTACTTCAAGAACTTAATTGGATATCATTAAAAGAAACTAACACCTTCTAGGGATTATATTCCCTTGGCCACCCTATAATAGTGTTATTAGCTTGTTGTAATTGACATTTCCTCTATTTAGTGTACATTTAGGAACTAATTCCTAATTTCATGTTACACAAGTTGGGGTTGTAATTCCTCTATTTGGTGTTGTACATTTAGGAACTCATTCCTAATTTCATATTACACAAGTTGGTGATGTAATCCCCACATGTTTAGTGAGAATATTGGTGTTAGAATCATGATATGGTGTTTAGGAACTTCTTAGTTTGTTCTCTCTAGTGATTTCAAAGTTGAATCTCCAATGGAGTCTTTTTTCTCCCTTGACCACCCTCCCCCCCCCTCCCCACCCTCGCCCCCGTCCCCCACACTTGGGATTTCTAGCTACAATTTTTTTGGAAAGCTAGGTTAGAGCCTAAGATTGCTTTCTTTTTGTGATGCTTGAATTAGCATGGCTTGCCTCTTAGCCAATGATTTTTGTATCTTGGCCATTATAAGCTCAAATTTTAGTTTGTCACTCACTTGAAGTGTTTAAACATGTCATTTGGTCTTCCATGAGGGCCCACTCTACTTGGTGTTGGATTTAAAGCCTTTTTGCCCCCTTTCATCCTAATTTGGAGAGTTAGCATTTTTGAGTATACAACCTTCTAGCTTGCATATTGCACTAAACTTCAAAATTTTGTAAGATATGATATCCTTTTTCAATTCTAGAAGTCTATAAACCATGATATGTTTTCTCATGAGGATATTGGTTATAGTTTTTCTTTAACTATAAACATCACTGTGATCTCTTTTGTTTACTTTTAGATTCAAGCTTACACAAAGAAGGTAGTGCTAAAATTCTAACACTTGTAGAAATTGCTTCACCATTGGGGGAGCACTGCTGCACCATGAGTTGGGTGTCACTACAAAATATTGGTCACATCACATTTCTAGTTGTCCATATATGCACTTGTAGTCACTCTAGTCATGGCCATTTGTCACCATCGTTGGTGCAGTGTGGGTGCTTTGCTTCCCCTCATGAGACAGTGTCCAACTCTGGGTAGGTTGTGGTCAAGAAATCACCTTTAGTGACAAGTCCATTACTAGTGTTAAATTTGTTCGTAGACTAAGATATTTTGGTCCCCATAATGTACATGACCAATTGACATTTTAGGATGGATAGATGGTTCTAGATATACTAGACAAACATGTCAAGCAGGTTTAGAATAAACTTTTATGAACATATGTATTTTTAAATGATAAATACAACAAAACTCTTTTACTATAAATATTATGCTTAAGAAATGTTTCCAATTTTTTTTGTCTCACGCGGAATATTAAATAGATTTATACCTAATATATATTATTTAAAAGAAGCCTAATGTATTATTTTAAATAAGTTGTTTTGAAAGTCACAGCAAATACCCAGCGAAGAAAGTACCTAAAGCGAGTGATTCAAACACGCGAGGATAACCGCGACCATACGAAACGCTAAGAAAGAACAAATGCACGAAACTAAATGACAAACGTTAATTAAATATAGTTTATAAATGTGTAGCCGAGGACTTTAAATATTAAATAAAAAATTTACGCATTTTTATATAACAATTTCAAACTTTCTTCCGTCTGAAATCTTCAATCCAACGCAACTGCAAGTACAACCATAGACCAAAGATCTAATTTGGTTGAATACACGGATAACTTCACAAATGTTAAGTCCTCACGTGTTTGAAATAGGAGCATTCTTATCTTTTGTGTGTCATGGGACCAAGGGTGTGGACTTCCATGTAATATCTTGTAGCTGCATTTGCAAGTGTGACACAAAGTCATAAAACCTAACAAGGTATATAGTGGCATAGACAAGAGTGTGTCATATTGAAATATTAAATATTCATTTAAAAAATGAGAGGGTTAAGGTATATAGTCTTAGGCATAAATGATGATGTATGAAATTATTATAGATGTTGAAATTTTTCTTCTTTGAGATTAGAAATAATTGGTCATTTTGAAATAGATTAAATATGTAAATATGGGTCGATTTCGTAGGCATATACAATGTCTTATAACCCACAAAACCATTAGGTTGGACGTGTGTTCCTACTTCATGATTGCTCTAGTTTGTTATTGTTTTCTCTACTATGGGGACTGCTAGTATTGAAGAATTCCTTTAGATGGCTATTAAATCACTAGAGTGCACATTCTCCTATTTTAACCCCTAGAAAAGACTTGCTTTAGAGTCGTACAAATAATTGAGGATAACAATCTTCAAACATGTAGATGCTTCGAGGGTGATTAAGTAGATTGTGATTTGTTTTATTGCACCAATTTGTGTGTGTTCTTAGCATACTTTTGCAAATGATTTGATCAAATGAAGCTTGAATATGATTGAAAGAGATGGGATGTGAAATGAATGCAAATGGATTCCTTTAAATAAAAGGACATAACAATAAATCAAACAAACATATGTTTAGTCAATTCTTGGTGGTAAAGAAAAGGGTGGGAGTCAACAAAAAATTGAATTTGAAATTTGAAGTTGTAGGGGTCAAATGTATGGGTGTAGGATTGCTCCTACACCTATAGGATTGACCTAGGATATAAAGAAGCTAAATGTAATGCCTTGAGCCAACAAGCTTAGAACAAAACCTAATGAATTTTTTTCAAACAAGGACAAAAACAATGATAATGCAACAATGACATGTTGCAATTGCACAACAACATGCACACAAGTGTTACAACAACATGACACTAGAGACAACAAGGCACTTCACCATTACATAAAAAAGGTGGCAATAGCAAAAGACTAACCCCTTGTGGGATAAATCCACCATGATGAGCATACAAGAGAGAGAGAGAGAGGGGACATCACCTACATGACGATCAATTACTAAACCATGATCGCGTTCTCTTGCAACACCACACCAAGATAGGATGAGGGAATCATCAACATCCAATCCAAATCTAGACACATTAAACAAATCTAAACACAGAGGCAAACCTTCACAAGAGGTTGCCTAACCAAGAGGCACAACTCACCACAAATAAGAATGATGATGAGTCACTTCTAGACAACCTCACAGTTCATAAGACGTCTTGTCATAATGCGACAAAACACAAGAGGAATAACTACTCAACAACACCATATTACCTAGGAGGATTATGGAGGATGCTGAAAAGGAAAACATTGAAGGATTACAACCTTCCCATGACTTCACGAGACTAGGTGTGCAACCTCCCTAACCCTAGGTTTAACAATCAAGCAACTTCAGAAGGGATACAAAACGAGACAAGAGAAGCCACAAGTTCTCAATGACAACACATAAGAACATAAAAAAAACATCACTATATTATTGGGACCATGAGGAACAACTTTTGTTTACATGGTTTTCCCATACAAGGTCTCAAAACAAAGGAGAAGGATCAAGTCCTGAAACAAAGAAACTTAATTAGGTTTTTGATGGTTCTCATAAATAAAACGATTAGAACATAAAAAATACAAGGCATAAAAAATATTCGATAGTGGCATTAAGCTTAGAAAACCACTGGCTATCCATGGTTAAGAGGGTTAACATTTTATTTTTTGTATGGGGAACCGAGCCTCTCAACCACATGACCAACTTACTCCAATAGTGTTAGAATTTTTTTTTGAACTGTTTACCCTACAAACCAAGCTAGCCCGCTAATGACTAGGTCACCCCACTATGCTACCAAGCTACCCCACTAAGAATTAGGCTGCCCAAGTAGACTTAGATAGTTTTTAGGCACTCTAGATCAGTTTTGGGAGTAATAGGGCCGCCTAAGTGTAGTACCAAGCTGCCCAACTATGAAAGAAGATATCTAAATTCATTTTACACACCAATTTAAATGTTCCTAAGTTCATTTTATCATTTGCATAGTACAAATAGGAAAGACATCACACAATCGTGGTTAGTACCAACACCAAGGCATGCAATTAAACAAACACATTATTTCCATTAAATATTAAATGTTATAAATTACATCAATAGGACTCAAACATCCTTTACATATACATTTTTACATTGGAATGAAGTCCTTAATAGCATAAATTAAAAATTTTACAAAATGGTATTGAACTCAAGCTTGATCCTCAAACTTTTGATCCTAAAATGGTGGTTACCACACCACCCAACCTCATGGAATTGAAAGGATCCAGTCCCACTGTGCTAGGAGATAGTCACATGGGCCACAAGCACAACACTCATGCCAAACAAATGTGGAGAGGGCTTACACACACCATGCACGATGAAACACTCAATACATACATCATAAGTCAAACAAGCATCCAAAACACATAATGGATAAAAAAAAATTCATCATTTGGTACACCCACAAAGTGGCATAACTGTTGAATGCATAAGACAACTTAGAGGGGGGATGAATCAATTGTACCTTAAAACTTCAAAAACCCTCATTAACATTCAAACCAACATTCATTCATTAAACCCTAAATTTTTTTATGATGATTTAACATGAAAAGTAAATAACTGAAACTGAAACAACTTTATGCCACACACAAGAGAACACCAAATTTACGTGGAAAACCCAAGAAGGGAAAAACCATAGTTATAATTAGCTCAAATTATATTGTAATTAGGAGAAAATCAGATATAAAACTAAAATAGAAATATATCAAATCTTAACTAGCACAATAGAGTACGAGCAAGCATGAAATTCACAATAACAAATGAATGCAAACCCAAATCCACGCTAAACTTGATTTATCTCCATTGCTCTTCTCCACCTGCATAAGAATGCAAGATTTTGAAGGTTGATTGTTGGAGGAATGTTGGTTGCTCAATTCAACAGCATAATGACCTGATGAAAAATGACAAATGGAGAATGATTGAAGATCGAAGAATGAATTTGACAGAGTGAGGATACTTAAGAATCAACCCTCCTAAATGGATTGTGAGAGGTTGTATTTATAGAGCCTTCATGTGGACATAGATAAGATTTAATAAGATTAGATAAGGATTTGATTTTTGACAAAAGAGGAAATACAACGAGATGAGATAAGATTTTAAAAAGATAGAAGGATTCTGATTTTCTCTTTTAAAGGAAATAAATCCTAAAAAAGATGAGAAGGATAATTGATTAATTATCTAATTAAATAAATTAATTAGATACACATGAGTTTCAATTTTGGAAAGACAACGATTTTTTTTTTAGGATTTTATTAATTAAATAAATATTTGATTTATTTAATTAATGTTGAATTTATGATTTCATTAATTAAATAATATAAATTATTTAATTAACATTAGAAGAATGAATAGAAAGGATTTAATTAATTAAATAATATAAATTATTTAATTAACATTAGAGGAATGGATGGATTACGCATAGGAAGGGAATAAATGAAATTAGTCAAATAAATAAGATTTATTTAACTAATTAGGTGATGACATGGGTACCTAGGGAAAAACATGCCGCAAGATGTCTAAATGATGTAATGTTGTGACAAGGTATCGTAAGAGGAAATTTTTAGGTGTCTACAATAAGTAATATCAACACTGAATACAATAGGGCTCACTACCCAAATGAGAAAGGCTCACTGCCATAATAGAAAAGAAGATAGAGAAGGAATTTGTTACACAGAGAAAAGCATGTTAATGCAATAGAGAATCCACCACAATGACATCAACACCTTTGTAGTTTGATTGAAGAATTGTAGCCACCTTCTCATTACATCCAATAAACTAACACATGAAATCTCACATTTCATTACTCAGTTTCACACTCTAACAAACTGCACATCACATCATTTTCATCTCTCCCATGTATCTTCACATCTCTCAACAACTCAACACTCACTTATACCATCTTCAACCTTGAAACCCTTCTCCAAGGTTGGCTATGCACATCAACTGTGCAAATTCAAATTAGGTCAGCATCAAAAATCTTTGTGGAAGATAGAAGTGAAAGAAGACCAGATAAAACCTTAATTGGGATCCAAATCTACAACACCACTCAACCACACACTTCTATAAGAAAGAATTATCCATCACATGTAGTGTAAACACCAGGTTGGTTGTTACCCGTGCAAAAACCATTAAAATTTTAAGTAGATACTTCCTCAAACCAAAAGATGACTTGTGAACCACACACCATGCTTGAACATGATCTACAATATTCCAAAAACACCCTGAAATCCAACAAACTCTTTCACAACAAATTCCACTTGAAGAATGTACACACCTAGTATACTTAGACAACTCTGCCATACACTAACTCAGAAAATCATCTTTCGAAGCACCAAACCTCAAACCATCTTGATAGAACAAGGATGCCAACACTAGTCATCAAAAGTCCTTCAGATTTGCAAGACCTGAAACCACTTTGTAAAGAAATGTGGAGAAAAGATATTTCTCCCAAACACCTCTACAATGTATAGTTCACACATTGGTGAACACATATTCTTCTGTACAATGATCTAGCACACAAACTCTGGAATATAATAGCTTAGAACACCTCTTACCAACATATCCAAATAACATAGGAAGATATTCAACTTAAAAGAAATGCGGAGAAAAAATAGAACACAACTTTGTCACCTAGAATATCACTGCAACACACTGTTTCCTCTTTTTATCAATTTTTCTCAAAAGAACTTGGAAACCAAGCACCAGAGACACATCCTCATCATCTTCAGTACTTCCTCATCCATAGATAGAAGCTTATCAAAGCAACACTAGAGGTTGAGACCAATAGCTTTACTAATGACAACATAATGCAACTAATCAAAGCATCAATTGCTCGCACTCTTGCAACAATCGCTATAGACATTAATGACAACATAGGCTTGTTGACATTAATGACAACACCAACTTCTCATACTTGCAAAAATAACTCAATCCACATTGGAAAATATTACCAATGCCATATCACAATCCACATTGGGCCAAATCACCAATGTCATACAAAGATCATCCTTAGGAAAACTCACCAAAGACATAGAGCAATCACATAGAAAGGAATACATCATCCTTTAAGTACTGCTCAACTACCATGGTTATATATTAGAGAGATAGAGAGGGAATGCCATTGCATACACTCATGGGGGCTCAACAAAAAATTGAGTATCCTCTCATATAGACAAGGGTATTTGATCTTACAAGTCTTATGATCCCTTACTGGCTTGTCTTTCTTGATCATCCTTAGCCTGTATGAGCGCTCAAGGCATGAGAGGGATATCTATTATCTTGGTTAACTAATTACCTATATTTAATTAGTTATCACTTGTTAATCCAAAACTCCCCACATCATGATTTCCTAAGTTCCACTTTGGTTCGAGTTCATGTTGGGAGCCATTCCCATAACTCTCTCTAATACCTACACCCTGAGCTCATCACATTCTCCAATGAATGGGGCACGAAAAATAGTGCATAAAATTCATTTAAAAAAAAATAAAACAACACAGTCTCCTAATGTTTTAAATCAATAACAATTAAGGAGAATTTTTATTTCACCTTAAAATTCATCCATAATCACTCAAAAATTCAAATTTTCTAAAAAGTTTTTACAAAGGAAAATCATTCATTTTCTAATTTCACCATTAAAGAATGCTCAAAAATTTCAAATTCAAATTTCAATTTCCCAATTTAACGTTTGGTTATGAGTTGAAAAAGAATAAGGAGATTTCTTTCCCCACATTAAAAATCATCATAAAACATGCACAATTTCAATTTTTTTATTTTTCTTTTATATTGGAAAACCATAAAATTCCCAAAAACTCTATTGAAGAAAAACTTGAAAAATTAAAATTAAAATTTCAAATTTCTAAACATACCCCTTTGCTCCAAATGTACCCAACAACACACTTTTCACATCAAATTCATATTTTATGCATTTTCTAAAAAAATGGGCATTATAACCTCATATTTTAGAAAATATCAAAAATATAATTTAAAAATAAATAAATGAACATGATAATTTCTAAATTGAATTGCATTGGGAGGTGTCTGTACACTCCCCTAATCCTATTCCAACTTTTCAAATTGTTAAAAAATAAGTAATTGAAAAGAAAATAGAGAAATGTTTTACCTGATCTTATTTTTGTATCCCTTTACATATTATTAATATTGTTGCCTTGGTGTGTGTTTTACCATTTTTTGTACTATAGGAGCATATGGTTAGTTTGTGTGGTTGTGATTTATTTGTTATGAATTTTTTAAATGTTGAAGTTGTTAGCAATTGTTGTCATTGATGTCAACACTAAGGAGATTGTTGGCAATTGTTATTCCTTAGCATTGGTTGTCATTGTTGTATTCAATTTGGGCTAACATTGGTGATGAAGTTCATAGTTGGATGTCATGCCTTATATAAAGAAGAGTTGATGAAATTCATGGTTGGATGTCATGCCTCATCAAAGAATAATTATTGAAGTTCATACAATGCATAATTATTGTTAGCAGAGTTGATTTCATAATGATACATTAAGATGAGGATTAGAAGCATGAATAATAGTGGAGAGATGTTTTTGAAGGTCTACAATACATCTCATGCTCGCTCCTGATGTTCCTAATGAAGTATGTGTTGTTGAAAGGAAGTTATGACCTCCACAAGTTGCTTAAGTGTTTCTCATTCAAGAAGAGCTGCATTGAGGTCTGTCTGGGAGAATGCTCTACATTCCTCCATTGTTGTAGTTATGGCCTCGTGATTTTATATTTAATGTTAGTGTTATATGGATGTTGCACTTCTATCTTTTCAACCCACCTATGTTGTCGAGGAGAGTTCTGTGAATTGTAGAAGGTTGGCAATGTTGCTAGTTGTTTGAACTAGTTTGGGAAATGCTCCACATTTCTCTGTGCTAATGTCTTTTCTCCTATGGCTTGATGAATGTGCTCTCAACATTCATGCAATGTCTTAGTTCCAATATCATGTGTTGAAGAGGTCCATAAGCTAATATGTTACTGTTATATCTCATGATTATGTATTTTGTGCTTCTTGGATAAAGTATTTGATATCTATTTGTTTTGCAATGGTTCTAGATGGCATAACAGTATGAAAGATATATATGAAGGTGTTTTTGGATGTTCAAATAAAATCCTCATATGATCCACACATTGCTAATTGGATGCTTTGGTGTTGCATTGTGTCTTGAGTTGGCTTTCTTGGTATTTTGTGGATATTTGGCCGACATGGGTTGTTCCTGTGCTTGGATTGTGTGCTTGGGGGGTTGTGCCAAAAAATGGGAGATGTGTTATGATATATTTAGGTCTTGAACTTTCCTATTTGAGACCACATCTTGAGTAATTTCAATTGAAAGAGTGTTTATGGGCCGACTGGTTATGTGCTTCGATGTTTCATCCACACGTTTCCTCAATGCTGGTTTAGGTTGATGTGTGCTTGCATTTAAATGGTTTTGGATCACATTAAAAGAAGTTCTAAGAGTTTATTTGGTCCTCTCTATCTTTGAGATAGGAACATATTATGCTTTTTTTGGCTGACTAGTTGAATTCATTTCTTGTTTTCTTCCTAGATGACATAATTGAAGAATTGAAGTGTTGCGATGGATATAAATGCAAGATCATTTAGGATGCAAAAAGATGGAGAAGTTAACAAGTGAGAATAAGTGTGTGTGTGAATTGTATTTAATATCCAATGGAGATAGTGCTAAATATTGTGAAAGGAAAGATCAATTGTGTTGTAAACACCTTAGTCAACAAAGTGTTGTGTTGGAAAATCACTATAATTCCATCTAAATCATATTGTATCCTACTTTGAGATAGTGAATCTCATTAGGTCCTTTTATCTTTCTCCTAGAGTCATGTTTTCTTTAGCTCAGCAAGTCCTCTATATCTTGCTTTAGGGCAGTAAGCCTTCCTACAAGTCTTTTTGGTAGTGAGCATATATTGTGAGTTAACTCTCGCTATGGTTTTTTCCTGATTCATTTTTCCACATAAATCTAGTGTCTCCTTGTGCATGTGTGTGTTCTCTATTTCCTTCTCCTTTTTGTTGATCTGATTATTGCCATATCTTTCATTGGTAAAGTTTTCTGAAGTTGATAAAGGTTCAAATTTCTATATTCTATTTTGCTTAAGGTTCCATCTTCATTTGCTAAAGGAGTTTGAGTTGTGCTAAAAGTTTTATGTTCTGGAAGAGGTTAAGTTTTTGTGTAGATTAATTCACCCCCTTCTCAATCTTCAAAAGTGTTCAAAAATTGGTATTATAGACAAGTTCCTCTACAGAATCTTAATAGCTTGAGGCAAAGATCCGAGATGGCACATAATGGTTCATACAAGGGTCTTAGATTTAAGGGGACTAATTAATCCTTTTAGAAAATGAGGATGGAAGGATATCTAAAATCTCTTGGGTTTGGGGTGTGGAAATTATTCAAAAGGGGTTATACTTCTCCAACCACTCCTCTTACAAATCTAGTTGAAATTAGACTTTATGAATGCAATGCCAAAAAAAGAATGTTATCTTGTGTGGGTTGGCTAATTCATAAATTTTGAAGGTGATGAATTGTTGTTCTACCAAAGATGTTTGGGAAATATTAGTAGAATCTATGAAGGAGACACTAAAGTGAAGAAAGCTAAGATGTTGATCTTCAAAAGTAGATTTGAGACTTGAAAGATGACTGAAAATGAAGACATTGCAAGTTATATGCTTTGGGTACAAGAAATTGTCTATGGAATCTCTAGACTTGGTGGAGAAGTAAAAGAAAATGAAATTGTAAAAATGGTTTTGAGATCTCTTCCAAAATATTACAGTCATAAAGTGTCTGTAATTGAAGAATCTAAAGACTTGGATCAGTATTCAGTTGATGAAATGTTTGGTACTCTTACGACCTTTGAGATGAAAGAGTTTGGTCAAGATGTTCCAAAGAAAGAAGTTGCATTCAAAAATTTAACAAAAGGATTGAAGATGAAATTGCTGATCAAATTGATGAACTTGATGAAGTTGAAGCAAACTTTGAGAGAAGATTGAAGAAAGGCAAAGAAAAGTAAAAAGGTAAGTTACCATTCAAGTGTTTTAATTCTGGAAGAGTTGGTCATTTTGCATCTAGATGTCCCTATAAAGAGTTTTTTGATGACAAAAATAACAATATTGGAGAATGTAAAATGTTTGGTACCCTACAAAATAAGGCTAATGAAAGATCTATGGCACTATGGACTAATTTTCATGCAAAGGAAGAGAAAAATTCTTGGGTGATTGATAATGTGTGTTATCACCACATGACTGGTGATAGAAGTAAGTTCACTAGTCAGTCTCAAGAAGGTCAATGGTGGAGCTGTTAAGTTTGGTGATGACGAGTCAACACAAATCTATGGAAAAGGTGACATAACAATTGATGGAAAGAATAAAACTGAAGATGTCCTTTATGTCAAAGGCCTAAAACATAATTTTACTAAGTTTCATTGAAATATGCAACAAAGGATACAATCTCACATTTCATGCTAATGGATGTGAGATCAAAAAGGAAGGTTCCAGAAGGCTTGTTGTTGAAGGAATACAAACAAATAGTAATTTTTATCATTTAAAGGAGGATAATGGAATAATCTACTTTTTGGCTTAGTTTGGAGAATGTTGGTTGTGGCATAAAAGAATGGGGTACATCAACTTTGAAAACATGGTGAAGATCAATTCCTCTTATGCAGTAAGAGATATGCCTAGGATAACCAAGCCTGCAAGCACCTTGTGCAAATAATTTCATATGGGAAAGCAAAAAAATACTAGCTTTAAAATCAAGGAGTCCTCTATTTCAATGTCATTGGAGCTGATTCACATAGATATATGAAGAACTAAAAGGATAAGGAGTCAACAAGGTGAAGGGTACTTTATGTTGCTTATAGATGATTATACTAGAATGACTTGGGTTACATTCTTAAGAGAGAAATTAGAAGCCTTTGATAAATTTAAGATTTTTAAAGAAAAAGTTGAGAATGAAATGGATGTTAGGATCAAATGTTTAAGGTCATACAGAGGAATTGAATTCACTTCCTATGAATTTGAATTTTTTTTTGAAGATCATGGTATTAGGAGACATCTATCTACTCCTAGAGAATGGGGTAGTTGAAAGGAAAAATAGAATAGTGTAATAAATGGCTAGGAAAATGTTGAAAGATGATGACCTATCAAATATGCATTGGAAGGAATCACCAAATACTATTGCCTACTTTCTTAAGAGAGTGCAACTAACGGTCGACAACAATAAAACCCCTTATGAGTTGTGGTATGGAAGACCTCCCATTTTTAGATACTTCAAAATATTTGGTAGCAAATGCTACATCAGAAGAGATGGAGGAGGCCTTGGAAAGTTTGATCCAAGGTATGATGAAGGAATATTTCTTGGTTACTCAACCAAGAGCAAGGAATACAATTGCTACAACAAGAGATTGGGAAAGATGATTGAAAGTACAAATGTCAAGGTAGATGAAGACTTGTGTCGGATTTCACATGAACTTGAGGTTCCTAGATCTAATGTGCTTCCCTAGATTGAAGAAGAAGAAGAAGAAATAGAAGAGAAAGAAGAGGAAATATAACTAATGAAGACTCTCAAGAATCCAAAATTTGTACAAAATAATCACTTCTCAGATTAGATCATTGGAGACAAAAATGAAAGTTTGCTAACAAGAATAAAGTTTGCAAGAGTAAATGAACAAGGAAACATGTTCTTATTATCAATAGTAGAACCCAAGATTCCTTTCTGATGTTAGCAAAGATGATAATTGGATAAAGGTAATGGAGGAAGAATTGATTTAGATAGAGAAGAAATAGAAATGAGAAAATTGGTTCCTATACCAATTGATAAGAATTTGATAGGAACAAAATGGGTGTTCTAGAATAAGTTGAATGAAGATGGTAAGGTAATAAGAAACAAAGTTAGATTGGTCTACAAAGGTTATTCACAAGTTGAAGGTATTGATTTTGAGGAGACTTTTTCTCTGGTAGCAAGATTGGATGTTATAATGATGTTTCTTTCTCTTGCTAATCATAAGAACTTTAAAATATATCAAATGGTTGTCAAGCTATCCTTCCTAAATTGTGATTCAGAAGAAGATGTCTATATTGAATAACTAGATGGTTTCTATTTATCAAAGGATTTTGGACATGCGGTTTGTAGACTCAAGAAAGCTTTATATGGTATTAAGAAAGCTCCCAAAGCTTGGTATGCTAGATTGGAAAAGTATCTACTTCAACAAGGATTCAAGAGAGGAAATGCAGATAGTAATCTATATATCAAGATTCAAGAAGATAAATTGCTGATTGTAGTAGTATATGTTGATGACATCATCTTTGGTGGAGATGATGAAGTGTGTAAGAATTTTGTAGAAGAGATGCAAAAACAATTTGAGATGTCAATGATTAGTGAGTTGTCATTTTTCCTTGGGCTTCAAATTATTTAGCAAGATGGTGGCATCTTCATTTATCAAGCTAAATATGTCAAGGAGATGTTAAAGAAATTTTGAATGGAAGAATCTAAACTAGTGGGTACTCCTATGGTGATAGGTTGTCACTTAAGAAAATATGATGAGTCTTTGGAGGTTGATCAGACTCTTTACAGGTTCATGATTGGAGGGTTTTTTCATTTAAATTCTTCCATAATAGATATCATGTATGCAATATGTTTGGTTGCTATATTTCAAGCCAATCGTAAGAAATCCCATGAGAAAAAGCTATGAAAATAATTTTTAGATATTTGAAGGGAAATTTAGATTATGCCTATGGTATAAAAAGGATAAAAAAGTCTCCTTGAGTGCCTATAATGATGTTTTTTGGGTAGGTTGTGTTGATGACCAGAGTAATACAAGTGGAAGTGCATTCTTTTTGGGATACAGATTGGTCTCATGGTTTAGTAAAAAATAGGATTCAATGTTTTTATCCACAACAAAAGTAGAATATATTGCTACAACATCTTTTTGTACTCAATTGATTTGGATGAAGCAAAATTTGAAGGATGTGAAGGTGGTGTGTGATGAAACTATTCCTATACTATGTGAAAATACAAGTGCTATCAGGGTGGGTGCAAAAAGTTGGGGGGCCAAATTGTGGCCAACTGTTTTAAAAAAAATTGAAAAACCATAAGGCGAGTGCATTATAACGTGCTCACATTATAACACACTCATGTTATGGCTTGGTGTGACCAAGCCTAAGGCTCAATCACACCGAGTCTATAGCACTCTCATGTTATAATGCGAGTGCATTATGACTATTTATAAGAATAAAAAGAAAATCCAAATCATTTTAACTATCATATTTCTTCATTTGCAGTTTGCAAACCCTTCCAAGGCACGCTCATGTTGTGGGGACCTCAAATTCATCCATTTTCTTCATCGAATAGCTTCTATTTCTTTGCTAGAATGCCACCACATCGATGGGAAGCTCAAAGGAGTAAGCTTTTGTTGTTTTTTTTGTGAATTTGTTGTTAGATAGGTAGATTAATATGTTTTTGATGTTAATTTATTTAATTATCAGGAGTTGAAAATCCAACTAATTCTCCTCCTCAAAATACTTCTCGTCATGAACAAGCACACCAAAAAAATCTTGATGAACAACCACAACAACAAACTCCTCAAAAAATTCCTCAACATCCTCCTATAACTCAACAAAATTTAATGGGGGAAATTGAAAACAACAAAAATAAATTGAGGAGTTAATTGCAAGGTTGAACGATCCTATAAGTTCAATCTTAGAATGAACCATGCTTGAAAATTTACTTCAAGCTATGTTAACACATGTAGATGCAATTCACAAGCAATTAAGTGGTTGGGTGGATAAGAGGTAGGAGTGTAGAGATTTTTATGTAGATAAACTATCATACAAACAAGTAAAAAATGACAAAATTACAAAATATGACTTGTGTTCATTATTCACTAACCCACATACAAATCAAACTCTTGACCCTAATAGTAGAGGTTTCCTATCCATTGGTGCAACCACCAAAGGATAAAGGACAATTTTTGGAAGAGGTGGTGGATGGATTTTGACCATCCATCATGCAACAATAACAAGGTCCCCCAATATTTCTTGAGGATAGTCTACTATGAGTTCATCCTCAAAAAAATACCCAACTATTTTGATATGCGAGATTTTTAGGGGATAGGTGGTGGGTGAGCACATGATAGACTAGGTGCATGTCTCGATCCTTGGCGAAAAGCGAGACGGGCACTCGCTAGGTTGGCTTATGAGAATGTTGCTATCCCTTCTGTCATGAAGGAGAGTGTTGATGTGGAAACTCTACAGTCTAATGGTTCTCTGACCCAGAGTATCATCCATCGTGTGAGTCTTGCAGTACAACTTCATCTAGGGGAGAGTTTGAGGGGTAGGGTTCCACCCCATTCTTGTCAGGTTTGCAAGTCAACCTATACATATGACCCCATAGATAGTCAAGAGGTTGGTGCGTAAAATATGTCTGCAGTTGCCCAATTGGTGATGGTAGATGTCATCTTGAATGAGGCTTTTAGCCTCGATACTCAGGTAAATGTTAGCATGTTCACTAAATTCAATTTATTAAATTTAATTTTTGAAATTCAAGATTAACTAATTTAGTTTAATGATTGTAATAAAATTTTAGGGTCATAGTGTTGATACTATTTTCAGTGGCCCTCCACCTATTTTTTATTCCACTGCATGTACTGCTGAGGTATGTAACTAGTAAACAATTATAAATATTACATGTGAATAACAATGTTAAATGAATGGCATTCTAATATCTGATTTTGGATGTTGAATAGGTTAATATTGGAGGTTTCACGACAACACCTCCCAGTGGCAGTGGAGTTCAAACCTTCACTCAGGTAATAAAATAAAGAGTTTAACTTATGAATTATACTTAATAGATTTATGTAGTTTATATTCATATCATTGATTACATTGCATTACACATCTTTCAAACTCAGAATTACTTCACATTGCATAACTAATAACTAGATGCCGATAGAT
The DNA here is from genome assembly GCA_007258455.2 of Sequoia sempervirens. NCBI lineage: Eukaryota > Viridiplantae > Streptophyta > Pinopsida > Cupressales > Cupressaceae > Sequoia > Sequoia sempervirens. The sequence continues at coordinate 313,394,003 of VDFB02058242.1, read as the reverse complement.
GAAAAAATTTCAATTATAATATAGTTTTTTAGAAAGTCAACATAAGTAGTGTAGACACGTAAAATATACTGATTGACATTGTGCACTTGATCCCGACCTACTAACATCATTTCTTCCTGAATCATCCCTTGGTCTAACCATTTAATTAAATCTCCTTATCTGATTAAATTCATCAATCTTTCTCCCTTAATTAAATAAATCGGTTATTTAATTGAGTCTCTTTCTTTGTTAATTAAATTAATCCATCTGATCTAATTATCTCTATTTAATTAAAAAAATAATTTTATTTGATTAAATCTCTAAATTCTATCTATTAAATTAAATAAATTAAGACCTTATTTGATTTAATCTAACACCATCTCTTTCAATTAAATAAATCAAAATCCTTATTTAATTATTCTCTTTTCATATTCCTCTCTTATTTGATTTAAATAAATCCATAAATTTGAGTCAAATAAGTCACATCATCTAACATCTCCTATTAAATTAATTAACCCTTGATTAATTTAATCTCATCTCATGTCCCATCCTCTAGATTTTGCAAGTTGCACATGAAAATAGATTTAATTCATTTATTAAATCTCTATTTTCCTCACAAGGCATCTTTTGGAATATTCCCTCAAACTTGAATTCAAAAATTCCAAGTCAATATGTACATCCAACAAGGCAATAACTTCATCTTACATGTCCTTTGCCTTGAGCCAAGTGGCATTTATTGCATTTTCCCTTCCCTCTTGCAAGTCATTTCAACAAATTTGAAATTCAAAAATATGCATTTATTGGCACAATTCTCAAATCTTGCACATCCTTCATCCATTCATAGATTGACAAGTGGCATCATGCCATTGGATGAATGTTAGTCCCACATTGCTCAAATTTGGACATTCATCCATCTTGGCATTCTATAAATAAAGAGCTCATATCTTCATTTGATCATCCACAAAATATGCAAAGTTATTATGCTAAAATATTTAGCCATTTTCATCCATCATCATTGAGTTCTTAGCTAGGTTTTTGTAGATTTTGGCTTGGAGATCTCATCCTTCACCATCAAAGTGGATCAATCATCATCAACATATCAAGCTTGCATCTTAGGAATTGGGAAAGGGCTAATTTTCACATCAAATTGGCACCAATTCCCCCATGGGAACATGAGTTTTCACATTTAAATTAGGATTCAATCTTTGTTTTGTCATTTCCATTGTGTTCTCCACTAGTTTCTTCCTAATTTGAGTGTTGTAAATGGATTTCATGGGGAATCCTTGTTTTAGCTTGCAATCTCTTGTTTAACTTGTTTATTCATGTTGTTTTGCAGGTACTAGGACTGGGGTTCACACAAGTAGTGATGCAATCACTTCACATAGCATAACTAATAACTAGGAGCAGCTGCCAATTGCATTTTCTTGTCATGGACTTCCATGAGACCACATTTTATTGAGGCATTTTTTCAAATAGTTCACCGACTTGTCTATGCTATGGATGCTTGGAAAAAATATATGAAAGCATAATAGTAATCAATAGCATAGACAAGGCAATGAGTTGTTT